>JXTC01000283.1:374035-420968 GCA_002914845.1 Trema orientale
TACTTATATTTAATTTTAAAACTAGTTTATCATCCTCAAAAAAAAAAAAAGGAAAAAAAAAGTTTATCGAGCTTTTGAACCTAAAAGTTGGAGTGCAAATAATTGTTCAAAAAAGATTTGTTGATTAAAAAAAAAAAAAAAAATCCTATTTGCCCTAGTCGACCTTCGCATGCAATATCTCAAAGTTGAAGATGAATGTTCAACCAAAATCGAACATGCTTGACACCAGTCGAATAACTGTTCGATTATTTATCATTGGCCCACTCTTTTTTAGAACTATCATTACTCTTTTATGTATTTGATTTGCATTTGACCTCGATCCAACAAAATTTGATTGGTCTCCATAGAGGAGGGTATTTTCATTATATTTGATAGTTGACAGTCGACACAAAATGTTAGTTACTTTTTTAATGTTTAGTAAGGAGAAAAAAAGGAGAGAAAGGAAATGGAGAAAAAAGAAGGGTATTAGTTTTTTTTCTCAGCGCATGTAATTTTTTACTCTACTAAGATTTTCAACCCTCTCCTTTCACCTATTCAGACGAAATAGGATTATATATCCCAAATTGGTGTCCCATCTCCTATCCTATCTTATTTGTATAAAACAATTATGTGTTCTCTTGGCTAAGACTCTACTATGCCACGTTTGGGAAAGTTTTAAAAAACCAAATTTAGCCAACCCAACACCCCCCACAAAAAAATAAAATAAAAAAAAAAAAGATAAAAAGAAAAATGGTTGCAAAGAAGTTTAGATCTGAGTCACGATGGTGGTGTTGTACTTCTCCGCCTCCACTGAGTTCATAGATATCACAATCTCTACGGGGAAAAACATCAGACGCACATTTGATGACAATGATCAAACAACACCTCAGTGATCTAAATAAGCTTTGCTTGCTGATAAGTGTATTAACATTAAATGCAACTAATATAACTCCTTTTGTGTTTGTACGAGGCTTTGCTTGATTGTGATAAAGGATAGGATTTTCCTGTTCTTGGCTTTTAAAAATCAGATCTGATATTCTTTCTTATAAAGAAATTACTGAGATTCAGTTTGTGTTTATAAAATTTGTTTGCAAAAATATTGATTAAGAAATTAATAATTAAAAATGAAAAAGTAGTGAACAATAAAGAAGAAAACAGTTTCTAGGACTCTATCAATATGATAACAATAGATAGAAGAAAACGAACTCTCTTGGGGAAGGGGGTCAAATAGAAATTTTTTTGAAAAAAAAGGAACAAATAAACAGAAATTACATTCTGGGGCTTCATTGTCTATTACTGATTTCCCAAACATGACTTAGTGGAGTAATGACCTAAAGGACATGCGGCTGTTTTATAGGAATTAGATAGGGAGTGAGACATCAATTGGGAACAGAGGATCTTATTTTCACTCAAACACATAGATGGAGTCAGGATTCTTATTACGTGGGGGCTACAATTATATTTTGTGGGGGATTTTTTGATATTTTGTCTATTTTTGAGTGATGGCTTTATATATAATTTAAATTGCACAAATCACAAATATATATAAATTTTAGGGTTTTTTTTTTTAATAAAATTAAAAAATGAGGTGGACTTGAGGAACCATTGAGCCAAAGGGCCCTCCATCCTAGCTCACACACATGCTATGAGTCTTAGACCAACTAAACACCTCAGTTGGTATAAGGAAAACATGGTTGATTGGTAGGATGGAGGAGAAAAATTGGTCAAAAAATTTGTGTAGGACTCACCTTATTTTTTCCCAAAAAACAAAATAGAGAGGAAAGAGGAAAAAAAAGTTATGTTAGATAATGAGTATGTTGAATTAGTAAACTAAATTTGCGTACTAAACTTTTAAACAATAATAATATAGAAGTAAAATGGTCATGTTATGTTAAACTTCTTCTTTCATTCCAAACAACTATAGAAGAAAAATAATTTTCTTTCCACGAAGAAAGATAACTTTCTTTTTATCTTAATAACTTTCTTTTAATCTTACACATTTTTTCTCTATCCTATTTTTCCTTTCTATCTCATTTCTTTCCTCTCTACGAAATATAATCTAAGTGGTGAGGTTTTTTTTTTTTTTTTTTTAATTTAATCGCCAATATCAAATGGGTACTATTTGTATATTTGGTTTTTTTGTTTTTTCTTCCTATTGTTAAGGCCTATCTAAGTTAATGTCGCCATTGTGAAAATCTAGTTAGTTCATAAAAGCTCTGAGAGTCTCTCCATAATTTTATTTTGAGCCGTGAATAAATAATGGCTGATTTTTTCATGCCATTAAACTTATTATATTTGAAGAATGATAGGACCATTTCCAATGCAAATGCTGTTATTAATGTTATATTTTGGCACAAAAGGTAGCAAAACGCTAATTTTGACACTAAATTTTTACTCCACTCCACAATGTAATTTAACATATCATTTCTAATTTTTAATTATTCAATAATTAATAAGTTAACTTTATAATTGGTTGAGTATTGACAAATATATTGAATGAATATTGAAAAGGGTATAAGTAATTGATTGAGCATTAAAAAATATGTAATTAAATAATTAAAAATTACAAACATTACATAATAAAGTCAAAATTAATTTAATGCCAAATATCCAAAGTATAGCATGTCATGTGCCACATTTAGCACAAGAAATGGCATCACATAGAGGATGATGAGGATGATCTTTGCGGTATATGCTCAATTATATTATCACAATATATAATGATTTAGCATAGCATTAATATTTAACACAATGACTGGACTCTTTTATTAATTTTTTCAGCCAAAAAGAAAGAAACGTACATATAATTGGGAAGCATCTGTAATAGTTTTATAGAATCCTTGAGAAACTAACATTTGTCATTTGAATTCTGCCATTTTTCTTAAAAGTTTCAACATTCTTGGATGAATCTTTCCGCGAAATGTCAAGAAAGTCGCAATAGGCATTTGAATTTTGGGGCTGACAACCATTCCTTTTTGTTAATTTCATGTTTGAGAAATCGAGTAAACTAGCTAGACCTTTCGAAAGTGCATTTTTTCCTCCTACTTTATAATGCATATTCATATATATTACTTAATTTTGATATACATATATCACCACAATATTGATATGGCGAGGAAGGCAAGCAGATTTGCAGGTTCATGAGATTGTTGATGATAGAAGATAATAAATTAAGGTCATGTTTGTATACATTTTCAATTTTTTTTTTTTTTATAAAAATTGAAAACAAAAATAAAAATTTTATTTGTGTATTTAAATTTTAAAAATAGAAAACTTGTTTGGTAACACACTAAATCACTTTTAATTTTAAAAAATGAAAAAAAATAAACATGCTTGGTAACTATAAAAATTAATTAGAAATAACATTTTAAAAATTTATTTAGAAAATATCATTTATAAAATTTTATTGAAAAAAATACCATTTATAAAAATACTACTTTTATAAATTTTAGAAAAATATCACTTTTGAAAATTTACTTACAAAAGTATCACTTAAAAATTATTTAGAAAATACCATTGAGTTCACTTTTTTTTTGAAAAAAAAAATTGGAAATGAAAAATTCCCACTTCTATTATTTTTAAAAATTTTGTTCAGAATTTTTTTAAATAGAAAACAAAAACAATATTAGCAAGTATGTTTTCTAAAAAAAAAAAAGATTTAATTTTTTGTTTAATTAAACAAAAAACTGAAAATAAAAGTATATCCAAATAAACTCTAAGAAAGTTAAGAAATTTACCATTGCATGTTATGGCAGCGAAATAAGCTTTAAAAAACATAATTTGCTAGCTGAGCCCAAAACAAGTAATTAGATCTTCCATTCCTTCGATCAGATCGGCTTCTTGACGGGTTTTATTTTAAAAATACTTATTTATTGGTATAATAATGCCTTGCATATTTAAGAGCTAAAGTTTGTTACCTCAATTTGCAGAGAAGAAAATATGTTAATTTGGGGAATATGGAGAATTTGGAGGGAACCATAATGTTTAGCCAACTTCATCCGGACTTGGTAGCTTTGATCAATCACAGTGCAAAGAGAGCTAGAACAATCGACACACAAGGAGTTGTAGGGACTAGTCAGCCACTTTAGTTGAATTCATAAAGCCAAAAATAAAACACGCCTAGGACTGGTCTACTCAAATTTTAAGGAGTAAAAGCTTACACATTATTCTCTATTAAGAATTTAAGATACATACTTGATCTTAGCATATCTAATATTAATGAGTTAGGTAGAAGGTCACGGACTTTGTATCCTTTTAGTCTTCATCATACCAAATCAACTTATTGTTATTAGATGGTAAACACATTAAATGTTTTATCTTAATGTTTAATAGAAAAAAATATAATGCTAGAACACTCCCATTTTCATCAGATTCTTTATTGAGAGATAGTACACATAATGATTGGAAAAGTTTCTGAAACCAAAAAACAGAACCATGTAAATCGTTTTATTTATTTGGTCAATAGTTGTTCTATATTTGGAAGAAGCATATAAATGAATACTTATCCATTATATGCTTTCACAAAACATATACTAATTATTCATTAACTTTATTTCAAATCCTTAAATAGAAGGGTTTATATCTGAAAATACAAGTTTTCAGTGAAGCACTTCATTTTCACTAGTTTAATGGATAAGAACATATACCGTATGGGATTTTTAAATATATCTACAAAAAGTTCTAGTATTTGGATTCTCATTAATATAATATGCACATGTGCAATGAGAAAATAATACTATGACTTAGTCCTCGCATCTTCTGGTGCTGTGGATGTGATTGCTTTAACTCACTTGACGCTAAGTCCTAACTAATTAATCAATATTAGCCTTCCAAGCTGGTCTAAATTATATAATTTTTGTATATTTTGCAATTTTAAGTCACAAATGAAGATTCTTGTCTTATGGAAGGAACAAAGGAAATAATATAATTGACTTGTTGTGGATTAAATTTAATACATCATACTATCTTCAAGAACAATACATGAGTTTTTCCAATCTGTTCTTTGATCACTTATCATGCGTTTAATCTTTCCATTCAATTCTATAATGTGTTGTTAATTTCATTAAAAGAAAAAGGAATGTGTTGTTAATTAAACTGTTTTTATGTCTATTTTTTCCTTTGAAATTGAGTAATTTTTTTATATGGTTCCAAGCGTTAGTCCTTAATTATCTTGAAGTTAGCCATGAAATTTCCTAAAAGCTTCTAAAGACTTTTTTTCTTATACTATTTAGGCCTTCCACAAATGAATTGGTCTGTGGTCTACTCGTATTTTTTACATGGCCTAACTCGAAAGGCCGTAACTTGGCAATTTGTTTGGATAATTTTAAATGGGTTTCTGGGTAATTTCAAAAGAAGGTGTGGGTTTAGTTGAATCAACCAAAGCCAGTGCAAAGTTTCACTCTTTAGCACAAATGTTTGAAATTTGACAGCAAACTTGCCAAACCAACAATTGTATTGTAGAATCAAATCTAATTTCCAAATAATACCAATTAAACTTATAAAAAGAAATAATACCAATTAAAGAATAGCTCCATATATAATACACCAAATTGCTCCTAATTAACAATTGGTGGGACAAATTCAATAGGTAAACAAAAAAATAAGCTCAGAACAATCCAAATGCCTACCTAACCAAATTGCACCATGTGACATTATAAAAGGGAAGAAACTCTTTGCCTACAAAAGTTATTTTTAGCATCTCAATTAAATTTTTTTCCTTTTTGTTTTAATATCATCTGTTTCTGTTAAGACATTATTAATCTACGTTTACTTTTTATTCCTAATTCTGTCTCTTTTCCCTTTGTAATCTTATTTCAGTTAGAAGGTCACCAGATACACAGACAGGCCACCAAAGGAAGAAAGTGTAGAAGTACCTTTATATTCCTTCCAACTCAATCAATAAATAAAACCATAATAATAACACTAATAATAAAACTCCACCAATATATAAGTGCCACATCATCCAGTGAACCCACCAACTAAAGAACACCATATCAATAGACACAATTCTGCGCACCAACATATACTACTACTACTTCATCATCTTTTGTAACTCATTGGGCCCACAAAACCCAAGTTAGGCCCCAACCCACTTCATGGCTTAGCTTGGCTTGGCTTGGTGGCTTGGCTCTCTACTACTACATGAATAATTATGAATTACATAAGCATCAATCATCTTCACTAAATAAATGGGTATTGCTAAAAACCATTTATGAATCGATTTGGCAAAAATGGATGGCGAGGATTGAATGAATAAAATGGATTGTCTCATAATTAGTGATAATAATTGTTGATAGAAACAGAAGGAAACCTATATTGGGTCTCCCCCATTTGTATTTAAGAGATTCCCCCATTTCTCAATTTTCTTTTGGCGTTATTATTATAATTATCTTGCAAGCTAAGAATCATTCACTTTGCACGTGAAACATTTCATATTAAAGATTGATGGCCAATATTTTTTTCTCCTTCTATCTTGAAATGTTTACTTTATACATGCGTTATTTATATATAATTTATATGTATCATATGTTTCTTTTTCAAAAAAAAAATAAATAAATAAAAGCTGAATCATTCAGTTAGTAAGTTACGAACTGTAAATCTTATCCTGTTACTTGTAACTCCAATATCTCGCAACTCAAATCAGAAATTCATGCAATCTAGATTCCTATTTGATATTTTTCTTTTTTATGAGGGAAGATTCCTATTTGATCTTACTTATACAGCAATACAAAATGTGGCCAATATGAGTATATCTTAAAGCAATTCGTTTATAACAAGCAATAAAATAAAATAAATTGCTATAATGATATGATGGAAGCAATAACAAGCAAAATAACTCATAATGAAAGCAATCCAAATAGTTTATCATCAATTTTTTTAAAAAAAAATATTCTATTTTTCCTTTTGCATATGCTAAGTCATGCACAAGAAAAGGTTTCTTTCTTCTCTTTACAAACTTTTTTATTTTTGGAAAGGAAAAAAAAAAAAAGAAAAAAAAAGTCTGTTTTTATGCCTCTTTAAGCCAAAGTAATTAATTAGTGATTTAGGAGATTACAAAGACCAAAACTCCAAAGAGTCCAAAAGAGTACCTTTGGTTTAAACAATTTACCCAAACAACTCCTCCAACTATACACAAAGTTGTTAGTTTTTAGTTGTTGGCCTATCCATTTTTTTAAAACACCAACCCCTATAATCTATATAGACCATATATATGTAATTATAAATATATACATATATATTCCCCTCAACTATATCAAACCCAATAAACCAATAAAATAAAATAAAATAAAATCCCATATAATAGTTTCCTTTATCTTTTAATTTTCAATTTTTTATTTTTTATTTTTTATTTTAAAAAGAGGAAAAACTAAAGCTTTTTAATTAGCCCACTCTTCCCTCTAATATCTCAATCGTCTTCTTCACCTTGAGAAAACAGAGAGAGAGAGAGAGCTCGAAACAGAGCAACAATGGCGGAGACCAGAAAGATCATCAGAAACTCAGTCTTCACTTTCCTCCAAAACTACCACCATTTCAGCTCAACTGCAGCTCTAATGGCGATCCCCTTCTCCGCCTCAGTCCTCCTCTCCCAAGCAATACTCCCCTCCTCCTCCTCCTCCTCCTCATCTTCTTCTTCTTCTTCTTCTCTGCTTTTCACCATTTACAGTCGAATCCAAGCTCTCTTCGCCGCCGCCGGGTTCCCCGCGTCGTCGGAATTCTTCGCCATTCTGAACCAGAAGCTCGCCCAGACGATCTCCTCCTCGATCCTGACCCTCCCCTTCGCCATGACCTTCTTCCTCATCTCCAAATCGTACGTGATCGAGTCGCTCAGAAGCCCCAAATCGAAGCCCTCGCTCGGCTCCGTCTTCGCCAATTTCTCCCGGATCTTCTCCACCTACCTCTGGAACTCGGTCCTGATCCTCGCCGCCAACGCCACCGCCTTCGCCCTCCTCTTCCTCGCCTTCAATTCGCTCGACTCGTTCGGGCTCGGGTCGTCGAACTCGGTCCTCCTCCTCTCCGCCGCCGGGGCCGTCCTCTACTCGATCGTGCTCGCCAACGCCCTGGTCGTCTGCAATTTGGGCCTGGTCTCGGCCGGGATGGAGAGGTCCGGCCATGGCGGAGGCGGCTATTTAGCGATTCTGAGAGCTTGCGTTCTGATCAGGGGGAGGACCTCGACGGCTCTGTCTCTTGCTCTGCTTCTGAATCTGGCTATGGCCGCCATTGAAGCTCTGTTCCAGTACAGAATCGTGAGATCTCTCTCTTCTTCTTCTTCGAATTCGTCTGGTGTGGCTGTGGCCATGGAGGCCGTGTTGATATTCTACCTGTACTCGATTCTGGTGGTGCTCGATACGGTGGTGAATTGCGTGTTCTTCAAGACCTGTAAATCGATTGGGGAAGATGAAGTAGGAAGAAGAAGACTGTTCTATGGCGATGATGATGATGATGACGACGACGATGATGAGAATGAGAATTATTACGTTTATGCCACTTTGAGGAAATTGGAACAACTTCCTTGATTTTCTTTTCTTTTCTTTTTTTTTTTTTTTTTCTTCCCTTTTCTTTCAAAACTTTCCCCGAAACCAAACACACAGTTTCATAATTTGTATGTATTACTACAACGTCAAATTGATTTTTTTTTCTTTCTTTTAAAAAAAAAAAAAAGAAAATTGCCTGGAAGAGTAGAAAGAATAGAGGCAAATTTTAGAGCACATGAAAAAGGATCTATTTTCAGGTGGAAAAAAAAAAAGAGAGAGAGAGAGAGAGAATTGTATACAAACACTTAANTTTTTTTTTTTTTTTTTTTTTTTTGGTTTTTATGTATTTAGAGCCAAAAGAAATGAAAAACCAAATGCCGGGAAGTTACATAACGGTTAAATGGACAATGCATGCAACTCAACTAATAAGTTCAGCGACTTAATTGTAAAAACTAAAGTAAAGGACTACGTCGTAGCAATTTATATAATAAAGTTGTGACGTTTCTATGTACAAATTAAAATTATTATTTGGTCTTGTTGCCAAGCACTATATTCGTAACCCACGAGCAATAGCTTAGCTCGTGTGGCAAAGGCTCTCTCATAAGAGTAAAAAGTGTGGGGTTTGATCCCAACTCTCCTCCCCTCCCCACTAATTTATAACCAAAGTATTAAAAAACGAGCACTATACTCGTATTCATGGTTTTGGCAATCATATGGGCCAAGATTTGTAATATTCCGTGTTCTGATTTTTACTGGTTAGTAATCCAAGACAACATTGATTCCTATCATGTTCTGGGTTAGTCCTTTTGTTTTTTGATCATTTAGAAGGTTGTTGCGTAGAAAAAAACATGTTGTTGCGTAAAAAAAATATGTATATATATATAATATTTTCATTCATAATAAAGGGAAAAAATAGATCGAAGTTCTCTAAAAAAAATAAAATACTATACCCCAAATTTCTTCGACCCAGATCTTCAAAAGACTCTGCAACATAACGACTAACCCATTCACTAAAATAAAAAAAAAAAAAGAAAAGAAATCGGTGATGAAACCTGTGAGTACACAATTTGGTATTATGATAAAATTATCAAATGTTAAATATGTGACAATATAATTTAATTATGACTTAATATCATCATTAATCCTTCTTAATAAAAAATTAATATGCAATTCTTTGAATATTTGTTGGACTATATTCTATTCTTTTTGGAAAAAATGTTACTCTATTGGGTCTTATCTCATTACCTAAACAAGGTTCTCATATTACCTAAGGAAATAACAATGTTACATATCTTTTACTTTTTATATGGATGACTAGTTATCATTTATATTATGGGGCTATGCTATTTTACATTAATGGGATTATAGCATAGCCCATATATATATATACACGGGTTTGGTTTAAATGGTTACAACAATATTTATCCATGGATGGTTACAATGGTTTAGGCCGTTAGATCTAATATCCTACGGTGGTGATTAGTTTGGTGGTTGGCCAAAAAAATTTAATGCTATTTATTACCATAAAAAAAATTTAATGTTATCACTACTTTTTTTAGTATCCATTCATGGTCACAAAAAAATTATAACCATTGAGAAGTCCTCCATATATACACATATATAAATATAGTTGCCAATCCAGTAGGTTTTTTTTTTTTTTTTAATCTATGCGTAGGTATTTTTTTTTTTTTAACCGTTGGATCATCATCTAATGGTAATCCAATGGCTATAATGAAGTGCATAAAAAGACGTACATCATTAATGTTATTTCTCTCTCTTACTTTTAATATAAAAAAATGTACAAAATTTTTTTTCATTGACCAAGATGATACCTATGTATAGGTAAAAAAAAAAAAAATACCTACTGGATTGTTGCCCTATAAATATATAGGTCGAGGATACATCCCCTCATAGTTAGTTTTGGGGACTAATCACTCACTGTCAATCTCACCGTTAAAGCTAGCTGACAATGGAAAAGTATGAGTTGACTTTCATTCAACAGTTGCAAACAGTGCAAGGGTAAAGGTAGGCCAAAAATTGCAACTAGCTGAGGCATTTTTTTTTTTTCTTTTGGGATCGTTGAGGAGGTTGCTGTATAAAAAAATATAATATTTTTTTTATTGTATGAATTCTAATATAGAGTTTGTTATAATAATAGACGACTAATAATGTACTAATAATACTATATTTGTTTTTACATATACATTATATGATGTATATGGAATTAGTGAAATGAGATTCGTTCTTTTATTTCATGAAAATATTATCTATATATTTAATATATGCAAGTTTTCAAAATTCACAATATAATTCACAAAGTTTCAAACCCATTACTAGTAGAAAAATTTTAATTTTCCATGCAAAAGTAACACAATATTACAAAATGCTATAATAGTTTTTTTTTTTTCTATTTTTATTCTCCTTGTATCAATAATTTGGTATTTAAATATTTAATCTCTTGTATGTGAATAGTTGGCTATATTTTTCAGTAGTATTGAATGTCGGCAATAGCAAAAGAAAGCTATCTTTATTTTTTGTCAACATAAAATTAAATATCTAAAAGTATATTTGAGATTTCATTTTTTTAGTTGGCCAGAAATAGTTAAGCGGTCATCAATAGTTATAAATATGCTATTATAATCATGTGGTAATATGATAGAATTATCAAGTGGTAAATATATAGTGACATAATTTAATTATTAGTTAACATGATTATTACTCCTTCCTAAAAAAAATTAATATGTAATTCTTTGAATAATTGTTGGGCTATATTGCATTCTTTTCCAAAAAAAATATTAACTTATTGGATCTTATCTTGTTACCTAAATAAAATTCTCCTATTACTTAAGGAAATAACAATGTTACATCTTGTACTTTGTACGTGGGTGACTAGTCACCAAATTTTACAGTGTAGATTATACACTATAATCTAGCCCTATATATATATATTACATTCTTCAACCGTACGTACCTAATTCATAAGGCAGACAGGAAATCAAGTATAAAACAAAGAAGAAATTTCAAACTACATATTATAATTTGAATTATGCGTGAGGCCAAGTTGATCCAGTTATAAGCTAGAATATATTTAAGTGGTAAATAAATAAACCTTTGAAAGAGGACGAAAGATTCGGTTAGTTCAACTGAAAAAAGAATTTTTGTCTAAGATCGAATTTTGTTTGCATCATGTGTTTAAGAAGAATATGAGCGAGAGAAAACTATCTCAACAGATACTAGTGTAGTTCACCAATATATATATGGGCACCAATATTTTCTTTTATCTATACATAGTTATCATTTTATCAAATAGAAATTTATCATGCACATTTTTTAATAATAAGTAAGAGAGAAATAATATTAATAATGCACGTCTTTTCATGTACCTCATTATAGTCGTTGGATTATCATTAGATGATGAATACCTACACATAGATAGAAAAAAAAAATACCTATTAGATTGGCAACTTATATATATTTATATAAATTTAGTATAATATATATAAATTTAGGATAAACCTAACTTGTTCTAGTTTTCAAATCACCTTATATATGTCTTAGTAATAGTTAAAATAAACTTGAGATATAAATTTCATGCCAAAATCCTCTCTTGAATTTGAAATTTCTTTAAATGGAGATTGAGGTGAGAGTAAAGCGAAATTCCTAAAATACCAGTTTTTTGAGGTACTAAAAAAAAAAAAAAAAACCATTTTTAAACTATACCCTAACGTACAATATGGATAATTATCATTCTATCCAAGTATTTACATTTGAAGTGCTAATGGATGAGAAATCTAAAGAGATTTGAACTTAAAAGCACGTTTTACAAATTTGATTTTCTTGTTTCTAAAAAAGTTAAACTTAAAAGAACCAAAACCTTCTATCCTTTTTTTTCTTCTTCTTCTTATTTTTTCTTCTTTTTTTTTTTTGTTTTTTTTCCCCTTTTTTTAGGAAGTTATTGAGACTCTTGAACATAGTCAAAGATAATTTGCAACTTCACATCTACTTCACCCATTTTGTCGTCAAGAGACGATTTTGTAAGAAATTTAAATACGATGGTTATTCTTTTTGTTTTTTTTTTTAAACATGGTTATTCTAACTATTACTACGTGTACAAAGGCCTCGTTATTTGCGATGCTAAATAAAAGTCAAAGAGTTTTATAATAGTATTAAAAGCAAAGTTATAAATTAATGTTATAGGCATATTTGATTCTGTGCATTACCTACAAATTTGTAGATGGGGGATCGATGACACAGGACTCATTCTATAGTATTCTTACTACAGTATATGCCAATGCAATTAGATATCTTATCTTATTTTTCTACGGGAGAATACTAAATACATCCTCCGTATTTTAGCAAAACATAAGTTTCTATCTCGTGTTTTTAGAAATAAAAAATGTATCCTCTTAGTTGGTCAAATTAGTTCAAAATTATCCCTTCTCACAAATTTCCCTTGATTGGTGAAATTTTTAAATGTCCTTGGTCAAATAATCAAATTATCTATTAAACCTATGACCAAATAACTTTATTAAATACTTTCCCTTAAAAAAAAAAGGAACTTTACCGAATATTTAAATTATTCATACAAAAATTATTAGATTTTCTTTTTTAAAAAAAGTTGGGTGTTTAGTTGTAGGATTAAGGAAGTAGCTAAATTGCCAACTAAGGCCTAGGATTCTTTTAGGCCAGTTAAATTCTAACGTATAAAAAAAGAATAGTTAAATTATCTAATTAATTTGAGTTAGGGTATTACTGTCATGTCATCACCAAATCTGACTCAAAAAAAATGATTTTGACCAAATTTGACAAACTAAGTGAATCTAATTTTGTACTTTAGAAAACACATGGTAAAAACTGGTATTTTATTATAACACAAGAGAGGTTATTGGTATTTTTCAAGGGCAGGGCCGGCTCAACAAATTCTGGGGCCTAAGGCGAACATTTAGAAAAAAATACTCTAAAATTAAATTGTACTTATAAGAAATTTTTAGACGCNACGACTCGAATCCCAAACTAGTAAAATATAATATTTTTTAATAATATCACAAAATATAATTCACTATATATAAAGTAGTGAGACGACATAAGAGTGAAAATAAGAGTAGATTTACTCTTCATTAACTTTGACTAAAACTCGTGCATTTTATAAGAAATATAAAAGAATCTCTTTGGAATTTTTTATCAAAATACCTTGAAATTGAATTTCCTATCAAATTTATCCCCTCATGACATCTAACATTGGGGAACCGAAAAAAGTGACGAGATTACCGAATGTCGTGGTTAAAGGCTTTGGCCTCAAGTGGGTTTTGTATATCATGCAACTACTCCAAGGTTTTTTTTTTTTTTTTTTTTTTTCTTGGCAGGTTCAACGCAATCCGCCCTCCATATTTTTATGTTTTGGATAAAAAAAAAAGATAAAAAGTAAATAATAAAAGATGAAATGTTAGTCTAATTTCTATCTCATTCATATATGTTAAAAGTGACTTTACTGTCATCTCTCTTTTTTCTCTCCCCACTCATATTCAAAATAGACCCATCTTTAAAATTTAAAATTAGAGCATTTTCTTAACACATATCCTTTAAAAGTTTCACATTCTAAAATTAGTCATGACTGAAAATTTTAAACAAAATTTTTTTCCCACCCTTTTTGAAAATCTATCATTCCTTTGTCTTCTTCTTCTTCAATCTTTTGCTTTGATCATCCCAATAATTAAGATATTTTGATAATTGTTTTTACGGTTCTTGAGAATTAGAGAAAGAGAGTTAGAATTCTTAAATTATTTTTAGGGTTTTTAAAAGCTAGAGATAGTTAGCCATCTTGAATTATTTTTTGTAGGGTTGTTGAAAATTATACAGAGGGAAAGTTGGTGTTCTTGAAATATTTTTAGAGTTTTTGAGAATTAGAGAAAGAGAATTACATTTCTTGAATTATTTTTTAGAGATTTTGAGAGAAAAACAATTAAAATTTTGAATTTGTAGTATATTCAACTATTTCTATGTAAACTTCATTTAACTACAAGTATTTTCATTATTTAAGATTATTTTCTATGATTTTTTATGATTTATGTTCAAAGGGAGCGTGAAGAAAAAATAATCTAATTAAAATGGAATATTATAATTATTTAATATTATTTGTGCTTATTTTTGTCATTTTTTATGAGATTATTTTTGTTTTTTAGAAATTAGTAATCGAGAGGTGAGAAGAGGGAAAAAAAAAAGTGTCCACTCATATATTAAACAATTATTTAATCTGGAATGTATATTGCATAGTCGAAAGTAAAACTTGATGAATTTTAGTTCAATCACATTTGGCATTTATATATGGGTAAATTGCTTCTCTTGTTAATCAATAATTGGTGAATATTTTGTTCTCTTTTCACAAAGTTTAATTTATATTTTTATTATGATGGTGAATATGGATGAAAAGGTAGTCACAAAAATAGCTTGATGGTAACTGTGCTTCCTTCCAATGTAGAAGTTTTGAGTTTATAATTCCATTCCCCCAAATATTAAAAATATATATGGATGAAGATGAACAATTAAATGTCACTCCTATCATTGATATAGGGAATATATGTATATGATATAAAAAATTATGATGATGAGTTAATGGATGGTTATTAAAAGGAAAAAAAAAAAAGACACAATTAACAGATCTTGCAACTTTTTTGACAAAGATTATTTATAGTAAACTATATGTTTTTTTAATGATTAGTATTGTTCAATTTAAAAAGACTTTATTATTATTATTATTTTTAAAATTTTAGGTGAACTTATTCTGTAATATGTACAATTTTTATTTTTTTTCAAATTTCAGATTTCATGTATTGTTTGGCAAAGGAAGAGTAGAAACATGGAGAGGAGAAGAGGAGAGACAAAATCAAGTGTTTGATAGGAATGATAGAGGAAGTGAGAGAATATGTGAAGGGGTTAGGTCTCCCTTTGCGCCTACTAAAATAAATCCCTCCTTTTTTGGATATATTGAATGAAAGAGTAAAAAAGGGGAAAAAAAAAAAAGAAAGAAAGAAAGAAAAATGGCTACAATGATAAATTTGCCATCAAAAAAATTATTCAAAAAATAATATGGGTAATATAGTAATTTTATAAATAAATACTCTAAAGTCTTCTATTCATTATCCTTCATACCAAACAGTTTAAGGAATTATCGTACTCTTTTTTTCCTTTCATATTTTTACCTCATTTATAACATCTTAATTCTTCCTATTTTCCTTCCCTCCAACAAATGTAGTGTAAATTATAGAATAATTAGTCATTTTTTGCTTTTGGTATGAACTTGCCTCCTTACTTTTGACTTTATACTTAATTGCCCCCTAAATAGCAAAATAGTTTCTCTTTTATCTCCTCATCCCTCTCTCACTTTTGACTTTGTATTGAATTACCCCTTAAATGACAATATAGTTCATCTTTTGCCCTCTTACTTTTGACTTTATATTTAATTGCCCCTTAAATGACAATATAGTTTATCTTTTGCCCTCTCACTTTTGACTTTGTACGTAATTGCCCTTTAAATGGCAAACATAATTCCTCAGTTACCCCCCAATACTAACATAGTTAGAAGACCGTTAATGAGTAAGGACCAAATAATCTTTCGTCACTAAAATAGTCAAATAAATGCCATTACACGTTTTTTTTTTTTTTTTGGTTACTATTTACAAATTACTACTTTTATGGTTAAATAAATGAAGCAAGGTACTTTTTTTAAAAAAAATTAAATCAAAATAAAAATAAAAAAGAAAAGAAAAAGAGGCATAAAATAATAATTTTTATTTTTATTCATTGGTGGATGTCATGAAATATTTTAATAAGTAAATAATTATCCAAAATGAGCACGCACATCAAGTTCTGAGTATTAAAAAAAAAAAGGAATTCATTAACAGTATTCTAACATTGAAAAGACCATTCGGGTTTTACCTATTAACGGTCTTCTCATAGTGTTAGTATTAGGGGGGCAAAAAAAGAATGATTTTATCATTTAGGGGGAAATTAGTACAAAGACAAAAGTGAAAGGATAAGAGAGGAGCGAGTTTGCCATTTAAGGGGCAATTAGTACAAAGTTAAAAGTGAGAGGCAAAAAATGAACCATTTTCCCATTTCAAAGGCAAAATCATACCAAAAATAAATGTGAGGGTGACAAAATGACTAATTGTTTTATATTATATATTTTTTTTAAAGATAAATATTGTTGAAAAAGTTAAAAGGACTTTATTACTTTTTTTTTTTTAGGTGATTCTTTTGTAAGTAGAATTTAATTTTTTTCTAGATTTTAATTATAATTTCAGTCTAACAAGTCGGCCATCAATAAAACCACTTTGTAATTGGGTAATTACGGTTTAAGCTTTTCAAAAATTGTGAAAAATAAACTGCTCAACCCGCTCATAACTCGACTAACTTCACCCCTAGATTATTTACCCTTTTTTCTACAAGTATACAGTAACAATAACTTGTACAATTTTTGAAACGTCTTAGTAGCAAACTAGGAGCATAGGTACAATATTTTGAGTTCTTGACGCGCAAAAATTTATGCAGTTAAGTTTAAAGAGATCCAGGACATTGATGAGAGTGAGACTTTCTTACTTTTTATTTTTTATTTTTTATTTTTTATTTTAGGCATCTTAAATTAAGTTCATTCTTTAATGAGTAAACTAAAAAAAAATATCATAATGTTTGGTTGTTCCGCAATTTAAATCTTGAGGTTTAGACTCTATAAAATAGTATCCTGAAATTAAAGTATTTTTGAAAATTAATACACTGAGTTGACTTTTTGAATAACTTTAACTGATAAAAAAATAATAATATTCTCAAAATTAAGGAGAATAATAAAGATTAATCCAGTTTTGATAGAGGATATTATTGCTGTTTGATTACTAAAATTAATTTAAAAGTTAGTCCATGATATTAATTTTCTTAAATTCTTAATCTCTGAATATTATTTTATAGATTCCAAACTCCAGAGTTTGAATTACAGAATAATCAAACTTCATGATATTTTTCTTACGGTTCACTCTATTTTAATAATTATAATTTTTCTTTTTCTCTTAGATTTTAATTCTGACTTCAATCTTTCAAAGAAGTCGGCCCATCAATAAAACCGCCTTATAATTGGGCAATTACGGTTACTAAAATTGTAGAGAAAAAATAAATAAAATGTTCAACCCGCTCATAACTGTTCACCCCAAGATTATTTTCTATTTTTCTGTAAGTAAAGAGTAACAGTAACTGTGTATAATTTTTGAAATGTCTAAGTAGCTAGTTAGGAGCCTAACTACAATATTTTGAGTTTTCGATGCGCACAAAATTTATGCAGTTATGTTTAAAGAGATCCGTGACATTGATGAGAGACTCAGCTATAAATCATTCCCAATAGAAAAATATTCCGAGCTTCGTTCATTTCCTTTTCCTTTATGCGGTGATGGTCCTCATTTAATTATCAAGAAGAAACACAGAGACTCGTAAATGATCTATCATCCTATGACCATAGGGTCTTCACTTACCAGCTTAAACTACTTTATATCAAAGTACAAATAACATCAATTCATTTACTATATTTACATGGCAATGAAATTTTCCAAAAGCCACACCCACAGCTTCCTTCTTCTTTTTCTATTATTTCTCTTCTCACGCAATCAATCCAAAATTTTCAAAAAAAAAATTTAACGAAAAAATAATGTTTTAGATTAGGGATGTCAACGGGGCAAGACATGACTAGTTTTGTATTTACCATCCCTATCTCCGTTATTGTTTTACTATACCATCCCTGCATCATTCACCAATTAATTTGATGCAGGGCAATTTCGGGGAATTCCCATCGTGGATCAGTTTCTTCATTGGTATATCGGGGTCCCCATTTGGAATCGTCATCTTGAATTAATTAAATAATCCTATGTTAGTCCAAATATATTAAAAATCTAAATACATCCAAAAAAAATTAAAATGAAAGTTAACTTTATTGGAAAATTCTAATTTTAGATCTAAATAACTGAAAATACATTCAAATAAAACTTTAATAAATTAGAATTGTCAAATATAAAATATTTAATATCAAAATCATATAGCATATCATTCATTCAAAAAGCTAACGCAATCCCAAATAACTCAAACAATATTAGTATATGACTATATATTATTAGATTGTTTTTAAAAAAAAATCTAGTTGAATTATTATTATATAAAAAAATAGAAATTAACTTATATATAATCGGGGCGGGGTCGGGGCGGAGCACTCAGTCCTAAGCCCGCCCCGTCCCGCCAAATATTAAACAATAATGTTTTACACTATTTATAATGATAAAAGCCTGCCCCTTTCGGACCGGTGTACACCGTTCAGTAAAATTAACATTCCTATTTTGGATTTCGATTTTTTTTTTTTTCCAAATTTTTCCTCTTGGCAACACAACTTATCAAATAATAAAAATTAGTAAATGAAATGAAAAAAATTATCCTAGATGAACAATTAAAAAAAAAAAAAAAGACAAAAAAAACTGAACAAAACAAATGTAAACAACTGACCAAACAAACTAAAATTATTGCTTATTTAAGTAACCAAACATGATATTAATAATTGCATTTTATCTTTTTTTTCAAAGTTTTTTAAATGCATTTTATTTAGTTGAGTTTTCCAATGTTATTGAAGGATAAATTTTGTATTTTTCACCGAGTAATTTTAAATAGTTGCCTTTTCAAATTCATATTCAAATGTTTGACTTGTAAATACGAAATACAGGGTCATAGTGCAAAAATAAATAAATAAATCGAAAAACAAGGTTTTACCATGTTGGGGAAGCTTAATATTGTACCATACACATGCTTAATTGTCATGATACGCTATCCAAGTATCACGGGTTAGATGAAAATGAAACTATGAAAGTAGCCATACTTGCCGTGGAATGTAGATAACGACTCGATAAGGGTAAATAACAGGTTTTCCTACATATATACACAAGTCTTATTGAAATGGAAAGGCAACAATGAAGTTTGCTATTTAAAAAGATCAAAAAAGTAGAGACTCACAATCAAGCAAAAGAATTAAGATGTGAAAATGAAGAAAACTATACTTTTGAACTTCCATGAATTAGAATATTTTGACCGAAAAAAACCAAAACGAAAGAAACAAGCAGTTTCTACTTCACAGACTATACCTTTTTTATCAGTTATTTTACAATTACAACCCGTCTTTTTACTAATTTCTCTTCTAACCTGAACAAACCTATACAAACATCTACCTTTCGACGGGGGGGTTTTCCTATCAAAAATTTCAATTGAGGGTAAAAAGAGGGAACTAAATTATATGGTACAGGAAAATGAATCAAATTCTAAAACTAAAGTAGTGGTTAGAGATTTGTACACGGTTTGATGGTACAGCTGAAGTGAGTGCTTTACAACATTCTGGAGCTGGAAAAGAATTATGTCAAATGAGCGATGAAAGCCGAGAAAACCATATTGCCTACTTGCTCTCACCGTGATGCTCGACGGGCCAGATCCAACATCAGGATAGCAACAACCCCCACGTAAAGGAACTTTTGAATCTCACCGATGAGGGTAACTGCCCAATCTATTCTGAAATTTGGTCCGCTTAGTTATCTAATGTGATGAATTGATCGTGATCATCGAATTGTACAGTAATTTGTCGATCATGTACTGCTAAGCTTCTTGTGTTCAAGTCTACAGGCTCAAATGGTAATCCTTTCCACTTGTCAAATAGAATCGCCTGGAGGGCTTAACTTTGCACCAATGCTGGGGAAAGGGATGCACGCATCTTAACATGGCCCTAGTGCAATGTGTACTTTGCCTTCAATTTTTCTTCGTTGATCCATTTGGCGTCAACTCAGTAAACATCGCAGCAGAACTCCGATGGAGGCAGGAGCACAATTTCTCATGCAGGGGTAGGAAACAAAAACTCGATTACCACCTACTTAGCTGTTTTTTTTGTGAGATTAATGCCCTTAGCTTTTTCCATTTCGGCTTCCTTCTCTGCTTTCTTTCTCTCCAATTCAGCCTGTTTGCAATTTTCTTCATGTGCTTTCCGGAACAACCTTATAAAGTTCAAAAGAGTTGCTGTCACTGCATTGATCAAAACAGAATTATTATGCGAGGAAATCAGCTTTACAATTGTCACAGAAAAGACTCGAAGTAATAAATAGCAAGGATAACATTAACCAAGATTCAATGGGATATAAAGAAAAACAAATAAAATTACTATAACAGGAAAAGCTACTGAAAGCTTCATTCTCTCCCACTCTCCTTGTTGTTTTTATCTTCCTTCTCGTCCTTCCTCTTTTCCCCAAAAACCACCCCACAATGGGCAGAAAAATTTTCCACTGTTTATTACTTCACACTAATTGCACTCCAGAAAAATGTATCATGGTCCCCAAGTTTCAGATGTTTGATCATCTTAGTCCCGACAAATGCCAATTTAAAATGCTGAAATTTGTACTTACACTTCGATTCAAAGATACGAGAATAACAATGGGAGATCAAAGAAGTTTATCGAAATATCTTGAATGAAGACAAATCAAAGCTCCATCTAGCCATAAATCAGATACCAACTACGGCAAGGACTGATGGAAGATACTATTAAATCCAGAACTAACCTTGCTCAAATGGGCAACGTGCAGGATCCTCACCAAAATACAATGCAAGCGCATCTGCATTTCTACCCTGTCCATCAAAGGGTTTATGATATAAGAAAATGGTCACAGTAACAGTGTAACCCTCTACAAACACCAGACAACTGAGAGAGAAGTGGGATAATTAGAAAATTACCACCACAGAATACAGGTTAGTCACAGAAGCCACCTCCGTCTCAGCAACAGCAATGAATTCTTTCAATGTCTATAGTTTGAAGAACAAAAAATTTAAAGAAAAGGAAGATTGTAAGGTGGAGTCGGCATTAAAAGCAAGGATAAAAGCAAAGCATAAGCACAAAATAAGTAATACTTCACCACCTGGAAAATAAAGATGAATACTCTAAAATTTGATCTAAAATGCAATTGAAGAATCCAGTATATCATGAAAATAACTACAGACCTTACGGAAAACCTCGGACACAGGACCATCATTTTCTGATGCGACCAGTTCCTGCTTGACTTTTTCTAGTCCCTTTATTATAGCTTGCATTTCTTCCGCTAATGACTTCAATTGTATCTGAAAGGCAGGAATATCCCTTTTAAGTATAAGTCTAATTACAATCCTCAATTGAGATTTAAGACCCACTAACAAAACATGAAAATTGAATGATAGGCAGGCACCTTCGTTGCAGCTTCCAAGCTAACAAGGTCCAGGTGAAAATCAAGAAGTCCTGGTGACTTAGAAGCAAGACCCTATGAAGCACATGAAAATAATTCTGATATTCAAAAAACTTTGATGACAATATCCTTTTGTACACAAAACACTGAATCTATCTGTAAAAAACTTGAATGCAGAAACATTTTGGAGAGGCTTAAATTAAGCATGTGGCTAATTCGTCACATTCTGTAAGGCAATCATGCCTACAATAAAATGCAATTAAAAGCAATAAATTTTCTGGGTTTTGCCTAAAAGATCATTAGGAAAAAGACCTAAAATTTGAAACAGGTTCCAGGCTTACACATGTGTATATACATATATATATTAGTCTTACCTTTTAGCAATTGAAAAAGAACATTTGACAGAAGGTTTTTTTTACAAGAAGGTTCAATGGCTGAGAAGAAACAATTTAGAACGTGAAACCGCATCCTTAGTCAAAATACATATTTATGTCAGATAGGAATTTGAGAAGCCTACATTTACCATTGTTTCAGAAAAGAATGTTGAAACTTGAATGTTCTGGCTTGCAAAAAGGAATTGTGCAAAGTTGACACATAGGGCTGCAATTTTGGCAACCAAGGCTAGCTCAAGGACACCCTAGACTCTCTCATCCTTTCAAATTGCAGGCCAGGCCAGGCCAGTCTAGCCCATATTTTATGCGGATTTTTCAACCAATACTCATTTTGAAATAAATTTTGAACTTGCATTAGATTCAGGTTGGGTTAAGTTAATATTATTGTTCTTATTTATTGGATGAAGAGGACTTTATGTTCTCTGTCTAATGATGTCAACTTTTCTTTTATATTAGTCAAGAAACATACCTTACAAAGATAATGCATGAGTGTCATCTTATTGTTAGCAGCACGTGTATCACTAAGCTTTAAAAGACTGTCCAACTTGAATCCAATTGCAGAACCTGTACAGTTAAAAATTATTCGGATATTCATATCATACCACAAGGATCCTTATAAGGATCACAAATTCATCTTAGAAAAACCACGAAGTTTTCCTAATCCCTATAAGCTACACAACAAATTACAAACCGCTATGTAGCAATAAAGTGATTGCTTTCTTCTTCTTGTAAAAATAAAAAATAACAGCGTTCTTTTCATTGAAACTGAAGTAATTTAGATAATGAATTAGAAATATAGGTCCTTAAGACTATAAATACATTGTTAGGAGCACCTGGAAACAATAATCAGAATAATATGACCACGTAAATTCTTATGCTCTTCAGTTGATGAAATGACTAGTGGTTCTCATGACAATGTAATAGCCTTTTTTCCCTTCTAAAATTAAGATGTCATATAACCTTCACCATTCTTGGCTATCACATACTACATTTGATTCGAAGGCTGTAGCTTAGTGCTTAGTGCTGTTTCTATATCAAAAGTACTGTGATTTCTACTTATCTAATCCTTCACTAAGTTTCCAGTCTCTGTGGCCAAAAAAGGAACTAATTTTTCTATAAATAAAGACTTGCAACTATAAAAACAGAGTTTGCCAGCATGCAGAATAGGCAAATTAAACGAGCAGTAAAAATATAACCTATGAAGATCCTCACCTCTTGCAGTCCCTTGGTTCAAAGTATTACCCAGAAAAAGAATTTTCTTCATAATTTCTTTCAATTTGAAGGAATTCCGGACCTATTAAACAGTATAAAACTACCTAAGTTAAAACAAATACTCAAAAACTGCATGTAAGAATTTAAATAGCATAAGGATATCTGTTAACATGTACTCCAAAACTGCGTGTAAAATTTGATCACCAGTAGCTACATACCTCTTCACATGCAGAGTTCACAGTGTTCAAACTCTTCTTAAATTCTGAAATCTATAAAGGGAGATTAAGAATTAGACAATAGATCTAATATGAAAAGTTTAACCAACAAAAGAAAAATAAGAAAAATATCACCAAACCTGAGAGCTGAACTGAATCTTGAAAGAAAACACCCTCAATTTTGACTCCACTCTTGGAACTTTCATCAACTCCAAGAAATACTGAAAAAAAAAATTAATAATAAAAATGACCTTCGATGATTATTCCAACCGTAATCGAATTCAGAAGGAAACATTATCGTATATGCTCTCAAATTGACAAAAAAAATAGCTCAGTTTCAACTGAACAAGAATGAATTACAAAAGTTAATCACATATTCTAAATGCTGAATCCAAGCAACGGCGTGGTTGGAACAACAGCTGTTATTGCTTACCGAGCTTCCAATGCAGCTGTTGCATAAATCTCTTGGATAAAAAACTAGTTCATTTAAAGAAGAAAATATTCTGATTTTCTGACGATATCCCACCAGGTCATTCAATATTATTTCCAAGTTTCTATTCTCTTAATTGTTTCTACTTCTTTATATAATTATAGATAGGAAAAAGATAATAAAAACAAAGAGTTAAAAAAAAATGATAAAAAAAAAGGACGAACTTTTTTCTGTTGTGTACATTAATGAAGTTTGCAACAAACAACAAACTCAGAAATAAAAATATAGAAGTAGAAACATTTTACAGTTGTCTACATCAATCATGGAGAAGTCCTCTATAGACAAGGCAAGATGAGAAATGCTTCTTACCTTTTCACACTTTCCCAGGTTCTCCATGTCGCCTGTGTAGCTCTAAATAATGATATAACAGAGAGCAATCACAACCAAGGAACCAAATGAGTTAACAGAATTAATTTTAAAGAAATAACAATACTAATTAATCTCTTTAATATGAAGCTGAAACACTGACTAGCTAACAAAATGGTGAACACATTGCAACTTGCAGTAAAGCTTTACCTTGAGAAGTTCCATCTCTTCTTTGGTAGGGCAGAATTTTATTAGATTTTCCACCTGATCAACGTCTAATACTGATTCATCCATTGCGAGCACTGCAGCCTGAGAAGACGCATACCACTAGTGTTAATTAAATACAAAAACATTCATCAAACACGTTATCATTCTACAATAATCAAAACGTAAAAGATGAAAAGACTTAAAAAGTATGTGAAGCAAAAGCAACGTAGAATTTCTCTCACAAAAGAAGGAAAAGAAATACATAAAGAGAGAAAGGATACAACCGTACAAATGTTATATGGTCAGCTAAGTCAGTCATTCTTGTGTTTTGTTCTTGCACAAACATTTAAAATGTACTATTTTCCCAGCCCAAGGTTAGAAAATACTGACGGCTTCCATATATAGTTAAAGAAAAACAGACATTAAAGGCATTGGAAAGAGGAAAAAAAAAAGAGAGAGAAAAACCTAAATTTTAACCAGCCCATTATCACAGGATGTCATTAAAGGAGATTCTATATCAAAGAACCTGTATCTATGTTGAAGAGATAAAACTATCAGCACCTCCAGATTATTCAGGTGAAAGATTTTCAAGACTAGCATCTTACCATCATATCAGGAAGAGGCATCTTAACTTTTGTGAGCATAATTTCAGTATTATTTGCCCTCCTCAGGTCAATCTTCAACATTTAACATGGAAATTTGTTAGTAAGATGGCACAGAAGTGATCTCATAAACAATAGAAACCAAAAGAACAATAAAGAAAATCTTCGAGAAAGGAAACCCTTTTTAAACATCTAACACTCAGCATCAAAGGGCACTGAATCATTCATGAAATGCATGTAAGAATGAGTACACGATTAGCAAAGTGGAGACAGAGGCAGACAGAGCATGTTAGCTTTCTAAATAAACACAGTGGGGATGGGTATGCTAATGGTGTTAGAATTAGTGGAAGCTATATCGCTCAAACGTGCAAATTCGAAATTTATCAAAACTTTATGAAGTAGTTACTATGATTTGCATAAACCCAACATCCATGCTTAGAAGAGGTAAACAATTTACCATACTATAAATGTGTATATATGTGCGTAATGAAAGGTGTTTCTTTTTTTCTTTGGAGGAAAAGAAAAAAAACAAGTCAAGTTTATATATAACCTGCTAAGCAACTCTTTATGCTGAAATACTACTAATCAATTGCCTAAAAGTTTTTTTTAAAAAAAAAAAATTGTTCAAAGACACACATATACATATTATAAGTATAAACAAGTTCGTCTTTTTTTTTTTTTTTTTTTTTGCTGAGTGTAACTGATTCCTTTTATACTCTTTATTTTACCAAAAAGAAAAGGTCAGATAATTAGGTAAAGGGAACCAACCCAAAAGGCAATAAGCACATTACATTAGTAGTATGAAGACTAACAAAAAGAATCACATTTGACAGGCACCAGTTTTCTGAGGTAATAAATCCTTAACAAAATAGTAAATTTCTATCATAATTACCAGGTGAACTTTGTCAGTTTTGGACCCAACAGACTTACGACGCCCTCCAGATTTACCCCCTGAATCAGCAGGTTTGGGGACTGTTGCAGAGAAAAGACTCTCTATCTCTGACACGTCAAACTCTGGTGCACTAGAACAAAAAGGAAGCAACATTACTAATTAAGAAAGAAAGAACTTTAAAAAATAAAAAAATAAAACAAAACAAAACAAAGCAAAACAAGGTGCATATACGATGATCTCAAAGGAAAAAATCGAAATATATTACTAATTCATAATAATAGTACGGTAGGACAGGAACAAGAGTTGAAATACATTTGAGGATCCCCAAATCTTTGCAATTCTTCCCACAAGCTTCCTTGCAACGCTCTTGTAACCTTGCTCCAATGTAGTGGCTTTAAGGAGGATCTTCGAGGTGCAGTAGCAGTAGCCCCCATCCCTGTAGGACGTGAAAGCCCACGCCCCCTCCCTAAAGATAGGCCTCTTGGATCAGGAACTGCTCCTTTGGTGCCAACGGGAGGTGGTGGAGGAGGTGCGCCACCAGGAGGTCTAGGTGGAGGTGGAGCTGGAGGCCCAAGAGCACGACCACCCGGTGGAGGAGGTGGAGGTGGTGCCCCATGCAATGGAGGTGGCGGAGGAGGTGGGCCTCCACTAGTCGGAGGTGGAGGCGGAGGCGGAGCTCCACGCATTGGAGGAGGTGGTGGTGGTGGTGTCCCGCGCATTGGAGGAGGTGGTGGTGGCGGAACTCCAGGCATGAGAGGAGGTGGCAGTGGTGGGCCTCCACGCATTGGTGGAGGTGGCGGTGGAGGTGGGCCTCCCCGCATTGGAGGGGGAGGTGGTGGAGGTGGTGCTCCACGCATTGGAGGTGGTGGTGGTGGAGGTGGTGCTCCACGCATTGGAGGTGGTGGTGGTGGAGGTGGTGCTCCACGCATTGGAGGAGGCGGCGGAGGGGGTGGTGCTCCACGTGAAGGAGGTGGTGGTGGCGGAGGTGGTGGTGATGCTGCTGCTGCTCCACGAGAAGGAAGAAATGGAGGTGGTGGCGGTGGCGGTGGTGTACTACGCATAGGTGGAGGTGGAGGTGGAGGTGGAGGTGGAGGTGGAGGTGGAGGTGGAGGTGGTGGTGGTGGTGGTGGTGTACTACGCATAGGTGGAGGTGGAGGTGGAGGAGGAGGAGGAGGAGGAGGAGGTGGTGGTGGTGGTGGTGGTGGTGTACTACGCATAGGTGGAGGTGGAGGTGGAGGTGGAGGGGGACTTGGTATTCCAACTCCATCATGTTTAGTAAGCGTTGATGTACTTAAGATATTTAACGACGAGTAGGGCAGAAGTGGTGGAGGTGGAGGAGGTTGAGAACTTGTTGTGCCAACTAGAGCAGATACAGACATCCAAGGTGATGATGATGGAGGCAACAAAGTCCCACTACTTTGCCTACTAGATGAAAAGGGAGGGGGAGGGGGAGGTGCAGATCCATTAAATGACATGTGAGTTGTGGACAAAGGAGGCAATGATGGAGGTGGTGGTGGTGGTGGTGGTGGTGGAGGTGAGGACAAGGAGAACGACTTTACAAAAGCGGCATTACTACTTGGAAAAGATGGTGGCGGAGGAGGAGGTGGAGGAGGAGGAGGAGGAGGTGGTGGTGGTGGTGGTGGTGGTGGTGCATCTACTCGCAAAGATGGGGAAGACAAGGATAAAGCCTTAGAAGGAAGCGTATGAAACAAAGAGCTATTAGAAACAGACAACGGAGGAGGAGGAGGAGGAGGAGGTGGTGGTGGAGGTGGACGTGGAGGTGGAGGCGGAGGCGGAGGAGTTGTAGTAGGTGGGGAAGAAGGAGGTAAGATTTGTTGTTGGGTATCACGATCCACCAGTGAAACTGGAGACAACGAAGCAATCTCTTCAACTGATTGAACTGATGATGTCGAAACAGGAGACAAAGAAGCAGTCTCTTCAACTGATTTAAGTGATGATGGCTGGCCCGATGTATGCTTCTTTTGCAGAGAGTCTGAAGGCTTTACACTATCTACCTTACAACTCTTCAGTTCATTTGCCACATCATTAGCAACCACACTTGATGAAATGGAACTAAGGGAAGAAGCCCTAGACCTCATATTTGCATTAGAATCCTTTGAAGTAGCAGAACTGGAAAGAGCAGCAGGTGCACTATTATATCTTGATGGTGGATATGACACATGCACTGCATTGGTTGGATATGATACATGCATTGAATTGACATAAGAGCCTTTATTTGGGGGTATCCACCTAGACAGTGCTGGCTTTGCCGTTTTACCCTGAGATTCTTGCTGCTTAGTTTTGTATTTCGCTACACTTGTATCTGCCGCTGGTTTTGTGTTTGATGTTGGCTGTTTCCTAGTCGCAGGCTGCAATTTGTCTGATTTTTGTCTAGTGATATCAACGCTTGATTTTTGCTGTGAAACCTTGGAATCCAACTTCTTTTGCATAGCAGTGTCTTCTCCATCAACTTCATTATCCATCTCTTCCAATTTTTCATAAACATTTCCTATCACTTCCTTGGTTATGGCATGTCTCATCATGTCCTCACCAACTAACAAGGAATTTGTTTTGGCATCTCCCTCGTCGACAGCAATATCTTTTACTACATTAAGATCAGAGTCCACCTTATCATCCAGCTTATACTTCACATCGTCCACAGCAATGTCCTTTACAGCATCAATATTAGAATCTACCTTCCTATCCTGTTTGTAGTTCCCGTCATCAGATGTACAGTCTTGGAATGTATGAGGATCAAAATCCTCCTTCCAAACTTCTTTATTTACTAAATCTTCTGGCTTGTTGTTCCGAGTTTTCGGGGTATCTAAGTCCCCCTTCCCTTCTGGCCCATCCACTGCATTGCTAAAAATCTCCTCGACCTCAAAAAATTCCTCTGGTGAAGCACTCTCTGTCTCATTTCCATCTTCAGTTGCCACCACTGAGGTGAGATCAGGGACAACAGCATCAGCATCCAAAAAAAGTACCTGATACAGATATGAGTATGCATTCAACTCCAACAGCTTCACAAAAGAAACCAGAGAAGAATATTAATCACCTACCTCTGCTTTAAAGTCCTTGGAAAATTGATCTTTGGCATCCCACAAAACATCAATTTCATCGCGATTGAGTATCAATATATTTGATCGCACAAATGCAGTATGGAACATAACTCTAAACACCATCTCCTCACGTACAAGATCTTCATCCAAGTGGATGCACTCAAGAACAACATCCCCTTGAATACGGCAGTGGATATCGATCTTCACCAACATACATTCTGCCTGCAGTTGGATTTCATAAGAATATTTTAATCTTTTGTTAAATATATATTTCGGATTCAGTTGTGTGATTTAGTACCTGTCCATAATGGCGAATTTGTTTTCTCATCTTTGATGTTGAAAACAGAAGCTTAGAACTTCTGTTGGCTGGTGTCGAAGGATCTTGACCATAAACCCTTATAACAGGCCGGCAACCTTTTCCCCCATCAAAAAGTGGAATGAACCGAAGAATCAGACAATCTAAAAGTAGAGGGGTATCAGATGGAGGCCAATCAGCACCCAAATTTCTTCTAGAGATGTACTGAAGATATCTCAGCTGCGAAGGCTGTGGATTTAAAGGAGACAACAGATGGAGAAGTTCCCTAGGAGCCTGCTTGTAAACCATCTCAAGTGTCTTTTGTTCCCCGCTGTACTGTTTTCGGTACAACAAAAGACCTGCGAGCATGAAAGCAAGGACTGGCCATCCACCTCTTTCGCAGTGCATCAAAAGCACATTTTGTTGCCCCTCCAATGACAACCAGCTTTCACTTGATCGCAGGAAGTGATGGATCATCTCCAGCGGTAGGAGTGGACATCCCTCATACTGTCGCGGGTAATCCATAACAGTCATGTCATACTGAGACAATACGTCTGATATTTGGCTTCGCCTAACCCCTTCTCTAAAGTTAAAAACCATGAAGGAAGCATCAGGAAAGTAGTCCTGTAGCTGTGGTACGATGCCACCCAAGTACACCTTGTATTCATCTTCTTCTAACACGTCAGTGGAGAAGCAACAGTCGAACACTACATCATAGGAATAAAAGGAAAAATGAATACTAACTCGAAATTCTGAATGTCCAATAAACAGATATTTAAATCTCTGAAGAAACGCAACAAAACTAAAAGAAAAAAGTTGCTCAATAAAATCAAACACTAGTTGAACAAAATATGCTCCGAATCTGCACCTCAAAAACGTGCATATTAAAGCCTGGATGTTCCAAAAGGTAGAGGATACTTAAAGATTATAGATAGACTAAACTTCAATACCTCCTTCCAATTTCAGTAAGAGTGAGAGAGAATCCGTTGGTTACAACAGTATTGCTCAATAAGTAAATTCGAATTCTTTCAACCATTTTTCTATTTCCTAACCTTGTCAGGTAAGCTTGCATTCTGCCTCAGATATCCTCACGAAATGAAACTCAAATATCAAAGGAAAGATCATACACATTCATTAAGCAACTTAAGCTATCTTTTCCCACCATTTTCTCGAATTCAAATGGAGAAAACTAAACCAAAAACAAGACCAAATGATAACCTGAACTAGCACATTACAATGCGAAAGCAAAAACCCTGAATTTGGTTCCATCCTCCAGCTGCATTGACCCCAAAACAACATAAAAATACTCGAAAAAATCGAGCTCAAAAAACTTAAAACTAATCAAAATTATCACAAAACTGAAACAATTCCACAGCTTAATTAACATAAATTTAAAAGCTAAAAAAGGAAAATTTCCATTTCTGCAATTGCTGCTGGAGCTTTTCCAAACAAATATTAGGAAATGTGACGTACCGTAGACCCTCTCGGAGATTTCGAGAAGCCGATCCGGCGGCTTCCGATAGAAGAACCTTCTGAACAGCGCCATCTAATGGCGCTGTTTCTCCCCTGATCGGATCCAAACCGATAAATTTTCAACAATTAAACCAAAGCAGCGACCAGATCAAGATTCGATCCCGAAAACGAGGACCCAGATCCCTTCAATTCCCAAATTTGATCCAATCCCAGAACCAAAACCAATTGACTCCTACAACCTCCCGAAATAGAAACCAACACAAACCCAATTCTGAACCCCACAAAGAAGAAAAACCCAATCTTAAAATTAAACAAAAAAAAAAAAAAAGAAAAGCCCAATTCGAAGGGAAGCTGGAATTGAAGTGGGGGGAGGGAATTTAGAGATTGAAATGAAGCATAAGGCGAGCAACAATTTCCAGGTGAGGATTGAAATTGAGCTTGTTGAATCGGAAAATTGAAAGGGTAATGTGGGATTAGGGTTAGGAGAAGGAGAGAAAATTGAAGTTTCTCGAGAAAATTGGAGAGAAAATGGAGAAGAGAAGTGGACTGAAAAGGAGAAGAATACTACTCTTTAAGACCCGTCTCTCTTCTTCTTCTTTGGTTCTATTCTAACCTCACCTGACTCTTTCTCTCTCTCTCTGCAACTTCTTACAAAGCAAACAAACTATTAATTATTAAACTAAAATCAGAAACTCTAAATTTTAAAAATTAAATAAAAAATTTAACATTTGGGTTGGCAGAGTCCGTATCTACGTGGTATGACACGTGGCAATTATGACTTTGATTATTTTATATATATATTGTAAAAAAAAAAAAAAGAGAGAGAGAGAGTTAATAACAGTCTTTTTCAGTTTTCAAAAAAAAAAACAAAAAACAAAAAACAAAAAAAAAAAGACATAACATAACAATCAGTGTTTGGACAGAAGCATGCGTATCTAAAGCAGCTCAACGTGGATCTGTTTTGGGATCGGGGATTTTTCACTGTTTTCCATCCTTGTCTTTTTTTTTTAAATAAAAATTGGTATTTTTTTATGAGTTTTTATTTTTGGTTTTTGAAATTTGAATCATGTTTGGTTGAAGGTCTATATAACCATGAGAGTGATATATATATATATATCAGACTCAACTATAAATTTGCATAGGTTTATTAAGCAAAAAATATATATATGCATGTGTATGTTTGTTTTGGACAATAAAGAGAAATTGATGTGGTAACATTTTTACAGGGAGTAAGTTATTTTATCAAAAATGGGAAGTTGGTGATTGTTGATTTCAAGTAATTTTCTTTATGTGAACTCCTATTGCTCTTGATGAATGCTATTAATATCATGTAAAATGCATGTATATTTATACATATTCCATTAAATGCTACATTAGTAACTCTTAATTTTTACAATATTTTATCTACTTGGCTCCCGTGAGGATATTTGAACTTAAATAATAATAATAATAATAATAATAATAATAATAATAATAATAATAATAAGGAAGTCAATGGCTCTAATGTTTATCGTATATATAATTCCATATGAATTTTAAAACTTCAAAATATTCATGATAATTTTCCAAACATTTAAGTTTTTAAAGTTTATTATTTATATTTGATTATTGAATGATAACGATATAAGACATTTATGGATTGCTTTCTTTTTCTTTTATAATTTTATAGATTTTTTTCTTTCTTTTATTTTTGGGGAAGAGGAGAGAAAGGGGGTGGGGGGGGGGGGGGTTTGGACACTCCTCAATTTTTATTTTTATTTTTTAAGGAGCAAAACTACTACTTTTTAAGGGTGAAGTACTTAATTATGTTATAGAAACAGATATCAACATTTAATCATTATCTTTCCTTTCTTTTTTTTTTCCCTGAAAAATCATATAAGTATTTATATTTCATTGTTGTTCCTTTCATTTTTATTGTATGATTTTTTTTTTCCGTAAACGTGTCATAAAACTAACCATAAGATGTATCCCATATTACCCATATATATGGACCAAATCCACTACATGAAGATGATTATCAAATTATTTTTAGGAAAAAAAAAAGGAATTCTATTGCGTTAAGATGGGGCTTGAAAGATATACTGGCCAACAACAAAACATAATAATTCAAGTGTCACATCTAGGATTAATCTTTTTATGCTTGTAGTTTTTCCTCGACGTTTCAAAAAATAAGTTATCCGCTAGTCTATTCCAATTTAATTTTTATTTTTATTTTTTTATATCTAGTCTATTCCAACTAAGACTGCAAAGAAGAATGTTTTTCCAAATAATAACTAAATCAGGAAAAAGTAATAAGATCAATTATAAGCTATATATCTGAGCACTGCATATGTTATTTTGTACTACCACATACTAAAAAGTAGAAACTAGTAATTTCGAACACTCATGTAACGGGACATAATGCATAATCACATACATGACGTTTTCATAGGCCTCAACAAAAGATAATTTATTTTTATTGAAATAACAATTAGTGGTATAGTGTTTCAACTTTATAAACTCAAAATGTGGCAAAAAAAAAACGTGGTGCTTTTGAATATGAACATAATGATCCTTTGCTTCTTTGGAAAATTTACGAACATAAACTTGTGTCTAATACTCTCTTGTGATAAAAGAATAGACAATACACGAACATATTTTAAATCGTGGGACATTACAATTTATGAGTGGAAAAGACAAAAAAATACACAATATAATTTGATAATATTTTCAAACAGTTAATTTGAGAAGTCATAGAATAATTTATGCTATGATTGATATTGGTAAACCTGCTTTTTGTCATATTATTACTCCCAAAAAAAAAAAAAAAAAAACTCTTTAACTTATGCTTCTAGCTTTATCGAAATCGGCAATTTCGAGCATGACCCTTAATTACATAAAAAGCACAATAGCATTACATTTGTCCTTAATATATCGTATATTTTTAATCTTTGTTACCGTAAAATAAACTCGGGATTTTTGGCATAATGTCCTTTTTTTATGCATCGAGATCTGCTGTCCTATTTTGTTGTCTTATTTGATATCTCATCCACTCAAAAGTGGACAATTCAGCACAAAATATAATATTAATTAAACTAATTAATAATTCTTTAAAAATGGTGGTTACTAAAATAGTGCTGAGGTGTCTAATTTTAAATGAATGGGACAGTAAAGTGGGCAATAGATTTCAATCCTATTCACTTTTAGGAAGTACACCCATTCTAATATATATATATATATATATTTTGGTGAGTACCCTTTTAAGTTTTAAGTTTATTGCTAAGACAAAAATTTTCTTGGCACTCATCCCGTTAGGTATTCAAATTTGACGGGTCGGGTTGGTAAACGCATTGTTAAAATATCTAGCGACTTAACATCATTCAATTCCATGTCTAACTCTTGATTCTATGTTTAGTTGGGGTGCCTTCTCTAGTGCCTAATACTCAGGTTTTTTTTCATTTTTTATTTTTGTCATGGTGTTCGATATCTTATCTAATGCTCAACACCAAGTCTAGCGCTCTTAAGTTATGGATATATAAGTCTTTTTATACTTATGCTTTTAAAAAATAATGTATTAACTTAATTACTTTTAAATGAGCATATTTTTCAAAATCACTATTAAAAAAATAAGTATTTTACCCATTTTTCTAACAAAAAAAAATAAAACTTTGATTTAACCCAATTCAAAAAGCCAAGGGGACACCTTTATAGAGGTTATGGTGGGATTGGGAAAAGGAATATGATAATCATAATAAGGGTATGCAAAAGCAAAATAAAAGGCCCTTTAGAAGAAGAAGAAGAAGAAGAAGAAAAAAAAAAAAAAAAAAAAGCCCTTTAGCCTTAGCCCATAATAACTCACCACTTTGTCACTCGTCGCGTAGCGTAGGGATCCCCACACACAGGTCACAAGGCCACACTGCCCTAACTCAAATGTTGTTGCCTCTTCCTCAGTTCTGACGTAAGGGCCTGATACCCTGTTTAGCTTCGTACCTTCTCCCCGACCCCCATTTTGACACGTCACCCAAAAAATTCGCACTTTTCTCGAAACGTTTCCCCTTTTTCTCCAACCCTCTCGTTTCGAAACGTTTCTTTTTTGAATTCTCCTCGTCGTTTTGCTGCTGATAAGACGTTATGAAGTGCCAAACGTGGCCTTTTTAAATTAAAAAACAAAAAAAAAGAGTGGCCTTTCAAATTTCGATCCCAAACTACGTCGTCGATTACGTGGAAATTATCACATGTACATGGTTTACTGAGTGAAGCTTTTTACAGCCAATAGGATTGACATGTATACTACGTAATATTAGCTTTGGTTCCTAGTGGCAGGGTCCATTCGTATACGGTGATCCTTGGAATACAGAAACATACCTCGAAATGTCGGTCCCTACAAGTCTGCGCCCGTCACTTTGCTTAACGTAGTCAGCTATACTTTTTTTTTTTTTTTCCAAAAAAAAAATTTATTGTAAGCTGCCTAACGATCAGCACCGTCCAGTTTATTAACTCGAGAAACGTCAAAACAATTGACGGCCACGAAACGACGTAGGGCTCTACTTGAGATGGGGTGAGAATTAAGCAATTTTATGCGTATAAAAAATGTATCCAAATTCGTAAACCAAAAGTAGAGTACCGTAAGTTTTTAGGTAGAAGAAATTAAGTATTACAAGCAAGTAATTAAAAAAAATGTAAAATATATCATGTTTCAAAAAGTATTTTTGATGTGTATTTTTCATTCACATCAAGATTGCTCACCCATTACTTTATAGTTTATACTTTTACTAGAAGAGTAATTTTCAGATGTCAAATTTATTTATTGTACTTTATGTACCAACGAATGGGTTGAGTATTATATTGTCTTTGAAAAGCATTAAAGATGTTAAATTAGTCGGTATCCCATAATTTAATGTCCACAACGTGGTCTTATTCAAAAGAAAAAGTCGACAATGAAGTCAAAAGGGCAAAGAAAAATGTTACGTACAAATAACACATACCATCATAACCGCTAAATCATCAAGAACTTAAGAACCAATGTATTGCAAAATTAACACTAGAGTTCATTGTGGATACCAAATAGCATTAATAGTGCTTAATTATTTAATTAAAAAAAAGGCACAAGCGTGATTTCTTTTTTCATTACAAGATGCATCAGTGTACTATATCCAATTACAAAAGAAACACCAACATCAGAAAACATGTTACATAAAGTAGTGCAAATTTATTTTTTATTTTTTATTTTTTTTTATAACAGTGCAAATTTATTTTATGAGGATAGAGTAAGAAAACTTAATATTGCTACTGATTTTAATCTTCAAATCTGAGTTGTTGCCTATTACTTCTCAAATTGAATGATCAAACTCAGATGATATGATCTAATTACATAACGTTAAGTCACTTAGTAACAAAATATTGAGATTAGAGTTAGTACACGTAGTAAAAATCAAACATATATCAAGAAGACGTAGAATGACATCATTTCTATCCGCGTACTATTTTTCAAGTAGGAAGATATAATATTTTTCCAACTTGAAACAAATATATGTGATTTAAAATCATGTTAGGCTATTTATTATTTCAGTTTATATATGCGTGAAAAAAAAAATAATGCCAACATTAATCTTCTTTGTCATGTCTATTGGTATAAAAATTTAGTGCATATGGTATTGATTGATTATTTTTGGCATTAGTCTTATTTTACATGAAATTCATTGTAACACTCTAAAACACACACAGTTTTTAGCAATACACTAATAAAATTGTGTTAGACTCTACGCCTAAACTAACACGTGGTGACGTTATGCAGAATGCAATACAAATGTCCCTTAGCGTTTTTCTTAAATTTTGTGTTGTTAATGGCTAAAAATCAATAATGACACGTCCTTGATCAAAGCATAAAATGCGGTGAAAAGGCAAAAGTTACCACTAAGATCACGTGAATGGCACGTGCCTTACCAAGAGGGGACAAGAAAGCCCGCAAATCAAGCAAATTCCGGTGATGAAAATGAGAACTGAGAACATCAAAGTGGGCTTGACCATTTACATTTTCTGATTCTTCTTAATTCTTATTAATTAATCACTTTAGGAAAAATCCCAAATATTCCGAACACAAACCTAACTGTATTAATCTTAAAACCAAACAATTATTACAGTTTAAGGATCTAGACTAACCACATGTTGGGCAAAACTGCAGGCCATTTGGAGCCACGTGCCTTACATGCCTGGTTTCTGATATATGGTCAACACGTGAGCTGAGATAGTCAATGTGATTTACGGCATGATTATGATGTGATCATCTGTGGAAAGTGGGGCCCACGAAATGATAGCAACCACTCCTTGAATGCCATGTGCAGCCCTGATCCAAGTCATAGAAAAACTATTATCCATTTGCAATATGGGCTATTGGAGGAGATGATGATGGTGATGAAAAAGGGAGATTTTATTGGATAAAACCCAATTTCAAATGTGATAAATTCCCAACTAGCACATTTTATTTTATTTATTTGGGAAAAAAAAAAAAAACTCTCTTTTCTTGGTATAGACTGGATTTAAGGGAAACTTCTAGGTAGAGTGTTGTGTCAAGTTAAAAGGAATGAGTTCTTTTCAGCTTGAATCTTCATTATATAGTTAAACAAAGAAGATTGAGGTTAGAGGGCTGTTAATAACTTCCGTTTCGATGCTTAATTCGGTAATTTTTATTTTGTCGAGAAAATTAGAAAGTCTCATTATATGGTGAGTAATCTGTTTCAAATAACAATTAAATAAGAGTTTGCACTGTTGTATACTCTATATCACCATTTCGTTTATTCAATATTCTTCAAAATGTATGTTGTCTACTTTTCAGTAAGAGAGTGAATGATTTAGAACTAGATATATTTTCATCAAATTCTAATAGTATGGTTTTTATAAAAATAAATTGTTTGATTATATGGGATAGTTTACTCTTATATGTATGTTCAAAGAAAGAAAATGCACTTAGGACTGGTATTCCCCACTTAAGAAGCATCTTTCATATTTGAATCCCAAAATTCTAAGTTTGGGAAGATTGGACGTATGTACTAGTATGGTAATAAACCATGCCTTACAAATGAATTTGAATCTCATTCACACTAGGCACAATGTGGGACTTTAAAACTGAAAGTATATATAGTTGGACAAATGAAAATTGCCATAAGATATCTTAATGTAATATTGGCACCAAACACTAATAGTACTGCGCGATTTTCATTTTTCATTTCTAAGTTTTAGAGGTAGACTCCATATTTTATCGGTGTACTATGCCAGCTTTATAATTTATAAGTTACATTGTATCTTTATTCAACAAAATTCACATATTAGGTCATATGAGTGAAAAACCAAGTGGTAAATAATGGTAATACCGATGACTAGAGTAATTATGGCATGGAAATTTACTTCAGTCATTTACGTTCTAAAGGTTGTGGACCCCAATTCTTAGCATCTCATATGGGTTAATTTGGAACATAAAAGTGAGAGTTAGAAGATGCCTTTTAAGACATCATAACAACATTTGTCGTTTTCTCTTTCCTTTCAGGTTTAATCCCAAGCTCTCTTCACCACATATATGATTAATGGTGTATTTACCTAGCCCCCTTTTTCTCACTATAATGAACCTTCCAAATTAATTTTGACTTTTGGTATGTTTATTATTATTTAAAAAAAAAACGAAAAAGAGTTTGTGTGACTGGGATGGAAAATTGTTGCGGCTTGGTTTGTATAATTTTCACAGTAATTAATATTTTAAGTACTCATATTTTTTTTTTCTCTAGTGTAGCTTTGAACAATCATAATATTTTATATATATCTAAATAAAATCTTGAAAAATATTGGTGAAAGAAGCTGTCGTGGACATAAATGCAAACTGATACTTCATGAGACAGATCAGCCCATGTCAAAGAATCACTCAACGATTATCTTCGACAAGTATCGCTGATAAATTGCTGCTTAGTGGTAAGAAATTAATTAATTCCAAACAGAAGGTCATATGGTCTTAATAAGGAGAGGCCAAAAAGAAAGAGATTCATGTCTTTTTTATTTTTATTTTTTATTTTTAATCTTAGATGAATTATTGACCAGTTATAAGGCTGTATATGATATTTAAAATATCTTCTCCTTAACAGTTTGGAATACTGTTTTAAAAAAAATAATTGAAGGCATATTTAAAAGAAATGTAATAGTATGTAATTCATTGGGCATAGAATTTTTTTTTTTTGTCCCCTCAAAATTTGGAACTTCATCGCTATTGTTATATTAGCCTACATTTAGATAAGAAAGAAAAATGTGGAAGAGAGAGACACGTTAATATAACAACTAGTGCTTGAATTGTCAAAACTTAAGAACAAGCCAACAATGACACACTGGCCCATTGGTTCCCTTTCCCACTTTATCACTACAATTATGAGAACCTTCCATTTACAAAATCATCCACTTTATGGTTTCCAGCTATATGTATGTATATACATATACGATATATCTATATGTATCTTTCTTTTGATTTGCCACACATTAAGATTACACCAAACAAACTGGGTTTTTTTTTTTTTTGTGTATGTCTCTTTATTCCAACATTGATTATATAGCTTACTATCCACTGATGTTGAACCAAGTAATTTCCTAAGATTGTGATTTGTTTGGAGTTTAATTCTCATAAGGTAGTAATAATAACGCAATTTTATGCTGCTTCTGCCTTGAAATTTTCTTCAACAAGATATGTAAATGATTCTATAACAGAAGAGATTGTGACAAACTCTCCCAACTTGCCATGTCTTCTAGTGTTTCAGCCAAGGTTGTGGTCTCCATCAATAGCAGAAAACATACATATAGATACTCATACCAAAGGTTTTGGACATGATGAATGGAAGAGAAGTTTGATTATGTGTCTTTGTCTATTGAAATGCATATGCATCTATAAACTTAACTTCTAAATGGACAGCCTGCAAAGTATCCAAAAATTTCACACTTTTAAGTAGCAAATCTTCCCATTTCTAAAAGATCTTAAACCGTTTATATCTTATATCATTATCTTATTCACAATTGCTAAAGTGTTATGCATCAAATATTGCGATGATTTTCTAAGTTAAATAAAAAAATAGTTATTAAATCATGAATGATTATCATTAATTATTAGATTTTCATCAGATTCCGTCATATTTGTATATAATTTGACGTTCTAAAATATGTACTGTCGATAAGTGTTCCTTACCACAAAAATTCTGTAACTTTAATTCGAGAAGAATAACATATATTACTCTATGAGTTCCATATTACTAGTATTATAAGAAATGATAAATCACTTAAAAATCAGAAATATAATGGAGCTAGTGGAGGAAACAATGAGTTTATATGCTCATGAGGTGTTAAAAATCTGAAGGGAAGGAAAGCTACCCATATTTTTCAAACAATGAGTTTATATGCTCAGAGATCATTTTCCTATGAAAGCAGAGGCATAAACTTCAAATCAAAAAGATATTAGATCTTTTGTTTTGTTTTTAGTTTGTGGCTAATATGGAAAGCCGGGCATACCATCTGTTTAGCTCTCACTTCAATAATTTCACTATTTAAAATATAGAACACAAACCCACGACATAGCTCAATACACCAATGCTGAATTGACTTCGTAATAATGCCCATGATATTTTCGAAGGTGAGGGCAAACAATTAAAAAGTTTAGTTAATTTTCTCCATTTTTAATTTTAGATGCAAGCTACAAAGATAGACCGTATATGATTCTACTATAATGGGTCTTATAGCAAAATGACAAAGTTTTGAGCTCAATTTAAGAAAATGTCTATTTTTTAAATATTATAGCAAAATATATATATTAAATGTAAAATATTATATATCAAGCATAAAAATTTAATATACTCACTACATTAACTAAAATTGGTAGATAAGTATATCTATTAAGAGTAAAAGTATATATATTTAAACATTTAGCTATAAAATTTAAAAAATAGATATTTACTTAATTAATTTTAAAATATTGGACATTCACCTAAATTTTTCTACTATTATTTAGTTGGATCCAGAACCTACCTTTGTGTAGTAGATGAGTACTACTTGATTATAAATACTAGTATGTTGTCATTCAATTGCTTTCATAAATAACACACATCAAAAATTGAATAAGGTTCCCATCGCAATTTTTTTTTTTTTTTTTTGAAGGGGTGTTTGTTGACCTTAAAGTCAGGTGAAAAGTATATAAATACCTTTTAAAGCATATTTTTATAAATATCGTTTTTTATTTTTATTTAAATACCCATTTTTTTTGGGATAAATGTATACCATAAGTATTTTATACATAAAAATTGGTATACATTTCAAAATATATACTATAGGTATAAATTATACATTGTAGATATAGGTAAAAATTTACATTGAAAATATATACTACATAATTTTTACATATGAAATGTGTAACTAAAAAATGAGTATCTTTAAAAGAATAGAAAAAGGGGTATTTATATACAGGCACAAAAAAGGGGTAGTGAGTGTAAATTTATCCAAAATAGTGGCGAGTTGTGTAAAATCATGTTTAGCCCAGTGTAAGGGATTTGGGCTAACGACATCTACATGAGCAAGTGGACTAAATTTTAGAAAGGAAAATGAGGGCGTGTTGAAGGAGAGTTGGGTTTTCGGATCATATGGATAAAATAAGGATCCATTCCGAAATAGCCCATATGGATATGGATCATTCCCAAACGGATGAAAGCAGGAGCGATTTTTTTTTTTGGCCTTTTAGAAATATGACCAAATTTTTGGCCCAATTTAAGTAAATATCCATTTATCAAATGTTATAGCAAAATGTCCGGTATATATGTTTATATTCTAAGTATAAAATTTTATATACCAAGTATGAAAAATTATATACCTAATACATTTCAGTACAGTAACTGAAATTGGCAAGTGTAAAAATATATATACCTGGACATTTGACGAAATGGGTTAGCTCAAGTGGTAAGAGCATCCACTACCTAGGATCTCGGTCCTAGGTTCGAGTCACACTGGGGTAGACGTGAAAGCCAATTATCTCTAATGGGGTGGGGTGGGGATTGGGTAGTATTAGGTATTTTCCTTTAATTTGTAATAAGTGGAGGTCATTAGTTAAGCCCCACTTTAAAATATATATATATATATATACCTGGACATTTAGCCATAAAATTTAAAAAGTGGACATCTACTTAATTTAATTTAAAATATTGGTCATTCACCTGAATTTCTCTTTTTTTTTTTTTTGAGATAACGATATTAATAGCTCCTGAATTATACTTGCAGTACCACTTTACCCTATGAACTTTTAGCTTATATAGTAATAGTCTATGAATTATGTAATTGTTACAACAAGATCCTTTTATCATTAGTGGTTAAATATTTAATATAAATAAGTCATTACAGAGCACATTGTTTAGTAACTATGGTCAATAATGAGATTCTGAATTTTTAATTTACACAATAAACTGCTAATACTTACACAATTATTGCAGTAATGACCATTTTTTCATAATTATTAAATTTTTAACAAAAATGAGTCTTGAAGAAAGTGCATAATTCAGTAATTATGGCTAAAAATGAGATTTTGACTCATAAAAATAAATAATACCCAATTATACGCTTTGTCCATTACTATTTTCTGTTAAAAAATTAATAATTTGTGACAAAAAGGCCATTGCTATAACAATTACATAATTTATGAGCCATTACTATGTAAAATTAAAAATTCGGAGGACAAAGTGGTACAATAAATAATTCAAAAATCATTACTATATTTAACCCTTTATTTTTTTCCAAATGACTTTTTTTAGGACTATCTTAGAGGAGGTTTTTAAAGAGTATATTATAAGATGTATCTGTCTTTTCACCTCATTTTAAAAAGTGGCCGTTTCCTTGACCTACTTAATAACTATCCTTCTTTCTTTCACTTTTTGTAAAATGACCATTTTTTAGTAAATCAATTTTCTGTATCTCAATTTTATTATTATATCAATTTTTTGTATTAGTATATCAATTTCATATTAGTATGTCAATTATTTTGCGTCAGTTTTCAATTTTATTTAAGATTATCAATATCTGAGTCTTTTTTTTTTCATAAATTGGAAATTGATATACAAAAATTGATATGTTTCAACTTTTTTTGTTTAGTTCGGCCGATTTTGAAACTATTTTGGTAAATTTGGCCATTTCTTAGTTGTGTTTGAAAAATGATAATTTTTTAAATTTGAACCAAAATTTCAGCTATTTGGCTAAGAAGGGTTTAAAAAAAATCACAAAAGTTATAATTATAAGCAAAAAGTTATGTTGAAAAATAATCATAAAAGTCATTTTAGCCTAATTTGCTCCTCATGTCTAAATACCTTCACGAATGACCAAAGGCCTACATTATGTAGAGCATTTATTTCTTGCTTGTTGTGTTTGATATGTACGGAAGGAGAGAAGATGAAAATCTCTTTTCTTGTTTAGTTAGAGGAGAAGTGGAATGAAGGACAGTTTTATGATTCATACGACTATTCTATTACTTGAGTAAGAATTTCTCTTTTAAAATCTCTCTAATTAAAAGAAATTAACTAAAATTAAGGATTCAAGATCCATTGTCTACTTTCTTGCCCATAAAAAATTTTGACCAAATAATTATCCTACTCCAAATTCATCCATTAATTATTTACTCTTCTCCTTTCTTCCATTTTTCTCTTCTACCAACACATTCTTAGATGAAATGGGCAATTAAACTTTTGCTAAGGGGGAAAGAGGCTATTAGAAAAATGGACAACTCTGACACCTAATTATAATAGATGTCCTTTTTCTTAAGATTTTATAGCTAAATGGCTAAACATATCCAATATATTTGTTGATAAATCAAGCAGTATACAAAGATGGGATTCTTACAAAAATTCAGGCTCACAATCCAAAAAATTGAAAATTTTCAAATGGGCTGAATTTTGTTTTTTTTGAAAAATCCCAGATTTATTTAGAAAAATATTATTTTCTAAATTTTGATTAAAAATAATATTTAGAAAAATACCATTTTTTTTTTCAAAATTAGTATTTTTCAAAGGTACTATATAGACTATAAAATCTAGGGGAAATTAGAAAATATAAGGTATTTCTGAAAAAAAATTGGAAAATACGGTGCTTTTGTATTTTTCACGGCGCGGTACGGTTTTTATTAGAAAATACCTTTTTTTTAAAATATTTATAAAAATACCACTTTTTAAAATAGTAACCAGTTTCCAGAAATTAGTAACTAGTAATCGAAGATATTTATAACTGGTAACCGGTTTCCAGTAACCAGTTTCCAGAAATCGGTAACTAGTAACTATTTTAAAAATAGTAATTTTCTAAATATTTTTTAAAAAATGATATTTTCCTAATTAAAACCGGACAAAAATTGAAAGAAATCCCTAACTTCCGTATTTTTGTAATTCTTTTTGGTTTTTGTAAGTGTAAGTGTTAGTTAGAAACCCTAAAATCTACAATTACAGAATTTGGGCCTCTAGTAACCTGCAAAACCAACAGGCTGTAGGAGCGCTCTTTGGACACCGAGGTGGTGCCGGCCGATGTCAATTCAGTAATCGTACGTGTCAAAACAAAGATAAATGAAACCAAATGAACGTAATAATGATGAAAGTAATATTGTGAGTGGCGAGGGTGTGAAAAAAGCTTCAAAGGATAGTTGAGAGCTCTGAATGCGACGGCGTCAGAGTTGTTTCATGGTTTCCAAAGTCTGAAGCGCTTTGTGTGTGCGTGAGATTATGAGAAAGGAAGTATTTTCAGAGTGCAAGTGTGAGAATTTGATGTACTCTTCAGTGGAGTGGAGCGAAGAGGCATTTTAAGGAGGGCTCAACCAGTTTGCGTCCTCTCCTCCATTCTCATTTGGTTGAGAGATGTCCATATTTTGAGTGGCGTCGTTGAGGATACCACCTCTTCTTTGCGTCAAACTAGTTTTGGACACATGGAGGATTCTTCCCTTTTCTATAGGGGATACTTCAAGAGAAATTAGGCCAAATATGCATCATAATACCCCTATTTTGGCCCATATGCTCCAGTTAAAAAATATTTGAAAAATATGTACGCGGACGAAAATACCCTTACTAATACCTAAGAGAAAATATGCCTCACTTTCGTCAGTCAAACTTCCCTCCGAAACTCTTCTCATTTCTCTCTCTGCCCAATCGCCGTCACTGCTGCAGTGTGAAGACCCGTCATCGCTGGTCGTCTGAAGAGCCAAGAACCCGTCGTGCCGTAAAGCGAGGAAGGCGAAAACCCGTCGTGCCTATTTCTCATTGTTGAGAAAAATGAGTCCCAAAAAGAAGGTAAGCAAAATATGATTTGAGGGTTTTTGAATTAAGGGCTTTTGTATGTCGTAATTTTCGAGTTCATTTCGATTACATTTCGACATATTTCGTTAAAAGTTCGATTATATTTCGAAGAGTATCGCTGAAAATGGTCACGGAAAAATGCCTGAAATTGGACGTACTTTCGATGATATTTCGATGGTTTTTCGATTGTCTGGGACGAAGTTTCCATGATATTTCGACTATTTTTCGATGACATTTCGATGTCCTTTTTATAGTAGATAGTGGTTAATATTTTTTCGACAGGTTTCGACTACTTTTCGATTATCTTTCGACGTGACATGATTTTCGATGGATAATTTCGACCTCCTGGCTAGTTTAGAGTTTCTGTAGGAATTTTCGATGACCATCGAAATGTCCTCAAAATGAGGACTATCGAAATTTCGATCACTTTTCGACCTGTTTCGATGAATTTCGACCTATTTCGATTATTTTCGATGGAAAATTTCGACCTCCTGGCTAGTTTAGCGTTTCTGTATGAAATTTCGATGACCATCGAAATATTGTCGAAATGAGGACTATCAAAATTTCGATCATGTTTCGACCTGTTTCGATGAATTTCGACCTATTTCGATGAAGTTCGACAATATTTCGACGTAATTTCGATGCTTTTGATATATGTTAAATTTGTAAAAATTTTGTCTAAAATCAATTTTTTCCACTAATGCAGAACCAAAAGTCAAAGCTCCTGGTACCTTTTGAGGAACACTTTCCTGGAAGGGTCACTATAAAAGGAACAACGGTGATGTCGAAGATTAAGGGGAGATTTGAGAAGTTTGATTTGTTAGAGAGGGCAAACCAATGCCCGTTTAAGCAGTTTTTTCTTGCTCCTCCAATGCAAGCGTCGGGAGTCCTTATACACCAACTACTGTTGAGGAAGGTGAAATCCAGAAACCCGGGGGAGATACAGTTTTTCATTGGGGATAGCAGCTTGAGATTCGGGGTTGGTGAGTTTGCGTTGATAACGGCGTTAAACTTTGGCAAAGAACCGGATGATGTGAAGTACAAATCTATGACTACTAGCATGCGACTCAGGGAGACATACCTGAATAATGAAGCAAATGTAAGATCTGGTGAATTAGAAGCTGCATTTGTAAATTGTGAGGAGAAGGAGGACGTTTGGAAATTGGGGTTGTGCTACTTGGTAGATGGGCTCTTGATGGCACAAGAGTCAAGCACCAAGATTCTGATGGATATGCTCTCTTTTGTGGAGAATGAGGAGGATTTCTTTAATTATCCATGGGGAAGGCGATCTTACGAGAGAACATTTCATAGTTTGAATAAGGACATGATGCATCAGAGGGAAAACTACCTTCTGAAGATGAAAAAGAATAAGAAGGCGAAAGAAGCTCAATACACAGTCTATGGGTTTAGCATTGCTTTACAGTATTGGGCTTATGAGGCTATCCCCAAGCTTACTGGTGCATTTTGTGAGAACTTTGGCATCAAATTCCCAAGGATGTTGTCATGGACAAGCAATAAAACACCGTCAGTGAAGGATTGTATTGATGTATTCAAGATTAAGAAAGTAAGTCCGGAAAATTGATTCAATTCTATATAATTAACTATAGAAATTATTTTTATAAATTCCTATGTTGATTGAACTTTGTTTTGAACTATGTTGCAGCTTGTCACAAAGGCGTTATTGAATCCACGAGAGGCTGAGAAAGAATTCTATGATCATATATATCACGATCCACAGCAAAGCCTCGGCAGTACTGGAGTTGAGGAAGACGGAATTGATG
>JXTC01000284.1:11342-60149 GCA_002914845.1 Trema orientale
ATGAGGAGATAGAAAGTGTAGGATTATAGTCTACTACAAGAAATGCTACTTTCACCGACGGGACCTAAAAGACTCGTTGATGAATAAAACTATTAGTTACCAATGGACTACTTTCACCGACGTCGTCTACCGACGAAGAGAAGTATAGGCAAACTTGCTTCAACATTTGCCAAAGAGTTTGCTATACTTTCATCGACACGGAGTTCTGTCAGTGAAAGCCTAGTTTCTTGTAGTGTCCAACATGCAATTCTACATTCTAATACTAGTAGATACCACATTTAAAAGATTATTCTTTAACTATTTAAATTTAAATCAAACCAAAATATTTTCACTCAAAATTCTAATGTTAGTGGGTCCCATATCATGAAAAGTAATCTTAATTCAATCTAACACTACATCAAATATAGAATAGTATTGAATATATCATAATCCAATCTAATATCTATATATTCCAATCCGATACAGTAAACTAATCGCACACAGTGTATCAAAACAAATACAAGTCTTTTCTTTCAAAACTTCTAAAATATTGTTTACAATTTTTTTTTTTTAAAAGAAACAAAATACAAAAAATAGAAATAGTTTTACTAAACATGTTTTTGAAAAATATTTTTCACTTTTTTTTTCAAAAAAATAAAAATAAAAATTAAAGTGGTTATTATAAAAAAAAACCTTTGGATTTTCTTTTTCTTGTTTTTTTAACAAAAAAAACCTTAAGTTTTTCGTTATATCAAATAAAGCCCTGAATTTTTTAATTCTAGCAATAAAAACCTTAGGTTTCTGATTATATCAAATAAAACCTTGTTATTTCGAAATCCAATTAAATTGAACCTAAAACAGATATTTAATCAATGAATATATAACATGATTAAGAAACAATTTTAAATTTTAAGTGTTCTATACTCATGAACAATTTTTTAAAATTTATTTTAAATAAAAATATTCACATTTTCAATATAGAATGACATAGTTTTCGCTCAATTGAGGTGATTGTCAATATAAATAGTCTTACATATATAGTCATATGATAATGTATACTAAGGAAAAATGGGTCATTTAACTTATTTTGCAAGCTAATTTGATTCAATTTTATAATTCAAAGGTTTTATTCGATATAACTAAAAACTAAAGGTTTTTGTTTGGTTAAAATAGATAAGGTTTTTTTTTGATATATCGAAAACCCAGAATTTTTTTTTTTTTTTTGCTAAAATTGAAAAACTCGAGGTTTTTTCCGTTAACAACCCAAAATAAAAGGGTGTTTAAATCATGTTTACCAAATGGGGCCAAGAAAGTTTAAATATTACCAAGACATTAGTTATCCCAATTGATATAAATCCCTTCAATAATGTTTAACTATTTAATTAAATAATATTTTATCTTATTTGGTCTTTGGTTTTCTGTTTGGATTTTATTTGTAGGTTGGATTTCATTTTTTATTGTTCGTGGAGGATACATTTTTATTTGCTAATGTTTATTAGTTGTATTGACGAGGTAGATTCTAAAAGAAGATCTAAATTCAAACATTGGAGTTATAATTTATTGAATGCAAGATTTTAAAAATATTCCGAAATTAATTGTGTAATTCTCTCTGTGTATATATATTGATTAAAACCCTAAATTAGGGTGATGTTCGAAATTTGGCTAATCAAATAAAATATGAAAGGAAGGTCCTATATCAATGAAAGATGAAGAGAAATAGAGGGTTAAGTCTTATATAAGGAGACTATCTCCTTTATTATTAGTCACATCATATGTAGCATTTCTAAGTATTTATGCGGAAAATATTTTTTTTTCTTTGTGTTTTTCCTTTCAGGGAGTAAGGAGATGAGTGTTCTCTTGTTTTCTTTGTATACAAGGAAATTATTTTCAAAAATAGAAATTATTTTAAAATAGGAAGAAATATGTGAGGAGAAAATACTAGTAAGATGCCTGAGTGTATATTGATTGATTTAATTCCATTTTTTCATTTTTATGTTATTTTGATATTTTTTTAAAGTGAGATCCTAGGTACAATGGAACTTAAGATCCTAGGTACTTTGGAACTTGGTGATAATATAAAGAAATTATATCTTTAGTAGGACTATTATGACCCTTCTAATCTTTTGTAGAAATTTTCTTTGATTTTATTCTATTTTTTCATTTATCTGTTATCTGATATTTCTTTAAAATGAGATCCTAGATGTACTAGAACTTAGTGGTAGTATAAAAAAATTATGTCTTTAGTGGGACTATTGTGACCCCTCCAATCTTTTCTTGAAATTTTCTTAGTAGTTTTTCAAGGCACAACTATAGAGTAAGATGTCAAGAAACAAGTTTTCTACTCTGATGAGGACTGATGTAGAAAAATTGATTGAGATGATTTATTTTGGATTGCATAAGGGTTTGAAGAGGTGTGGTAATCATAGCACCTAAATAAAATTGTCAAAAAGCTGGAGTAGGCTCTGCTAAAAGCTCCAAATTTGATGATATCACTAATCCGATCTCCAAAGTTTCTAAAGAAAAGGATGCATTAGTGGCAGATTACAAATTTGCATACGGGCATTAGTTTAGGATTGATATAGAGTGTGTGAGTTGATGGTTGATGAGTTTCTATGAAAGCCAAATGTGAGAGTTACAACGTAATATTTTTAGCAAGGTTTTTTTCGATATGAGACGAGGTAAAATTCTTAGAATTCTTCTATTCTAAGTGTGTTCGGTGGATTATAGTTATCATTAAAGACAATATTAATAGCAGAAGCTATGAACGTTTTATTTATTTAGCAGTTAAGATAGAGATTATTAGAAATTTGGCTAATTAAGTAAAATATGAATAGAAGTCTTAGTTCCACATTGATGAAAGATAAAGAGGAAGGAGGCTTGAGTCTTATATAAGAAGACTATCTCTTTAGTTATTAATCACTTTGATATGTAGCATTTCAAGTATTTTCTTTTTCTGGACAAGTTTTTTTTTTCTTTTTTTTTCTATTTGTGTTTTTCATTTCGAGTAGTAGTGAGATAAGATTTTTCTTTTTCTTTCTTTTTTTTTGAAGGAGGTTGTTTCAAAAAAAGGAGAAAGATGTGAGGAGAGAATACTTGTGAGATGTGAGGAGAGAATACTTATGAGATAGTACTTACTTGTATTATATTCATTTATAGAAAAAGTTGAAAATTTGTATAATTGTAGAAATTTTTTATATAGTAGAATCTTTTTTAAGGCAGTAGTTTTTCTCTTGATTTATGAGTTTTTTACTTAATTTTTATGTTGTGGTGATTGATTTTGTTTCTTGTTCTCATTTCTCTATTATTCTAATATTTTTATGAAGTAAGATCCTGAGAGCGCCGAATCAAGGTTGATCAGATTTCTTACAGGTTATACACAATCCATGCTTATCCAGGGAAGCCGTCCAACCCAAGCTGTACCAGGTGCACTTAATTTTCTTAGAGGGTGTCAGTTTTTGGTCTAATTTTTTCTACCACACAGTGTGGTGCTCGGGGTTTGGGATTTTATCGAACTATGTTAGCTGCATCGCACCATATATTAAGTAAAAGTTTTAATATTTTCATATATGTTTTTACTTGTGTCAAATTTTAATTGGCATTTTGAATATGCTTATACTAAAATTAACTACCCATGTAATAAATTTCACTTGAAACCTAGTAAACAAATTTGTGTTTGATATATTAATTGGTTTGTAATTTGTAATACTTTGCTTGTTTATCGTTTTTATATAGGATGTTTTATTGAGTTCTTTTTTATTTTTACTTTTTTTATGTAATTTGGTAGGGTGCGGTCCAGTGTAGTTAATCCCATTATTCTTAACTGTATTGTCAAAGAAAGTCAATTGACCGCATATGCGTGTTTTTTTTTCTTTTCATATTTTTGCTGCAAAACTCTACATACACCCATATTTTAAACTATAACTAAGATAGATGTACACTAGACTCATTCGAAATAACTTTTAGTTTGAGAAGTAAAAATCTTAGAAGACTTTCATTTTAAAAAAAAAAAAAAAACCTAGTGGGTAAATACTTCCTTAAAAATTCAAATATTCCTAGAAGTAATTTTAGACTTTAGTCAACTGAGGTTAGCTCAGTTGATCCAAGGCTTTAGGGTTGTGTGTGTGTGTTTATGGGGGTCAAAAGTTCAAGTCTTGGTAGTGTGTGTGTGTGTGTATTATTTTTCTTTAAATTTATAGTAAGTGATGGTCATTAGTTAAGTCCCACTTTTACTAAAAAAAAAAAAAAAGACTTTGGACTCTAAAATTTTTAGAAATTATGCCAAACAAGTCTATTAGTAGCCAGTCTTTTTGGAACCTACATTTTGGCTAAAAGTAAATGAAGCTTTATACGTTCACGTTAGTGTATTATAATATAAGTAATTCTAGGGACACACATAAGTTACGCACAAAACTAATACACAATAGCATGACATGTATTTTAACCATTCATATTTTTTCAAAATAGGATCACACTATATACATGGATGGTTAAGACACATGTCATATCAATGTGTATGAGTTTTGTGTGTAATTTCTGTGTATTTCTAGTATTACTCTTATAATATGTAATAAAGATTTATTCATTATTTTGTATAGAAAGTGGAATAGAACTCATGTATATATGGCAAAGTAATTAATGAGATAGAAGCATAGAATAGCAAAAGATAACTTGGATAAGTGTACGACATTAACAACAAATCCCTACAAGAATTGAAATACTAAGTTGATATGACTTGTACCCACTTTTTCTTTTTTTTTTTCCCTTCTTCTGGGGATGAAATTCAGGGGAGCGAGGAAAAATTTAATAAAAAAGAAAGAAAAAAAGATAACACCTAGCTAGAGGGGGACAAAAATTTGACCTCTCAAGGACTAAATACACGAACAGGATAAAAATCAGCAAATCCTATAACTCAGTTTCGTAATACAATCGTCATAAACGAAAGAAGAAATAAAAGATGGAGCCGACCATTATCAAGTAGAACAAACAATGGAAGGAGCTCGAGAAGCCAACGCATCAGCAACTCGGTTACCCTCACAAAAAATATGGTTCACCACAAAATCTATATTAGTTATGTAACCCAAGGCCCTAGACCAAGCTGATCTCCATCGAAAAGGAACTTTTAAGGAACAAGCCATCAAGATAGAGACTACATTAGCAGAATCACTCTCCATCGAGATACGCTTCCAACCATACTTCAAAATAAAGTTAATCGCATAGATTGCTGCTGCCAACTCAGCCTCAAAAGCATAACATACTCCCAAAGGGATACAAAAATAACCGCGAACAAACCCCCAATGAGCCCGAAACACCTCGGAGCACCCAAAAAGACCAAGAGCGCCAAAAATAGAACCATCAGTGTTAATCTTTACCTAGGAAAAAGGGGGAGGTCTCCAAAAAATTTCACTAATATTAGGTGCTTTACGTGGCCTCCCCCTGAGTCGAAGCTCCCGCAAAATCAAAAGCTCAGTCATAGAGTTAAACATAAAACCCAAAACTAGGAACTCAGCCTTTCTGATAAAATGCCATAAGAGAGTAAGAGCAGAAGAGATAGAAGGTTTCCTATCCTCAAAAGTAGCCAGATTCCGAATATACCAAATAATCTAAAAAAAACCAAGAATATACTAACTTTCCAGAAAGTACGAAGCTGAGGGCTCAAAGAACAATATTGCGCTTTATCTCGGAGATCCACTACAGATCCCTCCAAAAAAATAGGATTACGAAAGATAAATAACAACTGACCAAAGCTGCTAGGCAAAAGGACAAGTGAGTAACAAATAAGAAAGGTCCTCTACTGAAGAACAGAAAAAGCAGCAACAAAACAGAAGATTAAAATCTCGCTTTATCAAAGAAGCCGCAGTCAGAAACTAATTATGAAGAATTCGCCAAAATAAAAATGACCTCGTAAGGGGAAGGAAAGAAGTCCAAATTTGTTTTCTCAAAAAATAAATAACTGCAGAGCCAAAAACTGAAAGATAAGCATCAGAACAAGAAACTTTCAGATAAGCATTAAAACAAGAAACAGACCCAATATTTCATTCCCACTTCCATTACATGAATTTCCCTATGATTGATTAAGTCCAGTCCAATAATACACGCTCACTTCAAAAATTCATTAGGAAATTAGCAAGTTGCAATAAATATATTCCAACCAATAAGATTTATTATTCTGTCCAATATTATTTTATCAATTTTATTTCTACAGTCATTACACGTGACTGAAACCCCCACATTATGCACCTTCATCGAAACATGACTCACGTCGTTCTGAACAATAAAAAATAGTTTCCAGTTCCATTAATGGTAAGCCACACTCCATCTATACATAATTCTCTTTACCAATATACACATATATAAATACTAACAAACGCACAAAGCAAATTACCACGAATCCTATTTTATCTATCCACGCAAAGCTCTTCAGCTAAGAAACACCATATATATATATATATAAATATATATAGGTTTTTCTTCTTTAAATTATGTCTGGATCATCAGTCCTCATGAGTAGCTCCGATGAGTCTGCAGATTTCGCTCTTTTGGAGGCTATCAGCCAACACCTTCTTCGTGATGATCGATTCGATGATCTCAGCACACCTTTTAATCCTTCCATGTACTCTCAGACTTCTTCCAGTTTCAGTAACCTCTTTTTGGCTGCTACTGCTAATAATGATCATCAGAGCTGCTGGATGACCACTACTCATGATTTTCCGGCGTTCAAAGGGGACGACACCGACGACACGTCATTCGTCTTCGGCGCTAATCCCGGATGGAGTTCCCCGGACGAGGGCTCAACCGACGATTTCGTTGAGGAAGCTGTCGAAGATCAGCCGGTGATGGCGGCGCGTGTGTCGAACGCGCCGACCTCTAAGGGGAAGATGAGCTTTAGGGGAGTGAGGCGTAGGCCGTGGGGGAAGTATGCGGCGGAGATTAGGGACCCGAAGAAGAATGGGAAGAGGGTTTGGCTGGGGACCTATGAGACACCGGAGGATGCGGGCTTGGCTTATGACCGGGCCGCCTTCAAGATTCGTGGAGCCAAGGCTAAGCTCAATTTCCCGCACCTAATTGGATCGGAGACCTGGGAGCCAATCAGAATTACCCCAAAACGCCGGTCTCCACAGCCTTCGTCGCCGTCATCGTCCTTTGAAAATGGCTCGCCGAGTCGGAAGAGGAGGCACCGAGTTGGCTCGCCGGAGAGTACCAGTGTTGAAAGTGGGGCTAATGAGGTGTTCCGAGTGATTGATCAGCTAGGGTTTGGCGATGATTGGCTTTGGAACGATTTGGGGTCCAAACCACTGGAATTTTTGAGTTTTGGTTTATAATAAACGTTCCTCAATTAGATTATTTATTCCAAAATGTAAAAAATTTGGATATGGATGGACCAGCGCCCAAATCTTTTTTTTTTTTTTTTTTTAAATTTTGAGGGCGAGTCCTCCATATATTAGGAGTCCTATATATTGATGGGTTAATAGAACTTTCTTCCACTTTTTTCCCCATAAATTCTCCTTTATATATATTTTTGTGTGGCTTTCATGTGTATTTGATCCAGGAGAGAGAGTAAATATCAATCAGATCTTGAATAGCCAACAAATGCTCTTTATAAGCTGCAGAAACTACTTTAGTTTTAACTTAATTAACTGCAGCTTCAAAATAACTAGTTATCTCTCACTCTCCAATTTCTAAATAATAATTAAAGTTTTTTTTTTTAATCGATTTTCGGAAGTCCTTAGTTATTCTTTTAAAGTGGAAGGTAAACATCAACAATAGATCAGGTGAATGTGATTACCGATATTCAGCCTAAGTTAATTTGCGACCACTTTTCCAAATCCACCGTTAAAATGTGTGTCACTTATATGATGTTTGTCACTTATACTTAATTCTTATGACATATACATATATTATCATATGATTCGCCCAAAGGTTTCAGCGTAAAATATTGTGTCAATCAATTGCTTCGTTTTTTTTTCTCCATTTGAACTGAAAATTGTCTATCTTTTGTTTTTGAATCAGTAATATCAAGGAAATCTTCTGTTTTACAGCTTCTATTATGCACCAATCAAGAAAGATAAGAGAAGTAAAATTTAAATTCTTATCAGTAAAATGGAAGTTTACTTGCATTGATTATAGCCATTTTTAGCAAGGTACCCACCTATAGCTGTTTATATTTTTTCTAGGCGTTAATGACTAATTTTTCGACAAAATATTTCGTTAAGCTTGCAATTATGCATCACGATTTGGCTAAAGTTTCTACTTAAGAAGATTTTGGTCATACGATTGGAGGATGTTATCACTATGAAAGTTAGTAATTTGTCACGGTACTATTGCGTCAATTTCTATGATAAAAATTATAATGATGAATTTATCATCACTTTCTTTGAGCTGCAAACACTACGAGAACAACCTTTGGAACGTCATGGCCGTTGTTCAATTTCGCGGCTAGAAATTTCTATCTACGTTTGTTTGGGGGGAAAAAAAATCAATTCTTTTTTGTTGATCGTCAACGATACTGTATAGTGCAAGCTGCATGTGAAAAGTATAAACCCCGCATGCAAGGAGTAATACCGATCAATGGCACTTGGCTTGTCGTACAAAAAATATGAATTATTTAATCGGGTTAAACCGTGTAGTCAGAGCTTTTTATTTATTTTTTATTTTTTTATTTTTGGTTGCAATCAATTACCTAGATCGAGTCGATCCTCCGTGTTTTGAAATTCGCATAATGAAATCTTTCACATAGTTTTTCGTGTGAAGGATCAATTTTATGTACTCTGATAACTTTGACAAAGTACGACAACCACACGCTGATCAGTTAACTAATATATCTATTACATTCTATAATATTTAATTGCATCTACATGTGAAAATCATGTAGTCGATTTCTTTAATCTCCCTGCCTTTTTTCTTCAAATTTTATTTTGGATGCTTCTGACGTATATTATAAGACAGAGAACTTAAAGGACTAATTAAAATATTATTCAGAACTTACTAGGTAAGTCTACTGATCTACTTGGTCTATAGAGTGAACTTGATCAGATCCTATAAGCAGATTTTTGATCACGGATATCTTTCATTCATTAACGTGAAAGCATGGTGATACATATACTCTCTTAAGTATTTCTCAGAGTTTAACATGTATTCTCCAACTAGTATGGCAATTAATTGTAATACCTACTATTATATATCCCACATTCTAATTAAGCTAGTTTCTGATCCAATTGAGCATAAAAACCATGCAAAAAACGTGATTGAATTTACTGAAGAGTTTCGTAATTAGAATGGCAGTTGTGGTAATGTGTGTGCTATATTAGGCGTATTATATGCTATGATGTATATATCATATATGCACCTATATTTGGCTATAAACATGACCCAAAGACATGGAATTAACATAACAACCATGACGTTCGTACATCACGTATATATATAGTAGCTACATAAAAATTTGAACCGAATGAACCTTTGGTCTAACTTCATGGAGAAAAATAGAGATTATTAATACCTTCGAATCTGAGTTTGATTTTATTTTTAAATATAGAGTCCATTAGTGAACATGTTCCAAGGATGAATTTGACTATAGTATACATTCTTATGCCCAAATTTCGTCAGATTTAATTTATTGTCCACATTACCTATTAAAAATTGGCATATTTGATCGAGGCGAATATCTTTCAACAAAAAGAGAATGATCATTTAGTTACTAAACCTTAATTTGAAGAGCTACAATATGTAGGAATACTGAAAAAAAAAAAAAAAAAAAAAAAAAAAAAAAAAAAAAAAATAAAAAAAAAAAAATATAAAAGAAAAAAAAAATTAGATAAAAAAAAAATAAAAAAAAAAAATTAAAAAAAAATTAAAAAAAAAAAAAAAACAAAAAAAAAAAAAAAAAAAAAAAAAAAAAAAAAAAAAAAAAAAAAAAAAAAAAACCCGAAAACAAAAAACAAAAGGCATATTTCATCAGCTTCTTCATCATTTTTGTTTTTTCTAATTCAAACTAAGAATCCCCACTCTGATAAGGATTAACGCCCATAATCCTTTATACCGAGAACAAAATATAAAAAAATAGAAGTAGACGCAGTTTTATAATGGTTTACTCTCTCCCTCAGAGCTATATCCAGTTTTCGTCACTCTGGTTTTTACTATGATGAATAAAAAATAGTACGAGAAATCTTATACTTTATACCTTTTTTAGACTCAGTAAATTTTTTCTAATCTCATTTACCCAACTCTAAGACTCTTTAAATAGAGGAAATAAAATTAGGATAATCGAAATATAAGTATAAAATTCTGAAATACGCCTTACTAATGTACCCTTACTAGTAAAGTTTTCTCCAAGGCTTGGGCAGCGGAGTTTACCAACCCCATTCTAACCCAATTTACCACCTCCTTCTAGACCCCACATCAACTATACTACGAAGGCCGAACCGCGTATGCGTAGTTTAAGATGTTTTATCTTAAGCGATATTCATTGGTATAACTAGGCTTCATTATACATCTAATACAATCTACTTCTTCTTTGTATACGAATAAAGCTCAACACACATCTTCTTGAAAAAATTCACATCAAATGAGTTTGGAATCTCATTAATCTTCTCATGGATGAAAAACTCCTCAAACATAATGAGGAGCAATCACTACAAACAAAAAAGAAATACTGAAAAGAGCCACAATCATATATGTAAAATATACAACATGACAAGGGAAAAAAAGTTTTTTTAAAGAGCTTAACCTAGTTCTCACATAATTTTGCATCCAAATTCCTTATAATTATGTCATAAGACCAAAAGGACATGATTTTAAGAACCAATACTAGGCTGAGAAATATTATTCAACAAGGCACCAATATATTCGGTATATAAATAAGTTTTTGTATTGGCCATTTCAGCAAAATCCAACCGGCCCAAATCAGTAAATGTTCCAGATTAAAGAATAGTTGTTAAGTAACAATTAACAATTGAATGTGTGCATCCTCTTTATTGAAAACAATTTTGTATTAGAGCCACAAATTGGGGATTTAACCTTGTTCCATAATTTGTTCAATCTCATTCCATTGAAAATTCAGTATGTTTACGCTGACCATATTAAATGGTTCACTTTTATGTATGCACTATCTTTGTTTGCACACACAAATATATATATATATAGGTTGCCAATCCGGTAGGTATTTTTTTTTTTACCTAGGTATCATTTTAGGTATTTTTGATCTAATGACTATAATGAAGTGCATGAAAAGACGTGTATCATTAATGTTATTTCTCTCTCTTACTTTTTAATAGAAAAATTTTCATTGGTCAAAATGACACTTATGTATAGGTAAAAAAAAAAAAAAATACCTATTAGATTGGTACCCATATATATATATATCAAAGTTGGAAACAAAACCACAAACAGCTCTTCCATAAAGCATTCGTATATAAAATGAGCCTATAAGGCATCTGGATTGAATAATCAATTACTAAGTTTCCATCAAAAGCTCCTAATTAATTCATCCCAAATGAAATCTTATTTATTTATTTAAAATCAATATTACTGGAGTTATTTGTTAAACTTCACTTAAAATTCCAATCACGAATGCTCTGAAATGTTTAACAGATGATATTGATAGATTGATGTAATCACACACACATATATATATATATATACACACATGGAATTATCACAATCTTTTTCTGCTCTGAAAAATATGTTATCCCAAATCTTGTGTTCATCGTCAAGAAAAGAAGGTAGACTTTTAGTTTTCTTTCCACAATATTTGTCTTGTTCACAAATTATATTCAACATAACCCGAAAATTTTCCACATAGCATACAATGAAGTTGATTCTTATCAAAAAAAAAAAAAAAAAATGAAGTTGATCAAAAGGCCACACACATAGATAACTAATATGGTCAAGAATCCAATGTGGTTGACTAACAACCAGTATCTTTTGGCCAAAAAATACATATCATGAACAAAGTCATGAAAAGTCCAGCAACTCCAAAGTTCTAAACAAATTGCTAAAATCAAATTGTGTATAACCTCTTGGCTAACTTTCTATAAGCATGAATGGGAAAACCATCTTCGAGTAGCTGACACTCCTGTAAAATCAAGCTATGAAAATCCCATTAAATTGAGTTCGGGAATCGGACCAAGGCACTCCCATTTTATGCCATGATTGAGTTCAGGAATCAGTCTCTAAAGCCTATTCATGACCTAGACATTCGATATATAAAAGTAAACAACAACAACAAAAGTAAACAACAACAACAACAACAATAATAATAATAATAATAATAATCGGAGCCGAAGAAAAGAAATAGATGAATAAATAGAGAAATAAACGGAGCCGAAGAAAAGAAATAGAGAAAAATGCAAGAGTAATTGTCAGGCATAGATGTGTTGCCATTTATGTAAAATTTGGTAACTTTAAGTTTAAGGGGCAAAAGAGACTTTTTAAGCTCAATAGCAAAATTGTAAATAACCATTTAAGGAATATAATAATCAAAATATCTGGAATTTAAAAATAGCGTGCTATGATAACCTAAAATTGCTTAAAATAGCCTTAGGTTTCATTTCTTCTTCAAATTTGGTCCTTGAGAGCACAAAAATGCCAGTTTCTGCCGAGCTCCGCCACCGCCGCACGCTGCCTCTGACCAACTGACGCGCCAGCCCACCATGACTACCTCCTTCCGACGAAGCCACGCCGCTAGGTCCCACCGGATTTCGTCGCCGGAAATTGGAGATCGGCCACCTTAAAGTTTCCGGCCACCGTGAGGTTTTTTAGGCACCGGAGTTCCGTCGGACCTCCATTTGACTCACCCCCAGTACCGTTGGATTCCTCTCATTGTCGCTGACCTCTTTCAAGTAGTTTCACATCTAAATTCATTTCCGGTAAAATTTTCACAACTTTTTACTGTTTTTACCAACTTTATAAAAAGTGATATTAACGTAGTTATTTTGGTTAAGTAATTTATTTACCCGAGATAAATATATGAGGTGAAAGAGGGTTAAAAATCATGAATAATTACAGTTGGTAGAAGTTAAAATAATATCCAGAAGTATATTAATTTTTGAATTGAACAATATGGTAATTTTCTAATTTAGAACAAAAAGTGATATTTCTGCAAAATTGAATAGTATTGTGCTGGAGTCTGTTACTTTTCAGATTTGGACCTTGGGCTGAGATTAGAAAACTGTTACTTTCCGAATTATTATTGCAAAAATGACATTTTTTACAAATAATTAGTGAATTTGACACTTTTTCAAATATTTTCGAAAGTGATATTTTCCTAAATAATTTTGTGATAATAATAATTTTTGAAATATTTCAAAAAAGTGATATATTTGCAAATAATCAGAAAAAATGATATTTTTCTAAATACTTTAGAAAAAGTGGACATTTTTCCAATTAATTCCAAAAAGGGATATTTTTTGTAATTCTCGTATTTAAAGCCCGTTTAAGATTCGGGATCTCTAAATCGAATTCTGATATCAAATTTGGATTTAGTGAGGTCGAGAAATAAATTTTGACATATAATATCGCTATGTTTCGAAATGGCACAAATTCCGAGACTCGTAAATAGTATCGTTTTGCGTGCCACCAGACGGGTCTCGCATTGGGACCCACTTTTGACAAAGTATATGTCTAACTTACCATTTTTGAGTGCTCTGAATTCAGTGGTGAGCTCTGTTTCTCCATTTGAGGCTCCAGTGGAGAAGTCACTTTCCCAAGTGGGCTTACTAGGATCCCGAAATAGCTGTTTGAACGCCCAAATGACCAACGCGAGTTTCTTCGAACGTCTTTAGCTTGGTATAGCTACGATATTGAGGTAGGGGTTCAATTACCTGGTTTTATACTTGATTTGATTTATAATTGCATTATAGTTGATTTGTGAAAACCGTGAATTTATGACTATTGGTAAACTGTTGAGACACATTGGATTATACTGGGATTGGACTGTGTGGAATTTCATACATATTTTTAAATTGTGATTATGGGGTAATACAACGGTGTGCTGCCCATGTTACAGTAAATCCCAGAATAATGTCAAGTGGAAATTTAAAGCATAATTTGATTATTCCTTATGCATAGTTATTGCGTACTTTTAAATATTGTACATACCATAGGATCGCACATGAGATACATCTTAGGCATCGCGGTGTTTAGTAGGCAGCCAGTATCCCTGCCCTCGGTGAGAGCCCGTAAACCTGCGCGGGATTTTCTGATTATTCCCATTCGGTAGTTGTAGGCATTCAGTTGCCCCTCCAGTTAGGTATGCTTAAACACATGGGTGTCCCTCCGGTTTTCTAGGATAGGTATTAGGCAGAGAGTACTTAGTACACGTAGTACGGGTTACTGTGGTTCGTGATGAGAGGATGTGAGCTCATGGGATGGGACGATTTATGATATGTACAATTATGTGGATTTGGTTTTGGTTTTGAATATGTGATTATTCTGGATACCAATTATTTTTTAAACTTGGTTTATAAATGGATTTTGGAAAAGGTATTAACCATGCAGATTTGGTAAAATTACACTCATTCAAAAAGGTAATTGAATTTCTACTGAGCATGTGAATGCTCACCCCTTACTTCTCCTACTTTCAAGCGTTTATCTAACTGAGGTAGTAATTCTGTTGGTCAGACAAGCTACATAGCTTGTACTTGCAGTTCTACTCTAAATCCCTGATGGGTTTTCATACTCTGTTAATTTTCTTTCCTTATTCAATTATTTAGCTAAGGTTAATAAGTGGATGTATAAGGATGATTTTGCTGATAATTTGAGAACTTGAAATTGTAAATGATTTTATGTAACCTATTTTGGACATTGAACTAAAGGTTTTAGTTGAACTCAATTTACCAAAGTTTATGATTTCTCAACAAGTTTCTAAATGAGATAGCTACTTTTCTTAAACTTTGATGGGTATTTTTCTTAAGTAATTAAAACTAATAAGAGTTTTAATGATTATGAAATTTATAATGATTTGAGGACCAAAAAGAAATTATCTAATACTTGATTTCTCCTAAATTTTGTAAAATTAATATTTTATTATATTTTCACATAAAATTACTAAAAGTCACGGTTTTGAATTTTCAATCGTGATAATTTATTGATGAAAAATTTGTCAAACAATTTTGCAGCTTAGTCCAAAGATGCATTAAAATTCAATATTCAAACCGTTAACAATGTCAATAATGCTTCGACCAAGCCATAACCCAATATAGAGAAAAATGCGAGAGTAATTGTCAAGCATAGAAGCAATATCTATGTTGCCATTTATTGATGAAAAATTTGTCAAACAATTTTGCAACTTAGTCCAAAAACGCATTGAAATTATTGACTTCAATAGTCAAACCGTTAACAAAGTCGATAATGCTTCGACCAAGCCATACCTAATCCACAACCTTAGGAAGCTGGTTGGGGCCTCCTACAGTCTTAGATTGTGAAACCTCTTTTCTGATCTTTTGTTTCTCTTTTCAAACATAGGGTTGAGCTACGGTTGAGATTTTAATCAATATTGCCTTTTTGCTTCTTTTTCATATGAAAACTTGTAAATAATAACACGTAATAATCTACTTTTAACATGACTACGGGCTAGTTTGGTAGAGCTTGAGATTTTAAAGAAAAAACTTTTAGTTGTGCTGAAGTAAAAATCCGCTGTAGGATAAAGTAGCAGAATTTTTGGTAAACTGTAATTTTAAAGTGTTGTGGCTTGAAAAAGCTGTATTAAAGTGTTTGGTAAGCTGTATTACTGAATTGTTGTGCAAATATAAAATCACCAAAATAAACATCATTATACAATTATGCATATTTATATAAAGAGCTTATTAATATTTTTTATAATTATGCATATTTGTACATACTAAAGATATTAATACTTTTTCAAAAAAAATTGATAAAAAAATAAACTCAATTAAATTAGTTACTCAATTTATTTTATTTTATTTTACTTTATTTTCATCTAAATTTAAAATTTCAATAAAGAATCAATTTGGTTACTTCAAAATAATTAATATGAAGAGTATTTTAGTCAATTATGATTTAAATATGTTAATACTTTTTTAAAAAAATTGATATAAAAATAAATTCAATTAAATGTATGGCATTTTTACTTTTAAGTGAGGGTATTTTAACTATTATGATTTATTCATCAAAAGATAGTGTAGATTACTGCATAATCTAAAAGCCAAAGCTGCCTTAGGCTAGCTTTGGCTTTTGGCTATAGCTTTATAAAAAATTATTGAATAATCTAATTTTCAGGTTTTTACCAAACACCTTTTGGCTCACAGATTGTTCGAAAAGTACTTTTAGCTTGTTAAGAAGCTAAACCAAACTAGCCCTATACATTATTCTCATTTAGTTAGGTAGGTGATTAAACTTGGATTGGCAGTCTAGTTGGATTGAAACATTCGAATCTTATGCCACCAATGGCAAAAGGTATTAGTTAACCTATCGAGTATTAGAAAATTGATAACCCTCATAACAATCGACCTAGCAAGAACTAAATCTTGCATTGCAAAACATATGAAGCTACTACTACTTCTTCATTTAGCTTCATATGTTTTATTAATTTTAACCCCTGTAGTTGCTAAATTTCTGAATCAATTGAAAGGTTGATGTAAAAGCTAAAAGAGAGGAGATGATTATCTGCATAAAAGTTCTACAAAATTGTTTTACTTCCACTAAGAAAACATAGACATGATTTTTTATCACGATAATTATAAACGCAAAAGTAAATATTAAAAACACGCCAAGATGGTAGAGAAGAAAAGCTCCAACTCTAAATCTTGATATTGAAGTAATATCCGGATCAAAATGATGTAAACGTACGTAATCATCTTCATCTCCACTTGAGAAACTAAAAGATCAAAATAATGAGTTTGGAAAAGTTACATCAATAAATCAGTGACTACTACAATATCTACAAGCTATAAGACATTCTTCTCATGTCTCTTAATAACTACAAAAATTCATCTAAAACATAAACAAATAAAGAATAAGAAAAGAAATTCTTTTGGATTTTCAAGAATGAGAGATAAGAAACTCCAAGAGTACTAAATAGGTGACTATTTTGATTGTATGTAAATCATGTAAATCCAAGGTAAGCTACCTCAATTTCCCATATTAGTATTACATCCATCTATTCTACAGGATTTACACAATTTAGGCCGAAGTCTATAGGAAAAAAATTGAAAACATTTTGTACCACATTTTAGGCTTAATATTATCTAAACTATTCAGTCGTCACCCAAAAAAAGGAAATTATCACTAAAATACCATCGGTTTTAAAAAAAGCCGAAAAAAAAATGTTATATTTTTAAAAATTTGAAGTAAGTACCTTCTATTTAAGGAAAATTATTACTAAAATGCCTTTTATTTTAAAAAAATATGAAAAGACCCTTGTATTATTTAAAATTCAAATAAATATCTTCTATTTGAATTATTATATCATTTGCTACTTTTAACTGGTCAAAGGCTTAAAAAGAATTAGTAAAATTAATATTTTATCCTTTATTATATTATTTTAAGGCACACACCACACTTAAAAATGAAAGGAGAGAGAATACATATTGTTTAAAACTTCTAAAAATAAAAAAAAAAAACTTTTCCCTCCATAGTTGCAGCACAAATCCGGAAAAGAAAAAAAAAATCTAAAATTTTCGAAAATTTTGAAAGTGATAGAAGGAGAAAAAAAACTTTTTCATCCATAATTGCAGCACAAATCATAAAAAGAAAAAAAAATCTAGAATTTTCGAAAATTTTGAAAGTGACAAAAATTTATTTTCTGTCAAAGGTAGCAACTATGGAAGGAAGAGTTTTTTTAAAAGAGATTTTAGACTATATATATTCTTTCTCCATTCATTTTCAAGATAGTGTCTGCCTTAAAATAATATAATAAGAGATAAATATTAATTTAACTAATTATTTTGAAGTCTTTGACCAGTCAAAAATAGCAAATGTTATAATACTTCAAATAGAGATTTATTTTGAAATTTTAATAATACTAGGGTTTTTTTCACACTTTTTTTAAAATAGAGAGTATTTTAGTGATAATTTCCTAAAATAGAAGGTACTTATTTTGAATTTCTAACAACACAAGGTTTTTTTTTTCACATTTGTTTAAAACATAGGATATTTTAGTGCTAATTTCCCCTAGAAAAAGAGCTCAAACCAATCTCATTCTGAAAAAACTCTCTAAGTTCTCAGAAACTGAATTTCAGACTTTGACTAAAATATGAGAAAACGAGAATGAAAGAACTAGAATTTACCTGACACAGTAACGACAGCGCAAGCAAGATTGAGCTTGTTATTGAGACAAGCTCGATACTCCTTCAAATTCACCGAAATAGCTAGTGGCAGAAAAAGAGGTCTATGACCGAGATGATGTTTTATTTTATTTATTTATTTATTTATTTTGATCTCAAAAGAGAGGAGGCAAAGAGTAGAGTATAGGAAAGGAGCGGATAGTATATGATAGCGAGGGTTTTTAGATTAGTATGGATATATATTGAAAGAGCATATGAAAAACCTCATTCTAGCTGACCAATTAAAAAATACGTTTAAGTTGAAACCTTAATAGGAGAGCTAAAATGATATTGTTTTTGCTTATCCTTTTGAAAGTTTCAGCTAAAAACTATGCCTATGTCAACATGCCACGTAGATAGCATATTAAAAAAGTTATTACTATGCCACATGTACACACCGTATGTATGGGTACATAATATCTTCTATATTTATATGTGCGGGTAAATATATACTCACCAATATATCTTTTACTCAAGCATATCATAATTATGTTTTTGAAAATTACCAACATTACCTGTACCTAATATATGTGGATAAACTATGTATGGATAACATAGATAAGTATAATTATATATCATCGCCACATAAGCAAGATAAAGGCGAGAAAAATTCCCGCCAACCTCTAAATCTAGCGAGAATTCAAGACGTCGACTTATGTGTGTATGATAATATTCACTTATGTTAATGTATGTGGGTAAATTTGTCCATGCTAATACTTATTTTACTATCACATATTATAATTATACGTGGGTAAAATTTTACCCAAAAATTACCCACACATAATATGTGAGGGTAGACTATGTGTGGATAAAAAGAGTGATTTCTTGTAGTAATTGTGAATGATAATCAATTACTAATCATACATTGGAATCATGAGTAAGATTTAAAGTTGCATTCTTATACAAAACATTTTGAGTATGTATAGTATATTATTTATTTATTGATAATCTTTGTCATCAGAGCATTGCATGTTTCTTGTCAATTACCCACTTAAAGATTATGTATGATTTTTAGATCATCTAAATTCCAGTTTTCGTGAGAAAGTTAGTTTAACAATGATCGAATAAGTATTGTTAATGATTATTTAGTTATAATTAAGTTTTAGTTAAAACAATATTAACATTTGTACTTTTCTTTTGGGCTTAACAATATTAACATTTTAAAAGTTCTTTACAAAATAGATCCATTTTAAAATTCCACACCATGATAAATGAACTAATACCAAATTGGAAATATTGCAATTTCAATTCCAGTTATACTAACTATGTAAAAGAATTTCAAATATTCTGTGCTAATACTACTGATAAGTGATAAAACCTAGTTATACTAAAAAAACAAATCTCAATTCTACTAAGAAAGAAAGAAAATAAAACTCTATATATCTATCAATCTCAGCCCTCCCTACCTACCTACCTTATATTTGGCATTTGAGATTGAGATTTGAGAGATTGTTTTTGGTATTGTCTTTTCGGTCGAGTAATTTTTTATTTTAGAATAGCAAAAATGGAAATTAGAGGTCCAATTAGTTGCCCGTCTATTTAGTGAGGTTGATTACGGGCCCACCTCAGCTTCAACTTCTTTTCCTACTACTGATCATGATGATGATCACCAACCTTACTCCACCGCTACTAATTTGCCCAATAGCACCAACAACAATTTCATCTAATGCCCACCTCCGACGAACTTATTAGCTAAATATAAATAATTTCATATTAACTTCGTTCTTTATCTTTCTTTTTTTAACCCACAAAAGAAAATTACAAATGTTAATATTATTTTAACTAAAACTTAACTATAAGTAAATAATTAATAAGTAAAACTTACTCGATTATCGTTAAATCAATTTCCTCACGAAGATTGAAGTTTAGAAGATCTAAAAACTATACATAATCTTTGAGTGGATAAATGACAAGTAACATCCAATGCTTCCTAATCACAAAGTTGATGACAAAGATTATAAATAAATAAATAGTGAACTACATACTTAAAGTATTTGGTATAAGAATATAACTTTAAATCTTACTAGTGATTCCAATATGTATTTAGTAATTGATTGTCATTCACTATAAATAACATATGGTTCGCTAAACTTGTAGCACGATCCTCACCTAAACCACTTACGTATTAATTGCACTTGGATCCATGAACAAGTACCCATATTGATGGCTATATTATGTCATTAAATAGTGTAACCGCCTATAAATTGAAAACGAAATGTAACTAAGTATTATATTATATAGTTGTCAAATATATGTATATCTAATGTGTAATGTAATAGGCAACGTCCCGATCATTGGCATCACGCAAAATTGAATTATATCTTCTTTGAACACGGGCATATGAAACGCTTCACCAAATAATTCTTCATCAAAGGGGACACTGAGCACAACACCATTCCATTGTTGCAATGCTATTCTAAAATAATCTAATAGAAGCTAGTGTGCCATCAAAATGTGTTTATATAATAGATTCTTTTTTTTTTCCCTTTTCGGATACATTCTTTCTTATGTTTGAGGTGGTCGTGGTTGTAAATACTTATTATGCTTTCATTGTTGTCCACTTTTATCAATTTACCCCTAGAACTCAAATAAAAGATGAATTTTAATAAATGAGTCACTAAATTAAATGAGAATTTCATGTAAAACAAATTTATGTAGACGATAAGATCTTACCAAATCATTGTAAAAAATGACAAATATCTTAGGTCATATAAGATGCGATCCAAACGCGTCACCTATCAACCTTGCATTATCATCGAAATTGGGAATAAGAACTTGGGCATTAGCGTCAAAAACAACCTCTATCGATATGCAATAGTTATGCTCTCCTAATTCTCTCTTATGAATAATTGTTGTTGAGGTTGCATCTTGGACATATCCTAGTGCAGCTATTTTATCACGAGACCACCTCACGTTTGCATAATTGATTCTATAATAATGTACCCCTTTTTTTTTTTTGTTGTAAAGACGTCCCAAATAATGGAGAGCAAGGCATTGAGAAATGGAAATATTTTTTGTTTTCATACGTTTACAAATTAATTAGAAACACAGGAAACACAAAATTTTTAAACTATTCAGGTAAGTAATTTAAAATATGAACGAATAATTTACTTTTCTCGTGTTTTTTAAGTAGGGACAATAAATAGAGACACGAATTAACTCTAAACTAAAGGTGTATAAATCTAAGAGACGTAGAGAAAAGGGTAAAAATCGAAATAGGGTATTGATGAACTTTCTGGTTAGTCTGATAGGCCCAAGGGCTGTCGTTCTAAATAACCAAACCCAAAAAAGCAAATAAACAACCTAATAAGAGAAGAGGGGGTCGTTTGCTTAGTGATCTCGTTTCTCTTTCTCAGGGCAACTCTGGTTTGGCGTCGCTAAAGTCCAATCCTATTCCTTCCTTCCATCTTCCATCGATCGAGATCCTTTTTCTCTCTCAAACGTTGAAAGCAAAAGAAGCAAAGCATGAGGCCAATTCTGATGAAAGGGCACGAGAGGCCCTTGACTTTTCTAAAGTATAACGGAGATGGAGACCTCCTCTTCTCCTGCGCCAAGGACCACACCCCTACCGTCTGGTTCGCCGACAATGGCGAACGCCTCGGCACCTATCGCGGCCACAACGGCGCCGTTTGGTCCTGCGACGTTTCAAGCAAGTTCAACTTCTTTCTTGTATTTGTATTTGTATTTGTATTTGTATTTGTATTTGTGTGTTTGTGTTTGTGTCTCACTGACACTTTTGTTTGGGTTTTCGGATTTTGGATGATTTTGGATTCAGGGGATTCGATGTTGTTGATTACTGGGAGTGCGGATCAGTCGGCCAAGCTCTGGAACGTTCAGACGGGTCAGCAGTTGTTCACTTTCAACTTCGATTCGCCTGCGAGGGCCGTCGATTTTGCCGTTGGAGATAAGCTAGCTGTTATAACCACTGACCCTTTTATGGGTCACACTTCTTCAATTCAAGTCAAGCGCATTGCTACTGACCCAGAAGACCGTAAGTCTCTATTTCTTTTCACTTAAACCCTTAAACCCCTTCCCTTCTATTCATTTTGTTTTGTTGAGTTAATATAGCAAAGGAATTTATCTATTCTTTTTTCTTCTTTTTCCCAGAGACTGCTGAATCAGTTTTGGTTATTAAGGGTCCTCAGGGAAGGATAAATAGAGCTGTTTGGGGACCTCTTAACCACACCATTATTAGTGCTGGTGAAGATACTATTGTTCGTGTCTGGGATTCTGAGGTGAATATAACGACTCTGTGTTCTGCTTTTTGTTTAAATGCTTCAATTGCCATTCTTTTTCTTCATTGATTGTTTGTTTTTACTTTATGGTGTATCTGTCAACTTTATTTTCTAGACTGGAAAGCTACTTAACGAGTCGGACAAGGAACTTGGCCACAAAAAACCCATTACTTCCCTTTCCAAATCTGCGGATGGTTCCCACTTCCTTACCGGTTCCCTTGACAAATCTGCCAAGGTTCTTTCATTATTGTCTATACTAATTCTTTGTCCATTTCTTTATCCATGATGCGGTAGTTGATTTGTTTTACCTTTCGTTTCTGTCTGCCCCGTCGATATATGTTAGCTTTGGGATACAAGAACCTTGACTCTTATCAAGACCTACGTTACGGAGCGCCCAGTCAATGCAGTTGCTATGTCTCCATTACTTGATCATGTATGTATTTATTGTCTTGGAAAAATGAGAATAAGAATCTTGCGTTATAATATTCATTGGTTTAGGACTACTCTTGGCAAGTAAACTGATTGTTTTACTGTTATTCGAATTCTTTGTTGTGCTTAATAGGTGGTGCTTGGAGGTGGTCAGGATGCATCAGCCGTTACCACAACTGATCATCGTGCTGGAAAGTTTGAAGCTAAATTTTTTGACAAGGTGAATTTATCTTTTTCTTTTGTCAACTTTTTCTTTTCTAATACCAGTGTTCAACAAAGATTTTTAATGGGAGGCTATCAGAAAATGCCTTAATGCTTTAGCCTTTGAGGTTTTGTTTGGAAGCTAATACCTCCCTTGTTGGAGGCGTGCACTAAGGTATATGCCTTCCTGTTTTTTAAGCTTAAAAGGGTAGACCTACTACACTTATGAGACATCTTTTGTTGGGTTAGAACTTCGAATTGCAATCTTTTCTTGACATTAGCTTTTGCTTTGTAGTATATGACTTTTGTTGATGATTTATTGGTTTGATTATCAGTTCTTGTTATTTTAGAGGTTTAAAAGTTGTTTATATACAAATATATGTCTCAAAGTGCCTACGCTTCGCCAACCAGCCATTTTAAACATTGTCTAAAGTTAGAGGTTTCTACTAGTTCTGTTGTGTAAGTACATCATATGTTTCCAATTTCATCTATTCAGATTCTTCAAGAAGAGATTGGAGGTGTGAAAGGGCATTTTGGACCAATAAATGCCTTAGCTTTCAACCCTGATGGTAAAAGGTATATTTCTAATAATTACTGCAAATTTTTCATAGTTATATTATTTAACATTATATTTGGTTAACATCTAGGGTATTGTTGCTGTTGGTTAATTGTTTATGCTTACTAATGTGATAAACAAATTTCTGATATTAAGCTTGAAGGTTTGGTAGGGTATTCCAATTATTTATTTTTGATAACTGTTGAATGGAATCAATGGATGCTTTGCATTTGTATGCTAACTATGATCTATAGTTTTTGTGGCTAGGATAATTTAGTTTGCAAATGAGGATGTTGTGAAGTGGTGGCTTTGTAATTGTTTTTAGGTTTATGTACTTGCTTAAAGTCACTTTGGGCTTTGTTAGATGACTTAATTGTGGAGCACTTGAAGCAGTGTAGTGTCATGTTAGATATAGCACTGCTGTTTTTAGAAGCGATGTAGTGTCATCTTGGTTCTGGTGCAGAAGCTGTGGAGGGGTAGTTTGGTTAGCTTGTTCTTAGTAATCCTAATATGAATTCTACTGAACCTTCTTAAGTAAAGAAATTTGGGGTGAATTTGGATTACATTGGCTTTGGCAAACTGCTTTTTATTTTTTATTTCTTGCTGGGATGTTTAGCAAGAGAAAAGAGTTTTTCCTGGGATATGGATAACACCTAGCCTGATCCTTAAGGACGCTCCTCCTTTACACAAGATTCTGGATTGAAGCTGCAGCTTTACTAATTTTTCCCTATACAGAGGACCGTTTGCTGCACAAAGGGCCTTGAATCCGATTCAAACTATTAATTCCTTGGATTATCATTCTCTTTGAATATTCGCACTATTTTTGCACAGTATGTTCGTATGGTAATTTTGATATTCAAACTCCATATTCTGATAGTTTGTTTCTCTTAATGTTTTTGGTTATTTTGCTTGAATGGTTTTTCTTAACATTTAGTCTAGGTTAAATTTTGTTTCTCGTTGGCTGGAAAGAAACAAAAGGATTTTTGAGGGAGTGGAAGAATGTTTGGAATTCTTGTGGGATAGGGTTGGGTTAGATTTTGGGTAGCAATTTGGTTACGTGATGTAAATGATTTTAATAGTTTTTCCTTTTCTCTTATGGTTAGGGATTGGAGTCCTCTGTTGTAAATTTCGTTTTTTGTGTGGATCCCTTGTCCACTTTGTATTTTTTTATCTGGATAAGACAAATTTCGTCTAGGGTAAATTAACGTTGACCCCTGGTATTTCTGGATTTTACCACGCCCATGATTCAGAGATTTACACTTTGCTTTGGTGCTTAGTTTCATCAACTTTTGAGGACATCTCCTCTTCCGTGTAAATTATGTTTTATTATTAAATAAAGCTGCTTGTTTCTAATCTATCTAATAATAATAAATTGTCACTTTTCGCATTTAAACGTGGACATTCTTGTGTCAATTAATTTCAATAAGTAAACCAAAACTTGTCAAAGCTTTTATGCCACCAGGTCTTTTGTTTGTTTGTTTTCACTTTTATTTTTAATTTGCTGTGTTGTTGGCAGCATTTAGGAGCAGCACTATTTCCGTGGAGAACACAAAACACTTTGTATGATGCTAGATTTTGGTTAAAAGAATTGTCCTGTTATTTTCACATGTTAGATCAGTTTAAAGCTTAATCTTGGAGATGATGGTTACCCTTTTAAAGTAGACTTCGGGTCAAATTGTGTAAATTCTGTAGAATCTCTAGAATAGATGTCTGCATTACTAACAAGTGCAATTGAGGTGTGACTTACTGTGGATTTGCGTCATTTACATTTTTATTGTTAGTCACTACAAAACTAAATAGTTATCAGGTTAGTATTCCTGGAGTTATCTCATTCTTGAAAGTCCAAATGCAGATTTCTGCTTTTGATGATCTCTCTAAAATTTTTATTTTCATTCATTGTTTATTTATTTGTTTCTGTTTTAGATAAATTTTGGCAGTTATATACTAAGTGTAAGAGACATGTGAAGAATGCATTATAGCTTGAAGATATTGTAGTTATTCACTTATTGATGTAACTTTTCCAAACTCATGATTTTGAACTTTCAGTTTCTCAAGTGGAGGCGAAGATGGTTATGTACGTTTACATCACTTCGACCCGGATTACTTCAATATAAAGATTTAGTTTTGAAGCTCTTCTTCTTTCGACCCGGATTACTTCAATATAAAGATTTAGTTTTGGAGCTCTTCTTCTCTACCAACTTGGCGCGTTTCAAATATTTACTTTTGTGTTGAGCTGTCATGATAAAAAACCATGTCTGATGTTTACTTAATGGAAGTAAAACAATTTTATTTATGCAGATAATCATTATTTTTGTTGTAGCTTTTACCTAACTTTTCAGTTGATTCAGGAATTTGGCAACTAGGGGGGTTATCAACTAGCAGCTTCATATGTTTTACAATGCAATATTTATTTGTGTACCTTGTATGCTATGCAAGGTCGATTACGAGAGTTATCAACTTTCTAGCACTATATATGTTCACTAATCCCTTTGCTATTGGTGACATAATAAGCTTCGGATGTTTTTATATTGGACCGGTATTTAGTTTCCGTTACATTATTTGAACAGATTTGCTTTGCTTCGCTGCTGTGTTATTTTCCAAGTAACTATGCTTGCCAGTTGAGTTTAACTGCAATTTTGAGTCTGAATAAGGCTTCTAAATGAGTACTATACTCATTTTTCTGACTTGATTTTTGGATTTCTTATTACCAATAAGAACTTGGGTTGGAATTTAAGCATTTCACCCTGCCAACTCGAGTTCAATCCAAGCTATCCTTATTGATTGTTTAGTTAAAAGCAAACTATTACGTAATATTTGTTTACGAGATTTCATACCAATGCCAAACAATAATATTGATTAAAAACTCAAACTATAGCTCAACCCTATGTTTGAGAAGAGAAACAAAAAGGTCCAAAAAGGACTTTCACAAATCATGTGTTAAAGTTTACAAAAAATAACGGCAAAAAATAAAGTCTAAACTGCGACAACATCTGAACCGACTTGTTGCAATAGAGTGCAGCTCGAAAATGGACAGGATGGGTTGGAAGTTTAATAAACCCGACGGACCTGACTGATGCGTGCATTTACTTCCTAAAGGTTTTGGATTGGTAAGGCCTGGTCGAAGCTGTATTTGGCTACTAAAGGCAATAATTTTAACGTCTTGGACTAAGCTGCAAAATTGTTTGACAAATCTCTCATTGGCAAGTGGCAAGTGGCAACAAAGAAATTGCCTTTCCCGTCTTTACCTTTTCAGGTGGCATTGGAACCCGTAAGTCACAAGACAAAGTACACAAGAACTTCAATTGCCACAAGTTAATTCTCAAACTAATCCTATGGAAATAAAACAATTTGTACATTGTTAGACAACATAGGTGAGGCTAAAGCAGCTAGGATTGCAAGGTTTCGACCCATTCATATTCTGTAATATATGTCGCGGTTCTTCATTTCGCTGGGATGTTTTTGACTTCGGAGAATCTAGAATCTCTAACTGCAAAAGCATAGGAAAAATAGAGTATTTACTGCCCATAGTAACATTAACCTGAGAAAGAAATTTCTCTCGTACCTGGTTCAGTTCTTTGAAAGTAAGTTTAAGTGTATTCTTACATGCTTTAAACCCATCGATCTTATTTAACTAAGCAAAATAAAGGGCAGGTTGAAAGAAAGAATTACAGGAAAACTATATATTTATTCATGCATAATATTTATATATATTTCTATAAACAAAGCCTCGTGAAAATCATTGGTAGAGGAAAATTGATGGGAAGCAAAAGACAACGGTGTTACATTTATCTTCAAGTGTACTAGGTGCCAAGGAAACTTCCACATTGTCACTGAATAAAAAAAAGTAACTAAAAGGGTCCTAAAACTGACGCCAACCTTTCTCTGAAATACGTGGGTGTGGGGTGTGATAGAAGGCAGGGGTAGAAAAAAGAGAGAGCTAGAAGCCAAATGATATTAATTTTGGTCCGAAACCAACTCTATAAAAAGTTCTTACTTACTAATTCAAGTATGAAGCCTCCTGCACAACACATACATACATCGATAAAAGTGGTATTAAAACAAAGAGCCTTTGTCTATATGGCCAAGGATAGTGGTGAAACAGGGTGTCATGACCAAAACATAAATATACATATATACATTAAAACAGCATCCTATAGTAAGTGGCCATGTATTGAATGAAGATGCAAAATTAAAATAAGTGTTTGAATGTTACTAATGCCAGCAAGAAAGGCAAAAAGTTGACATTAATCCCTTTCTCCTCAGTTGGAATTGACAATGAGATTATAAAGAAAACTGTAACTTACTTTCTCTTGTCTGTTAGGACTACAAGAGACTTGAGCACCTCTGGGCTGATCTTATCAGCAAGAGCACCTCTTTCTGATATTAGAAGAGACTTATCCTTCACATCGCTTTGAAGTTTCTTGGCTTCAAAGTCAAGACCTTCTTGATCTGCTCTCGAAGAAGACAAGACCCAAATAAATCATTGTTAAGAATAGAAAAAGGGTATCAAGAAATTGTGTATCAAGTATCGAACTTAAACACTGTTGATCACGGTGTATGCCACAATTAAGAAATTTTATTATCCATGATATCAAAATGATATCAAATTTTAACAGTTATTTTCTGTTAGAATCATGACAACAGCTTAGAAGAAGAGCATTGAGAAAGTCTCCTTGGTGTTTGACTATATCCGCTAATCTCAATTTGATCAAAGTGATCAACGACGAACTGACTATGCTTGGGAAGTTAATTCTGGAAAAATGAAAACTAATTCTCTAGAATGATTAATAATTTATATTTGTTCGTAATGTTCAATCCTCCTTGCGACGTTTGATATGCTCTATTATATTGCATTGCATTCTATTGCTTTCGATTGTCTTATGATAATGGGCCGTAATACACTACAATACTTGAGTTTGCACGGATTAATATTGAACATATAACTTATATTATGCATGAAGAGAATGAGGAGAGAGAATTTGGTGAGAAAAAGTCATGAGAAAGGAGAGAGGAAGTAATGAGAGATTATGAGAAGAGGGAAGGCGGTGAAAGATAAAGTGATGAGCAAGAGCGACATGAGAGAGAAAGAGAGTGAGAATCAAGAATGCAGAGAGAATAATACAATAAGATACACCCATTTTTTGGTGTATAAACTAATACATCATTTATAATTTACCGTGTTATTTTTGAATGTTGAATTGATTAATACAATACAAAATCACCATTGAACATGCTATTGCAATAATTGTGTTAAAAATAAATAATACGTTGTCTAATACAGTGCAACAAGCATGCCCTAAGCTTTTATTAAAACCATTTCCTAGCACACACTTGAATTTGAAAAACAACACCCTACTAACACAAGACATCGCAAACAAGAGAGTTTATTTTTCTCTCCGATTGGTAGGATTCGAACCTGAAATGCTAAGATATCATTTAATCAACTTGAGCATTTTATGAAGGAGCTTATAGAACGAGCTTTTGTGGCTTATAAACTGAGCAAAATAAGTAGCGGCTTTGACTATTTTCTCAAAAGAAGAGTATAGTATAATTATGTAACCCATAATCATCAATTCAATTACTTTGAAGTAGTGAAGGTTTTAAGCACTGAAAATCCACAAAAATGGTTGAAAGTAGATTTTTTCTCCTTTTCTTTCTTGATGCAGTAAGTTCATTTTTTTTTCCTTCTTTGGTTCTGTGCTGTGACTTCTAATCTTCAGAAACAACTTTCAATTACATCCGAGTTTTATGTGACAATGTTTTCCTTCATAATAAAAATATCAACAAATACACCCATATTACAGAATTAGAATAAGAAGCAGTAAAAGAAACCTGTCTCCAAGATGGAATGGGCAGCATGAAACGGAATCCTAGCAAAGACATCAGTTCCCGGGAACATCATCCATGTGCGCTCAGAGGAGTCATGGCTGCCACAGGTCATACATACTTCCTTTACCAAAGGTCTTGATCCAGATCCCCCAATCACCCTCATTACTGACTCGAAGGGAGATGGAACACTAGTCTTTGTTGTTCGAGCCCTCTTCCTCAAAGCCGTAAGTGCTTCTCTATTCCCATTCCTTAGCTTATCATTTTCAACCAGCTGCAATTTCACCATGTAAACTATAAGTTTCCCATTTCCTCAGTAACAAGACCAAGCAAAATAAATAGCACAACCAAGTCAAACACGAGTCTCCAAAGCTCAATTGATTAAAAATATAAACTCCACCAAGATATATTTCCTATTTTCTCAAGCTTTTTGCCCCTTGCATTGTTATATATATAATTAATTTTGTCAGCTAATGATTTTGGGGTATGAGGCATGAAGAACCTGGTGTCGGGCTAGAAGAAGATGCTCGGCGTCAGTCTCAAGCTCAATTAGTCTTTCTTGAAATTGCTTCATACCCTCGTCCATTCTGCATTCCAACAAAAAGTAATGAGACCTTATAAAGCTACACAATGAAATGAACCAAAACCAACTCAATACCCCAAACAAATCAATAAGTTTAGACCTCTCCGATAAGTATTGGAGGGAGAAACAAAAGCAAAAGCAAAAGCAAACATGGAAAATTTTTGGCAAATGACCCAAACTGGTATAAATTGAGGTTTATATACAACTTACAAGTGTATTCGTCTTGTTAAATTTGGTCAAAATTAATATTTAACAACATACACAAAATAAACAAAACAAACAAGATTTAAAATAAAAGCTAAAATTACGAAAGAGAAACAAACAAAGATCCCCATAATAAAATTAGCCAAACAAAACCCTCAAATCAGCAGCAACATCCACCATATGGGCTATTCTATACGCGCGTACCTATACGCCCCGAGAGAAAAGAAACCCTTTAGCTTCAAGGAACAGAGAAAGGTGGGTATAGTGAGGAGTACGGTGGGAAGGAACTGATTTCGGAAGTATTAGGTCGTCTTCTTGGATTTAACTTACATATGGTCATTGAGAAATTTCATTAAATATGCGCACTTATGTTTTAAACAATAACAGAGATGGATTTACTTCCGTTACAGTAAATAATTATGAGATACTATCACATTTAAGCCCAAACAAACAAAATCCTGACCAAAATGGTGGTAAAAAAGCAGCTGCTCACTTTCTAATCTCTTCGTCAAACACACAAGTCAATATTTCAACAAAATTGGGGAAAAAAATTACAAAATCATCTCTTTGGGGGAAAAAAAAAAAAGAAAGGAAAAAAATCAAGAAGACCCAATTTCATGAAACACACAAAAAAAGATGCATAGTTAGAAAACTTCCCATCTTACTCACTAACAATGGTATACAAAGAACAATAGCTAATAGATTTCAAAGAAAAACCCAGAGAGCAAAAGGCGAAAAACGGAGAAATACCAACTAGTGAGTTGGATATGTGACAGCGTAAAGGGGATATCTTGGTCTATAATTCTTCCTTAAAGCTAAAGATAGAAGACAATGGTGATTAGGGTCGAACCTGTGGATGACCCGACGGCGAACAGCAACGCCCACTTGGACGGGGAGGAGACACGGTGAAGACGCACAGCGACGGTCGGAACCCAGGACAGAGACAAAGCTGAAGAGCTTTCTTGTGAGGGTGGATTTCAAATGGGGTGGGTAATACTTAGGAGATTACTTTATTGGGTGTTAAAAAAATTGTATCAAACGTAGGATGTATGAATCATTCCCACTTAAAGATTACTCTATAGCAAATGGCACACAAGTGTGACCTAACTAAAACGTACGATTCTTTCAAAAATTCTTAAAAGAAAAGTATGGTTGTGGGACAAAAATACCTTTAAGAGCCTAGTTCTAGTCCGTGTATCAAAAGAAAAAAACACTCGGAAAACTCTCAAAATTTTTTTTTAAAAAAAAAATAGATAAAATATTTTGGGTTAGTTAAGTTTTTTAAAGGTATAGTCATATTTTTTTTGAAGAATTAGTGAATGAATATGGCTGTAATTGGGACATAATTGAAGCATATTTAATGAAATTTCTCTAGTTATTTTTGTTTATTCACTAATTAAATTAAGGGGAGTTTTATTTGCACCCATAAATATAGAAAGGCACCCTTTTTAATATTAAAATTACTAATGAGGACAATGTGACAAAAATTGAAGACAAAAATATAACTTGTCCTCCATAGTTATACCCCAAGGCACCCACTCCCTCCTGAACACAATTATTCTTTAACTTTTTATTTTTATTTTTTCACTTTTTAACTGCTTATCACAAGATCTTGAAAAGATAATTTGAAAGCGTAATCTCAATATACTATGATTAGATTGAAGATAACATTAGAAAGCACCAAGGACAAGTAGACGTACTTTTTGGAATCAATCCTCTATATCTTTTTTTCGAAGATAAAAAATTATCTTTACCATCTTTAAATTATTTTTTTTCAGTCCTTTTTTTTATTTTATTCTTCTTTTTGGGTCTAATTCTTACAAATCTTCTGCTTCAACTGTTTGGCTAGATAAAAATTAAAGAATAAAAAATTGCAGACTGTTCTTCTTGGAACAAAATAGAGAAGGAGACTAAAACAAAGAGCTATGAAGATTTTCCTTTGAATCATTGTTACAGAGATGAGTTAAATAGAAGAAGTAATGTAGAGAGATCAGATTGGTAATAGTAAAAAAGGACAAAAAATTTGATATGAAGCATAAAAGGTAGAGATCGTTTGATCCAACAAAAAATAGAGGTCAACAGGCAGTATAAGAATGTCAATGTAAATTGGGTTGTTGAGTATTAGAAGGTGCTTTTATCGTTCTCTTTAATAAATTTACTTGACATGTCCTTTTTAATCTTTTTATAAAATATAGGGGTGCTTAAATCCCGGTCAGGGTGTTAATATAACCCCTCATTATATTATTTTTGACCAAAATTTAATTTGAGCGGATACTTTCGGATATGGAGAATTTTATTTGCACACCCCTCACTAGCATTATCACACCCTTTTCTCAAATAAACATTTAAATTACGGATTTACCTTTTTTTTTTTCTCCATCCCAATTCAATTTCATATCCAAAAAGAGTACAACTCAAACACCCATAAACAATGAACAAAAGAAAAGGAAAATCAATCAATTAAGTATTCTCAATAATATCACGTTTTTTCAAAATTAATATTGAAGATGAGTTTGCTTTAAATTAATTAGGTATTTAAAGTGTTAGGAAGTAATTAGAGAGGATGGGCCTATATGGCACAATTTTTAAAGATTTTTTGAGGCTCAAAAATTACTTTTAGTAATGTCGGATAGATTTTTAAAAGATATTTAAATAAAGATCTTTTTAAGGAAACATCGAACTACCATCTTTTAAATGAGGATCTTCTAATAAAAGTTATCTAAAACAGATCTCATAATGCAAAAAATAAATAAAATAAAACGCAAAGTAGATTTACACCAAAAAAAACTTTCTTAAAAAAATGAAAAGTAAAGTGGATTTACACACAAAGAAAAAAATGAAAAAATAAAAATTGAAAGGCAAAGTGGGATTTTTGAGTGATAAGAGAGATGGGAAGAGACAAGGGTCTCTCCATGAAATAGATGGAGAAAGCCAAGAAGAGAAAGACTCGATATAGAAGCTGAGAAAGGGTGTATTTCATATTTTAAATTATTTGGATTGTGAAATCTTCCTTGCTAGTCATGAACATGGTGCCCAAATAAACAGTAGGGCGCCAATGTCTCATCTTTTATATTTTAACTACAATTCAAAATTAGAATGTCAATTTTACACAACACTTCGAAATCTACTCCTAAAGAGGATATTTTCGTGGAATCTTAGGAGTAGATTTTAGGGGAATCTTAACTTAACACCACATAGTGCCGGGGATTCCCATCTGACGTCCAAGGAATAGAAGAAGAAGATCTCTTATTAGGCTCCATCGTATGTTGAAAATCAGAAAGTAAATTCAAAGCTAATTCCAATATAACTTCAGCTGAAAAAGATTTCCCACCATGAACAAGCTTGTTATGATTGGACCAAATACCCCAGGCAATCGTTGCAAATTTTTCAAAACTCTTCAAATCACTAATTTCAAAAGACAGACAGAATAGTATCCCGAGGAGAATTGATGGTACACTTTTAATAAGCTCCCACAACCCCCGCCTTCTTCCACTCATTTTTACTCGTAGGACAATTAATCCGCCTTCTTCCACTCATTTTTACTCGTAGGACAATTAATGAGTGTGTATCTTACTTACAAATCATATGTCTTTAAGTTCAAATAATTGTAAGTTCTCAAGCATTTTTGTTAGTTTGATGATATCTTGTATTTTTGTTGTAGGAGAATAAGAAATAAGATATAGTATATGCTTAGGTACCGAAATAGAGAGTTTTGATGCCTTTTTGGGAGCTAACAAAGCCGATTGAAACATTATGATTTGTAGCCATTGGAGTGCAAGAAAATATTCTCTAAAAGATTTGAGCAATACAATATTGATTGGTATCTTAAAAGCACAAAGAAAGGCTCATTGGAGAGTCCAGATAGCAAATATGGTGCTTTGGCGCCATTCGTTAGCACTGATTTTTGGCAACTAGCAAGGGTAGCATCATGGCGCTTGAATAGTTCTGCAAAGGAAAAATTTCCAAAACAATGAGTGCTACGGTGCTAGTTGTCAAGCGACGTGGCTTTTGAATAATAGTGCTATAGTGCTCGAATAGTGTGCCACGACGCTCTCTAGAAGGAAAAAAATTCCAGAACCGTGAGGATGGCGGCGCTATCCAAGGAGCGCCGTGGCATTACCTCGCATCTACAGCTGCATTTTTAGTGAGAGTTCTATAGCAATATCGGCTCTTGATTGCACCTGGTCAAATAGTCAGAATTCCCTCCGTCCTAGATCATGTGGGTATCTTATAAATACACACTTAAGCCTCCATTACAAGGATGGAGAGTTAAAGAGAAGATACACACTTAAGAGCTCAAAAATCCTAGAGAGGAAGCTTGAAGCTGAAAATTTGGAGAAGATGCTTGAAAGAGGTTCTTAAATTAATGAAGGCTTAAAGTTCTATCTCCACAAAATAGTTTTCTCTTCCTCTTTCTCACCCAATCTTATTTGAATTTTTATATTAGGCTTGATTTATGAACATGTTTAAAATTATGAAATTCTTGTTGAGATTAGCAATGGATTCTCCTATATTGAACTACTTTTTATATACTCGGGGAATGATGTAGCTTATATTTTGATTCTATGTCTTGATTTCCAATATATTCTTTGATATTATTCTAGAATTTATTTATTTTATTCTATGTTTAATACTTCTTAATTAATTGACCACTAGTTAGATGAATTAGTTTCTAGAATTCAAGACTCAAGAGAGAGAATTTTAATACGACCATAGGATAGTATAATCTAGGAACATATAGAGTTCGAAGGATCATATAACTTCTTTAAAGCTATGATTGAAGAACCATTAGACATAATGAATTCTTAATTTTTTGATTTAGAATAGAGATATTGGAATCGGAATTAGGAATGATTTCACTCTGCACTCTAGAGAGGGAGCAGAAATACCTTTGGGTTCTTAGCTTATAAACTAGGATTATTTAATTAGAATGCAATTGATAATCAAAAGACATAGTTGATAGTTAGGTGAATTCAATCCCCTAGTATATTTATGTATATATATTTTATTTATGTATTTATATTTATATTTGTATTTATTTAATTATAAATTCAATTAGTTTGGTTACTTAGATAAAGTTAGGTCATGATAATTTCGGTACTTAGCAACAATTTAACACCAAATTTTTTGTGGGATCGACAACTCTCTTATGACTTTATTACTTTTTTATGACCCGTACACTTGCAGTTATTATATGTATATATTTTACGTAATAAGTTTTTATCACCGTTGCCGGAGAGGCGAGAGAGAAATTTTATATACGACCATAGAATAGTATAATCTAGGGGTATATAGAGTTCAAGAGAGCATATAACTCTTTTGAAGCTATGATTAAAGAACCATTAAATATAATAAATTTCTAGTTTCTAGATCTAGAATAGAGATATTGGGATAACAATTTAGAATAATTTCACTCAGCACTCGTGAGAGCGAGAGGGAATAGAAATACCTTCGGGTTCTTAGCTTATAAAATAGGATAATTTGAATAGAATACAACTGGTAATCAAAAGATATAGTTGATATTTAGGTGAATTCAATCCCCTAGTACATTTGTGCATAGAGTTTTCATACTCTATTTATGTATTTATATTTATATTTATATTTATTTAATTATAAATTCATTTAGTTTGATTGTCTAGATAAAGTTAGGTTACGATAATTTCAATACTTATATTTGTGCATAGAGTTTTCATATTCTATTTATGTATTTATCTTTATATTTGCATTTATTTAATTATAAATTCATTTAGTTTGGTTGTCTAGATAAAGTTAAGCCATGATAATTTCAGTACTTAGCGATAATTTAATACTCAATTCCTCGTGGGATCGACGACTCTCTTATCACTTTTTTACTTGTTTACGATTCGTACACTTACAGTTGTATACATATATATAGGGTACCAATCTAGTAGGTATTTTTTTTTACCTATATATAGGTATCATTTTGACTAATAAAAATTTATCATGCATATTTTATTATAGTAAAAAAATAAGAGAGAGAAATAGTATTAATAATGCATGTCTTTTTATGTACTTCATTATAGCCGTTGGATCATCATTAGATGATAATCTACATAGGTAAAAAAAAATACCTATTAGATTGGCAACCATATATGTATATATATATATATATTTCACGTAAAAAAAATTAAAGAAAGCATGGAATAAAGATTCTACTTGTGATGGACATCTCTGGCAAGACAACTCAATGTTAATCCCTCTCGCAATAGGTTCTTACAACTAGGAAGAGCACGGTAATAAACTAGCCATAAAAAACTATGAACTTTTGGGGGAATACAGAGTTTCCATAAAGTTTTTCACCACTTGACTAGAGATTTATTTGAACATAAGCCCAATTGAGAGATACATTGATTAAGAAGTAGATTATTGCCACTTCGAAAAGGATACGATTCTTTTGATTAATAATGCAAAATAATTCAGTCTTCATGGTTATTAATACATAAAGGAATAAACTAAATTTACTCTCCATCCATGGGAAAGAAAGAACTCCCATTCTCCATATCATCCCACACTTCTGGAGCTAACATTATGTTGGGATATTTGTCCTAAAAAGTAGATTTCCAATTTTACTCTTTTAGTGTAAATAACTTTCTCTTATTTGTAATTATGATATTTGCTAGATTAAACTTTCTCAGTTGAATAGTTTATTTATTTAAAAAAGATTCCATGACTTTATTTGTGTATAATGAAACAAATATGATTAAGTGTTAATTATGAGGAGACTTTTTTCTTTATCTAAGTCTAAATTAACTAGTTCATAATCTGTAAATAAAGATGGAATACTTTATTTACTAAAGATTGTAGTATTTGTCTATCTCAACGGGAATGATGTGTCTCAAATCATTGAAGTGTCTGACTTCTGATAGAAATACTAGTACAACATAAATAAGTTATGTGTATTGAACTGGACCAGGTAATATATAGAATTGGATTGTCGTAACTCAATTCTTAATATTACCACAAACTAGCTCTTAGCATGTAGATCGTAATCCTTGATGTTTGACTGGACTTGCTTTCATGGGTTATAGCCTTTTGATTTGTTAAAAGACTAGCTTCTATGAAATTAGAGGTAAACTATAGCATATTGGAGGTTATAGCTTATGAATTGATGGGAACACCAAATAGTTATGGACATTATACATCAATGCCACTTTAGGGTCTTTCTAGATTCATGGAATAATTAAATCTAAGATCTTAGTATTCATTTTGTGAATTAATTGATAATTTTATCTAAATAGTCTTTGAGAATAAAATTATGGATAATATTATTCCTTGATAGAAAGATGGTAACTTAGAAGTAAATATGTATTAGAGAGGTATGGTAATTTCACCTATACAACTACGGCATTATAAATGGATTTTATATGTGGTATAGAATATGCTAGATGGATCGGTTAATCAAGGCTAGTTGATTAAATCTCTATAAAACGTATGACATTTAATCTAAGAGTGCAGTATTATGCCTTTAGTGGAGTGTCTCCTTTACTAGTAGTATTTCATAATCAGAGTTATTATGTATTTATCATACTATTGGAGCTTAGATTATTTGGATCCATTAGGTCCCTTGTTTAGCTCAATAAAACTCATTAATTGACTGGTAGTATTTATGAATTAATTTCATGAAAAGAGCATAGACAAGAAGATCTAGGGTTGGAGATTTGATCATCATTAACAAGAAGATCAAAGAGGAGCATGCTATAAGAGGTAAACCCTAATCTCATCTCTAGGGTTTATATATCTGGATTTGATTTATGTTATATATGATCCGATATATGCTATATACGTGTTCTATGGTTATGAAAACTGTTTTCATATAAAAATTTTAAAACCTAAATCTGCTAATTTTTTTCGCTGCATTCATGATGTGATTATGTGTTTTCCATAGTTTCCATGCATGTATGATTTTTCCTAAATGTTAGGTCAATTCCAGCACATTAAGTCCCTAACCCAACAAAGAAAATTAAACCGTTTGAGGATTGGCTTGAATGAAACTAGACGTGGTATCCAAGGATCTTCGTATATTCGAACACTCTCTTTATTCCCAATTCTCTAATACATACCTTGGAGAACTACCTCTCGGCCCTAGAGAAAACCTTTTCATAAATAAGAAGAACCATATTTGTCTCTAACCGAAAGAAAATTATCATTCGGAAAGTATTTTTTCTTTCAAGACTTGTCCTGCTAGGGAATAAGGTTCAGTAATGGGCTTCCATGCCTGTTTAGCCACCAGAGCTTGACTAAATAATTGAAGATCACAAACCTAAATGATCCAGACCTTTCGGGAGATAAACTTGGCTCCATCTAACCTAAGAAATCTTCTTGTTACCATTCTTACTACGCCACCAAAACTTCAAAATAGAAGAACTTAGATCATTGCAAAGAGAGGTTGGGAGTTTGAAAATGCTCATAACTTAACTTGGGATAGCTTGTAGAACCACTTTCACTAAAATTTCTCTGCCCCCAATTGAAAATAATCCTTGTCTCTAAATCTGAACTCTTTTCTAGACCTTGTCTTTAATAACCGGAAAAGTCTTCCTCTTGTTCCTACCAACTACAAACAGGAGTCCTAAGTAGAAATCATAAGCATGTATACACTAGAGGCTAAGAACATTCTAAAGTTCTTCCCTAAAATCCTCATTGACATTAGGACTAAAGATAATAGTCGACTTTTCAAGGTTGATTTTCTGTCTTGAAGCACACTTATAACAATGCAAAATATCAAGAATAGTCCTACAATCATTCTGAGAAGCTTTAGGAAAAACTGTTAGGACTAAGATTTCGCATTTAATGGCAAAAACTCTAAACTCAGGTTATTGCAATAGGTCTGCTATTGTTGCAATAAGCTTATTACAAGTAGTTTTCAAATTCTCCTGCAACAAATTTTTGCAGCCGAGAATATGTGTATGGAAAGTTTTTGAGTTTTCTTCCTTGAGCTTAATTTCCATATTTATTGCTTCTAGAAGTTTGATGGGCAAATTAATAAAGGAATTTCGTAACTAGCTTGATCAAAGAAATTGAGAAAGTGTCCTAGTAATTCCATTGTAGTTTCTTTTTAAAGCTTGATTGTTTCCATATTACTTCTTTATTAATGTGTTGATTCTTGTTCGATTTTATTGACTATTGTCTCTAGACAGATTTCTAAGTAAGTCCAAGGATGATTTTCGTCCTTAATTGTGTTTGATATTATTTCATTGATTATAATTGGGATCTTTCTAATTAAATCAATGAGCTGTTTTTTATCTAGGTGATTTTGTCAAATTATAACAATTTTTTTAAAGGAAAGTCTCATTTCCTGTAATGATTTGATTATAGTTGATTGTGTAATCATTTCTTGGATTTAAGAAAAGTATACGTAGTTCGACTGACTAAGTAAGAGAATCAATTTTATAGATACCAATTCTCAATAAATCTGGACGTTATTGACAGACTACTCATGCAAAGTTGTTGTAACAACTTTCTGATGGTCTATTTAAGGAAAGATAACAAATTTTATGCTAACTATTTTCAGTCTTATTTTTAGTCTTTTCACACTTGGAGAGCACGACCAAGAGGCTGGAAGTTCCTTATATAAGCTTGGTTATTCTCCTAAAAGAGACATTCACTTTGAGAGAAAAATTTTACTGAGAAGAGCTTATGTTTTTATAAGGCATATAGTGTGTTCTATAGCCAATTAAGTCTTAGAGAGCTAATTGAGTTGTCTAAGTAAAGTTTAAGTGTGTTTATTCTTCGAGAGAAAGAACAATTCATCTTCAGGAGAAGATATATTCATAGCTATGAAGGAAGTTCACAGGTAAAGGATCATTTAAGACGATAGCTCGCTAAACAAGATTGGTTAAGGAATTCATTCACATTACGATAATCTTAAAGAATGAGTCTTTTATTGCTTGAGTTAATTAGTGATTGTTCCTACTTTACTAATATTATTTAATTCTCTGGGTATGACCCCATGGAGTAGGCTATTCCATGGAGTAGGCTATTGGGAAATAGCCGTGCTACGTTAAAAATGTCTCGTATTCTTTTCTTTTTTATTTTCGTATTCTGTTGCAACAAAAGCACTCATTGTTGCAACACTTTCCATACGAGTGCTACAATATAATTAATTAATTATCACATCAAACTATTAATTAATTATTTGGTAATATTTACTAAAACAGATCTTTTGAAAACTATAAAGTCATCCTCAAAAAATAAGTGGCTGACCTTTGTTCCAGATCTAGAACATTTCATGCCCAACAACTTGCCCTCCGATTCTGACTGTACGAAAAGCGAAGATAATGCTTCCCTGCATATAGTAAAAAGCAATAAAGGATGAGAAAACAATCTTGCCGTAGTCCCCTGGATGGAATAACATGGCCCCAAGAGACCCCATTCATACAAAAAGAGAACTCCCTGTCAAAATACAGTCATGAACTAGAGAAATCTACTTTGGCAGGAAACCCATTCATTCCATCACTTTCTCTATAGGGCTATACTCTATCCTACCATTAGTTTTGCTCATATTAAGTTTCAATACTATGAAACCTTTCTTTCCATTACTCATCTTTGACATAGAATGGAGCAACTCGAAAGCAATCACCAGATTATCAAAAATAAGACAGTGGAGTACAAATGCATTTTGATAGGTTGAGATAAGATTATAGAGAACTAGTTTTTACCTTTTTGCAATAGTCTTTGTAACAGGTTGGTAAACTACATTACAAAGACTAATAGATCAATACTCTGTAATGAACTCTGTGGATGACTTCTTCTGAATCAAAATAATATTCATCTTGTTAATTATATGAACTGAATTTCCATTATTAAGCACACCAAGATAACCATGAATGATATTAGGACCAACCACATCTTATTGATTCTGGAAAAATAAAGCATGAAAGTCATCTGGCCTAGGTTCCTTATTAAGACCCATATATAAGAAAGCCTTAGTAACCTCATCCACTATAAAAGCTTGGTGAATGATCATCAAATCGGATGGAGAAAATCGAGATTTAATGAACCTCGTAGCTTCCTCTAAACAAGATTGTGAGGGAATAGTAGACTAAAAAATGGATCCAAAATAATCTTCCACAACATTAAATATCTCATCTTCCTCTTTATGCCAAATGACATTTTTATCACGAAGCTTAAGAATAGAGTTCTTACATTTCTTGCTAGAAGCTTTAGAGTGGAAATACTTGGTATTTCGATCTTCAGAAGATAACCATTCAACTCGTGAATATTGCTTCTAATTCATCTCCTCCTTATAGACTACAACCTCAATCTCCTTCTCCAATTTTTTAATTCTGGACATAACACCAACTTCTTAAGAAAGATTATAAAAAGCATTCTATGTTTTCTATAATTTAGTCAAGGAAATCCCCCAGTTACCCCAAGCATTCTTTACTCCACTTCCTCAAAGCCTCACCATGCCTTTGGAAATGGGATAAAATATCATGGAATGTACCTCAATACTCTTCCAAAACGATTGAACAATATCACCGAAGTCATTTTCTCAAACTTAAACCGGCTCTAGACAAAAGGATCTGACACCCAAATATCGACGAGATTCCAACATTTCATCCAAAGAAAGAATAATAACACAATGATCATACACCATTGAGTCAACATGGTGAACAAAACGCTCGAGAAAAAAGAGCCAACCATTCTTTGTTACAAACAAACTGATCGAGCCTCTCTCAAACATTAGCCACCCCTATCCCTCTTATTATTCCATGTAATCCTTGGACTCACGTAACCAAGATCTGAAAGCTCACGATCTGACAAAGTCATCTGGAATTTTATAACAGATGCATATTGTTTATTCAGCTCCCCAATCTTCTCAGATAATGATAACATCCCATTTGAAGTCCCCGCCACACACCCAAGGATAGTTATTAAACCCATGTAAACATTGCAAAAGCTACCAAAGAACTTCCTTTTAGATGGAGAACGATTACCGTAAGTGTGATATCTTGATTTTCCAAATGACACCCAGTTCCCCATATATTAGGACCCATAATAATAATATGATTGCATAAAATTTTTTTTTATGAGTTTTATACGTCTGTATTTCCTTGAGTACTTGACTTAGTAATTATTGTGATTATTAATGTATATTCTTTAAATAATTTTACAGTGAAATGCTCTGGACACTCTCGTCGGTACAAGATTGACTTGTGATAATTTGATTAGTATTGTATTTTAACATGACAATTTGTTATTATATTTTTTTATGAGAAAACATGACTAGAATTTTCTAATTGTTTGCAAGATATGAATTAAAAATCCTTTTTTTTTATACAGTAATTATTCCAACATAATTGTTACTTTTATTAAAAAAAAAAGGTGATTTAGCATATTATTTGTATTGTAGTGTTTCCTCTTTAATTTGCAAATTGGCATTACTTTATTCAAATAAAGTTTGGGCTTTGTTTCCTAATATTATTATTAATAGTGATCCACATTTTGGGCATTTGTATTCTCTTATGTGTGCATCTATTTGGTCCTTGTGTGGCGTAGAAGTTATTGTTATCTTATATACTTGATAATTATTTTAGTTATGTTGTTAAAAAAAAAATACTAATTTACTAGTTATAAGACTAATAGTAGGGGTTGCCACACAATTAACATTATGTTATTTTTTTTTTTAAAAAAGGGAAAGAGACAAAAATAGAATAGAAAAGTCAGGAACTTTCAAGTAATTGACTTAGACTAAGTTGGCCTCCTATAGTACTTCAATTGTTATATTTTATCTACTAGTTTCTTTCTCTTCATTTTTTTTTTAATGATCTCTCATCTTTATATCACTCTCCCTAATGTCCACTTTCATTAAGAGACTAAGTCCTCAATTAAGTCATTATAAAATGAAAAAGGGGATTCGTAACTTACAAGTTTATCAATTTGGAAGGTAATTATCTACTATTTATTACTTGTGATCTATAGTTTAATTTTATTGTATAGTTCAATTGTGATTGCTTTTACTTTCTTAGTAATTTACGAATATAATAATATTTTTTAAATTCCATAGTGATTATAAGAATAAGTCTTAATGGAATTATAGATCTTATACTTGTAGCTTAAAGTTTCTATTTATTAATACTTACAGTTTCTTTTATTGGGCTTTGCATTTGATTGGATCTATAAGAATTTGGACTTCTGTGACATTGTTTTGTGATTTTAATATATGGTTCAACAAAGAGAATATACTTATTTGATTTGGATCTAGTAAACCTTCATATTAAAATAGTTAATTTTTATTGCTTTATGTACCAATTGCTTTGAGATTAATCGAAGTGATCCTATATAACTTATGCTTATATACTGACATTGTCTAATTAAATGATAGCCATTTTTTTTATTTAAATACTCACTTGTTGTCAGTAATTAAATTGTTGTCAGTAATTAAATTATTAGTGGTATTGTCAAAACTAAAAGCATGTTTATTATTATGTATATAAGTGCACTCTTTTAGTTGTTAATTTAGGATTCTTGTATTGGGAAATAAGGGAGAACCAGTGTGTTATTTTGGTTTGCCTAAGCTAAAATAATTTGTATAATATTTTGAGCATTTAATCAGTAAGTTTGAAAATTAGTAGGGTACGTCAACCATACCTAGAATGAAGAGCATTCCACAAGTCATAAAGCTCGAAATTGAGGTAAGTAACGTCACACTTACAATGTAAGAAATTCTTTGTTCGGTAAATTTATGGAATTTGTAGATATGTATACATATGTATTTGTCATTCAGCTTTGCATGAGACATGAACACGTGGTATATTTATATTGTCTGACGAGTATTGATGAATAGGGTGTGGCGTACTAGCGCCCAAATATATGATATGGTTCCTTCGGGAACACTCTGGTCCTTTCGGGGACGTTATGGTTCCTACGGGAACACTTTGACGGCAGTATAGTGTGGACCTCTGTTGTACACAGAAGGGATTCTCTGGGGCTCAAGACCTCCATATAGCTCATGATACGTTATACATTCTTTGAGTGGCTCAGTATGTAATTCACAATCTTATCAGACAATACAATATACACAAGAATCCTAACTATATAATTATTTGCTTCATGCTATGTGCACTTTGTATCTACATATGTTGCTTACTGAGTTTTACTCATAAATATTCTTACATTGCAGAGGGTACTAATGATATGTGAGTTTGGAGGAGGGGCACTGACTTTCTGACTGCGGCTTGTGTATATAAGTATTTTGACGTTGTGGTTTCCTGATAGAGAATTTTGTACCTATTTTGAGTGTGTATATATTATGTAAATTTTTATAAGAGGCCCACTTTATGAGTATGTATAAGTGGAGTTTTTCTTTCTCTTACTAGAAAGTTAAAAGTTTTAATTTTCCCTTATTTTATCAGTTCTAAGTCGAGTAGCGTCTTCCGATCTCACTAAATATTTATACAAATATCATTACGTACGTGTGTGGAATCAGGAGATGTTACAGTTGGTATCAGAGCTTATGTTTTAAAATGATTCTGAAGACTGTTTATATACACACGTTGGGAAAGAAAGGAAGCCTCACTCCTCTGTAAGTTTTTGAAATGCATTTTGATATTTGTTATAATTTTTTTTTTAATTGCATTCATATTTTGGTAATGAATATTATTGGCTATAATTGGAGCTATGGATTCTGGGTATCAGGATATCAGTATAGTGACTACTCAGGGTCAAGATAATTTTGAGAAGGGTGTATCTTCTTCACAGGGTAGTAATCAGGTTGAACAGTTGGCTTCTTTGATAAAATATATTTTAGAGCAACGTATGAGACAAGAATATCAACCTAACCCTCCACTACAGCCACTTCAGCAGAGACAAGATACTAGTGAGAGTGTTGGGGAGAGATTCAGGAAACTCCAGCCTCTAACCTTTGATATCGGGGTTGATCCAATTCAGGCAGAGTAGTGGATTAGAACCACTGAGCGTATGCTAGCTTATGCTAAGGTTCCTGATACAGATAAAGTTCCATGTGCTAGTTTTATGCTGAGACATCACACTGAGTACTGGTGGGACACCATGAGTACTATTCATGATGTCACTACTATGACTTGGGAAAAGTTTAGAGAATTATTTTATGGAAAATACTTTATCGATGCCATGAGAGCCATTAGAAGGGTTGAGTTTGCCAATCTGAAGCAAGGAGAGATGTCTATTGCCGAATATATCCGCAAGTTTGACGAGTTATCATGATATGCACCTCATATGGTTGCCATCAATGAGCTCAAGGTAGATCAGTTTATACAAGGCCTAAGAAAGATTATCGTTAGGGATTTGAAATCAGGTGGAATTCGAGATACCATTTGCTCAAATTGCAGACAGAGCATTAGATGTTGAGCAAGCAGAGAAAGATGTTTTAGATGAGGAAAAGATTAGGAGAGAAAAACTGGCTAGAGAAATGCAAAAGGGTTTCAAACCCGATTTTCAAGGAAATAGAAGAGGAACAACTCAAGTTCAACATCCTTAAGATATGAAAAGGAATGGAGCTCCAACTCAACAGACCCGACCTGACCAGGGTAAGCGTCCCAAGACTGACCAGTGGACTACTATTACTATTATACCACCTTACCCATCATGTGGAAAGAATCATTCTGGAGAGTATTGTAAGGGTGCATGACTATGCTACAAATGTGGTAAAAGTGGTCATTTTATTAAGAATTGCCCTAAAATGAAAAATGATCAGAAGAAACCTGGTGAGAAGCTGTATGCTATGGCTGAGACAGTTGTTGGAGATGAGATGGAGGTAGACCCATCTGTTATCACAGGTGAGATATTTATTTCTAGCGTCATAGCTCATATATTAATAGATTCAGGATCCACATATTCATATGCATAATTAACATTTATGAGGAAATTGGGTCATCCTGTAGATCAGATGAGTACTTCATTTGGTGCCACACTTCCCTCTAGAGAGATTATGTATTTAGACAAAATCTTAAGAGCTTGTCCTATTATAATGGATGACAGATAATTATTTGCGGACTTGATTGTACTTGATACGAATGATTATGAAATTATTTTGGGTATGGATTGGCTATCGAAGTATTATGCTAAGATTGATTGTAAAAAGAGAATTGTGACATTTTATCCTCTAGATACTGATCAATTTATACTTGTGGGTACTCAAAGTAAAGCAAAGTTTCCTTTGAGATCGGCCAAGAAAGCTCAGAAATTGTTAGAAAAAGGTTGTACAGGATATTTGACCAGTATTGTTGATACATCTGCTGAGCAGAAATTTAGACCCGAAGATGTGCTAGTTATGCAAGATTTCCTGGATGTGTTTCAAGAGGATTTGCCAGGTTTACCACCTGTAAGAGAAATTGACTTTGCTATTGATTTGGTACCAGGTACTGCACCTATTTCTAAGACACCCTATGCGATGGCTCCAGTAGAGTTGAAGGAGTTAAAGAGTCAATTACAAGAGTTACTAGAGAAAGAATTTATATGTCCTAGCTTTTCACCATCGGGTGCACCAGTCTTATTTGTGAAAAAGAAAGATGGAACTTTGCGATTGTGCATTGACTACAGAGAACTTAATAAAGTGACTATTAAAAACAAGTATCCCCTACCTCGCATCGATGATTTATTTGATCAATTACAAGGTGCCTCTGTGTTTTCGAAGATTGATTTGAGGTCTGGTTACCATTAATTGAGAGTCATAGAGGAAGATATTCTGAAGACTGCTTTTAGAACTCGGTATGGTCATTATGAATTTCTGGTTATGCCATTTGGTCTGACCAATGCTCCTGCAACGTTTATGGACCTGATGAACAAAATATTTAAGGAATTCCTAGATAAGTTTGTTATTGTGTTTCTCGATGACATTTTAGTATACTCACGATCTAGAAAGGAGCATAGAGAACATTTGAGAATCATCCTGCAGATATTGAAAGAATTATATGCTAAATTTAAGAAATGCGAGCTCTGGTTAGAAAAAGTGTCGTTCCTTGGTCACATTGTTTCTCAAGATGGGATTTCTATTGACCTTACCAAAGTTGAAGCAGTTAATAATTGGTCTAGACCTACTAATGTTACAGAGGTCAGAAGTTTTCTGGGTTTGGTTGGTTATTACAGAAGGTTCGTTGAGAGATTCTCAACAATTTCTCAAGGTTTGTTGTTTCTTAAGGTTGGTACAATTTCTACCATCAATGTTCCAGAAAAGTTCGAGAAGCAAGAAGTGGATGGTGGTGCGACACACACGATCATCTTACATCAACTCTAATTCCATAGTACAAAATATAGTCCAATAATTTATATTAATATTTTCTCTATTAATTCACTCATAAAAAAAATTACAGTTCACATCACTGATCATTGACTAAATTACTTTTTTTTTTCTATGCTAAATTCTTTTCTCATATTATTGTTTTAAGAGGTATAAACTATAAATACCAGAATCAAAGACGAGACATGATTCACCGTCATAATAATTTTTGGAAAAGCAGCTCAAATTTTGATCAAAAAGTCATGTTCGATATCAACGATACAGGAAGACTACACTGATCGAACAATATTATCATTAATAATTGAACAACTATGTAGACAAATAAAAATATTTCAAGTTTATTTTAGAATAATAGGAGCTTTAATTAACACAGTCATATTAAAAATATCTGATGACGGTGAATCAACCACATTATCACTTCCAACACTATCAACCATCCTGGAAACGGAAGCAAATATCAACCATACCACTAAATCCAAGAATGCTTAATCCCAAAAAAAATACAGAAAGATAAAAATTATTACGAATTTATACTTAATCTAATAAAATACAGAATATATTACACATCATTTAACTAATAACATATTTTTTTTTTTACATTTCAAGTCAGAAACTGTTGGGATTTTTGTCCTAAAAAGCATATTTCCAATTATACCCTTTGAGTATGAACAACTTTCTCTTATATGCAATTATGATATTTGCTAGATTAAACTATCTTAGTTGTATAGTTTATTAATCTGAAAAAGATTCCATGACTTTGTTTGTGTATAAAGAAACAAACATGATTAAGTGTTAATTATGGGGAGACTTGTTTCTTTATCTAAGTCTAAAAGAATTAGTTCACAATCTGTAAATAAAGATGGAATACTTTATTTACTATAGGTTGTAGTGTTTGTCTATCTCAACGGGAATGATGTGTCTCAAATCATTGAAGTATGTGACTTCTGATAGAAACACTAATACAACATAAATAAGTTATGTGTATTGAACTGGACCAGGCAATATAAAGAATTGGAGTGCCGTAACTCAATTCTTATATTACCATAAACTAGCTCTTAGCATATAGATCTTAATCCTTGATATTTGATTGGACTTGCTTTCATAGGTTGTAGCCTTTTGATTTGTTGAAAGACTAGCCTATACAAAATTAGAGGTGAACTCTGGCATATTGGAGGTTATGGTTTGTGAATTGATGGGAACACCAAATAGTTAAGGACACTATACATTAATGCCACTTTAGGTTCTTTCAAGATTCATGGAATAATTAAATCTAAGATCTT
>JXTC01000284.1:61093-76171 GCA_002914845.1 Trema orientale
CCGCTAATTATTCCGCTGCGTTCATGATGTGATCATGTGTTTTTTCCATAGTTTGCATGCATATATGTTATTGCCCTAAGTGTTAGGCAATTCCAGCAGAAACAACATCAACAGAGACATCAAGAAAGTGAAAATTAACTAGGTAATTAATTTATTTATACTTAAATCTAAATACTTCATAATTTAGCAACAAAAAATTCATTATTTTTCTTTTTTCAAAAATATATAATTTAATTCTATTTTTTTTCTTATTCTAATTTTTTTTTCTAATTACAGCGAAGAAGAACAACAAAAAAAGAGAAGCAAAATCTATGACATAAATCATCAGTTTGTTTCAATACGAAAATATTTTGTAATATTTTAAACAATATTTTATCATATTTTAGATAAGTATCATATTATTGTAAAAAATTATTACCTATTATAAATAATATAACAAATATTTTATATATAATCATTCATACAATACAATAATTCATCATATTCTACATACCAATTCACAATATTTCGTACCTAATCCGCAGCAAAAATATAAATTACATAACTCGTATATACTAAAATTAAAAATACGAAGTTATATTTGGAATAAACAAACAAAAATATGTCAAATATATGAAAAAAAAAAAGAAATATTTGTGCTTACTTTACACTATGATTTTAACTTAGAGAATTGATTTTTTGACACAATTGATTCTGCAACATTTGTGTTGGATTTACATTATTCCTTTTGTATGGTATGTGTTGTGCGATCTTAAATCTATATATTGGTCAATGCCAGAAAAAGAAAGTCGACAATTGATGAAAATGCGCCAGGTCGAATATTGGAAACAATCAATAGTGCGATCTGCTCTGTGTGAATAAATGTGCGATTAGGGGAAAAAGAGACTAGATCAATCTTCTCCAAATAGGTAACCCGCGAGGAAAGGGAAACAAGCTTCTGATTGTAAATATTGGGCAATCAATTCCATTTAAAATTGTTACCTAGTCTTGTATTGTTACCCGAAATTATATTTTCTGATTATGTACCTACCTGTTTTCATAATTGGGAAACATTGAGTCATCCTTACCTATATAAAAGGGGTTCAGTCTTAGTATAAGTCACGACATAATTATCTTACAATCACTTCATTATACATTCTCTGTAATTCTCTTTTTGCTCTCACATTGAGGCTTAGAGAAACTCTTGTAATTTTCCAGAAAATAGTGAAAAACAGTGGACGTAGGCTCATCTTTTTTTGGGTTGAACCACTATAAAATCCTTGACTCTTTATTTATCTTGCTTGATTGAACCACTATAAAATCCTCGTCTCTTTATTTATTTTGCTTGATTAGTCAATTTACACACAAGCCGCATCTCGCAATTTTTTAAATTCATTGTTGACAAAACTTCTGTCAACAATTGGTACTAGAATGAGGGCTATTCCAACAAAGAATTTGTCAATTTTGCTTCTTCAACAATGGCAAATACCAGAAATACTACCAGAAACGCTCGAGTTAGCTAAAACCAACCCTAAAGCACTGTTGCTGCACAGGTCGATCCTACTCAGGATCAGCCTACCGTGACCGCACCAGAGAACATTGTCCAGAGACAGGATCGTATGGAGGATGCACTGGTGAACCTTCAGCAGATCACTAACCAGATTAATGATTCTCTGCGACAACTTGCTGAAAGACAGATGGTGACTCCTCCGTAGCATAAACGTCCCAGAGAGCCTTCTGCTCAATGACCTGAAAGAGGAATTTAGATCCAAAAGATAGGAAATCGCGATCAGCCCAGAACCTAACAGGAGCGTCATGCAGATCACACCTCCAAGGGAAAAGGCAGAGTCACAGATTTACCATAAGAATCTGGTACCGAGAGTTCGAGCATAGATTGTGATCGTGGACACCTTCTCAGAGAACAACCATCAATTGTAATCGTCTGAGCAATGACCAAAATCGTCAATCGAGGAGCGTCTTCGAAAGGATTAGTAGGGAGCCGAGACAAAATCCTACAGACCTGAGGCAACACCTGAAACAGCGACATCAGAGAAGCAGTCATGAGCGATCCATATCTCATCATAATAACCGAAGTTACTTACGTCGAACTATTTCAGTGGAGTCTCCTCAAAGGTCGCAGCAGCAGACCTAGCTTGACCAACCTGCCTTACATCGTGATAATGACCAAAGGCCACCCTTGCCACTAATAAGAGATAATGCTCTTCCTCCAAACATTGATGTTCATAACTTGAGGATCGCTTTAGACGCACTTACTGGCTAGAACGATGAGCTCGCAGATGGATATCGTCAATCGCCATTCAACGAGGAGGTTCGAGCTGCTGCATTACCTGCTGGATTCAAACTTCCACCATAAACACTTTCGATAGGAAAATTGATCCCCAGGACCATATGGATCACTTCAGCGACCTGATGGAGCTTCATCACGTCGATGACCTCGCACGTTATAGGTGCTTTGCTGTAACTCTCGCAAGTGCAGTAAAGAAATGGTTCCAAGGACTTAAACCTAGTTCGATCTCGTCTTGGCAACAACTTCAGACCGCATTCTTAAGACAATTCCAGGCTGCGAAGAACTCTACTGTTCTATTAATCAGTCTGTCTGGTATTCGACAAGGACCAGATGAGACTCTGCGATCTTACCTTAATCGCTTTACTTCAGAGTTGGCCAAAGTCAACAACCTGCCAGAAAGGGGAGTCCTGATTCTAATGATGGCCGGGGTGCGACCAGAGACTAAACTTTGGCAGGAGTTGCTTGAGTGAGAATGCAGAACCTTTGAAGACTTCTATCGGAGAGTTGGCCGACATCTAAGGGTGGAATCGTCATGCAAGAATCTTCATAAGATGAAGAAAGGAAGAGAAAAAGACACGACCAAAGATGCGATCACGACTAGTAATAATAATAACAAGAAGTCGAAAAAGAGGAAAGCGAGCAATCGACTGAAAAGTAGCCCGAACAGAAAAAACAAGAAATACCAAGAGCTCCCCTGAGATTCAATAACTACACCGAGCTAAGTGCACCTATAAATCATATTTATGCGGTCACAAATCAGCAAGAGTGGTATCATCAATCGGAGCCGATAAAACGGTATAGAGCGAGACGTGATCCCAATAAATTATGTCAGTATCATAATGACATTGGACATGATACCAATAACTGCTATACCTTGAAAGATGAAATCGAAAGATTAATTAGAGAAGGGCGACTACGGCAATACACCAGGCAGAACAATGAAAGGTGAGAAGAAAACCAACAGCGACCTCTAAAAATTCAATGCGAAGTACGAACTATTTTCAAAGGACTGTATGTTGGTGGAGATTCGAAGAGGGCACAAGATAGGTATGCACGAGAAGCTCGACAGCAGCCATTAACTAATGTCATACACCTTGAGCAGCGACCACAAAAACTTCAACGAGTATCAGATATGGACATCACATTTACGGAGCAGGATGCGAGGGAGGTCCATTACCCACATAATGATGCATTGGTCATAAAGATCAACTGTGGATGCACTCAATATAGCGAATATTAATCGATAATAGAAGTGCTGTCGACATCCTGTACTATGACGCCTTCAAGAATATAGGGCTGAGTGATAGTGACTTAAAACCCACTATCACTCCACTCTATGGATTTACTGGTGATAGCATAATACCGAGGGGCATGATTGAGTTAATGGTTAATATTGGAACTTATCCCAGAGTTTCAACAGTAATGACCCAATTTTTAGTTGTACATTCCCACTCCACATTTAATGCCGTGCTGGGAAGACTAACACTCAGAGAATTTCGAGCTGTCACTTCAATTTATTATCTTGCCATGAAGTTCCCAACCCAACACGGAGTAAGCAAAGTGCGAGACAACCAATATGACGCATGAACTTGTTATAACATCTCTTTTCGCAACAAGAGATTTAATACCTCGCACAATGATGATCCAGCTACAGGAAGAAGTATCAGTAGAAGCGTCAATCGAAGACCTCGACCCTCAAGAGATTGATGGAAAGATTAAGACTGGACCTATTGAAGACTTGGAGGATTTGTCAATCGAAGAGTCGTCGAAGGTGTTAAAAATTGGTGCGAAGCTTCAAGAACCCGTACGAGCTTCATTGATTGCTTTTCTGAAATCAAACTTGGATGTCTTCGCATGGCAGCATTCGGATATGGTAGGGATTAATCCGAATGTTATGTGCCATCGCCTCAATATAGATACAACAAAGAAGTCCATGCGATAGAAAAAAAGGGCAATGGATCCAGAACGCTACGTCACATTAAAAGAAGAGCTAGAGAAGCTACTCGAGATCGGTTTTATTAGGGAGTAACCTGAATTGGCTGACAAATCCAGTTTTGGTGAAGAAACCTAATGAAAAGCGGAGAACTTGCATTGATTTCACCGATCTCAACAAAGCATGCCCAAAGGACAGTTTCCCGCTTCCAAGAATCAACCAGCTTGTAGATACGACATCAGGGTATGAATTGTTAAGTTTTATGTATGCGTATTCTGGATATAATCAAATCCCCATGTACGAGCTGGATGAGGAGCATACCTCGTTCATCACTGATCGAGGATTGTATTGTTACAAGAAGATGCCCTTTGGATTTATCAACACAGGAGCAACTTATCAGCGTCTTGTCAATATGATGTTTGCAAAACAGATTGGCAAGGCAATAGAAGTATACATTGATGACATGCTAATGAAATCGAAGAAAGCTGAAGATCATGCCAAGTATCTTGATGAAATATTCAAAATTCATCGAAAGTATCAAATGAAACTGAATCCCCAGAAGTGTGCATTTGGAGTAGGATCTGGGAAGTTCTTGGGGTTCGTAGTCAATCAGCGGGGCATTGAAGCTAACCCTTAGAAGATACAAGCACTGATTGATATGCAGTTGCCTCGCAAACCTAAGGATGTACAGAGCCTGGGGGGAATAGTGGCCGCACTTAGCTGATTCGTATCAAGATCAACTGACCAATGCCAACTATTCTTTGAGGTATTGAAAGGATCTAAGAAGTTTGAGTGGACGGAGAAGTGCAAGTAGGCATTCTAAGAATTAAAGAAACACTTGGGTTCTCCTCCACTCTTATCAAAGCCAAATTTGGAGGAAAAGTTATACTTGTACCTCGCTGTTTCCAAATATGCGACAAGTGCTGCGTTAATTCGAGAAGAAGAAAATATACAGCGATCTGTATATTATGTAAGTAAAAGATTACTTGATGCCGAAACAAGATATCCAGAGATAGAAAAGTTGGCATTATCACTTGTCATCGTATCTAGGAAGCTTCGACCTTACTTTCTTATGCACTCCATCGAAGTTTTCATAAATTTTCCATTAAAACAGGTTTTACAAAAACCTGGGGCTTTAGGATGACTACTCAAGTGGGCAGTTGAGCTGAGTCAATTCAACATCTATTTTCGACCTCGCACTGCAATTAAAGTTCAAGCTCTTATAGATTTTATTGCAGAATTCACTTATGATATCAATCTTCCCACAGAAATAATCAAAAAACCTGCCATAGACTTATCGAGATTGTAGAAAATTTATGTCAATGGATCGTCAAACGAGAACGGAGCTAGTGCGAGCTTGATGCAAATCAGTCCAGAAGTGCATAATATTCATTGTGCACTTCGCTTTGGGTTTCTAGCATCGAATAATGAGGCAGAATATGAAGCATTGATTACTAGCCTTAAGCTCACACAGGAAATGAAAGTGGAGATGATTGAGGTATACAACGACTCCTAGTTGGTCGTTTGCCAAGTGATCGGCGATTATCAAGCTAGAGAAGGAAGAATGCCGGCTTATTTTTAAGAAGTACAGAGACTGTTCTCGACTTTTACGGCTTATAGCATTCAACCTCTTCCTCGCATTAAGAACACTCAGGAAGATGCTCTAGCCAAGCTCGCCTCAACCAAAGATGCAGAATTGCTAAAAGTGGTCCCCATTGAATTTCTCGCAAAACAAAGTATCGAAGTAGAGCCTCAAATAACCATGCCAGTTAGCTAGAAACCTTTATGGATGGATCCTATAATGAAGTATCTACAAGATGGTGACCTTCCCGATAATAAAGATGACCTGAAGCGGCTTTGAATGAAAGCATCTCGCTACATCATTTATGATGGAAAGCTTTATCGAAGAAGTTTTAGCTCGCCGCTATTGTTATATGATGATGAAGAAAAGGCACATTACGTTATGAGAGAAATTTATGAAGGGATATGCGGAAATCATTCTAAGGGGCGAGCACTTGTCAACAAGGCCCTCAGACAAGGATATTTTTGACTAACTATGAAGAAGGATACAATAGAATTCGCTCGAAAATGTGATAAATGTCAACGATTTGCAACTATTCCTAGATTGCCACCTGTTTCTCTCACTCCAATGACTAGTCCATGGCCATTCGCAGTATGGGGAATAGATATTATTGAAATGCTCCTATTGGCACGAAGAGGACTGAAGTATCCAGTGGTCGCAGTCAATTATTTCACCAAATAGATAGAAGCTGAAGCTTTAAGTACCATTTCTATGAAGAAGATGATAGATTTTGTCTACAAGTCTATAATATGCCATTATGGTATACCACACATTATAGTTTCTGATAATAGGAAACAATTCGACTGCAATGAATTCTGCAACTTCTGTGACAACTTAGGCATCAAGAAAAGTTTTTCCGCCATTATTCATCCACAAGCCAATGGTCAAGTCGAAGCTATAAACAAGGTACTTAAGAAAAACCTGAAGACGAAGCTGGAAGAACACAAGGGAGCTTGGCCTGAAATACTTCCTGAAGTACTGTAGGCTTATTGCACCACTCAACAAACTACTACTGGAGAGAGTCCATTCTCTTTAACTTACGGATATGAAACAATGGTGCCAGTTGAAATTGGTGCGAGCTCTCTTCGACGATCTACTTATGAGCAAGGTCATAACGATATATTGATGAGAATTGAGCTCGATCTTCTGGAAGAAAGATGCGAGCATTCTCAACTACGAATTACGTCATAACAACAACGCATAGCTCGATATTACAATTCTAAAGTCAAAAATAGACAGTTTGAAGTCGGCAATCTTATTCTTTGACAAGTTCTCCCTAACACTAAAGAGCATGGTGCTGGTGTATTTGGACCTTCTTGGGAAGGACCATATGTTATTGATATCGTCATTCAACCTGGGACATATAAACTAGCTCGCACTGGAGGACAAAAGATCGAGTATGCTTGGAATGCGAAACAATTTCGTCATTATTATTAGTAAATCTTCATGTATCTTCTTATAGCTTCAATGGCCTGGGGGGCATCTTGTTATTCGACATATGAATTCTTCAATAAAAAGTTTTTCAATTTTATCATCTTGTTATTTCCTTATAATGATTTCGTCTTTTATAGTTTTACGGCCGTCTTTGAACACCATAAAACTCGGGGGGCAGTGGGATCAAATCGTTATCTCCTACTCGCTTCCTAAGGGACTATGCAAACATTCATTTAAAGGGATCAGAATTTTAGATCGCCGAATTTTTAAATAATCCGAATTTCTAAATTTCTTAAAATCTTAAGATTTTTTCCTCGTTTCATGCCATAGCATGTCGTATTACATAATTTTCCTCTTCGAACAACAAAGTAACTAAACAAAACGTTCATTGTTCGATGTGATATATTGTTATAAATTCTATTTTTACCATGGAACTTTTGAAAAACAATATTGAGTTCGCATCACTCATACTTGTTGTGTTTTCTCAAGTGACTTAACCTATCCTAACGCTTAAAATTCGTTTTAAATTAGTTGGATTTGAATCGCAATAGTGTACTGATCAGTCACTTAGTGATTGACTACTTGGTTAAATTATGCGTCTTTATATTATTATGCGATGTGTTTAATTGTTTTGCAGGAATAAAAATTCAACAAGAGAATATTATAAATATAAGCCCACACCCATGTGCGAGCAGAAGTACAACAAAATAATGAGACAAGCCCATATTGTCCAAACAAAATAGAAATAAATTACAAAAATACTAAAAATTACAAAAATACTAATCGCCTTTTGCAGCGTCATCTTTGAACTCCTCCGCAGCCTTTTTCGCATCGTTCTCCCTCCAACTTTCGACCAAGGCTGCGATATCATAACCCAAGAAGGAAAAGTCAAAGTTTGGATGCTCGCGATAAATGTTATAAGCGATGGTTGAGACTCCATGATTGTTAGCTTCATCTTCGAGCTCTGGAAGTTGTGTCTCCTTAAAATCGTCCACCGCCTCGCGAAGTGCTTCGTCCAGAGCATCAATATGGAGAGAAATCTTCTCATTAAGTTTCTTTATTTCTCTCTTAAGCTCTTCAGACTTATTCTTCTCCTTCTCCAGATCGTCTTTGAACTGATGCTTCTCAGCTCGAAGATTATTTACCTTAGTTTCATGCGAGCTCTTCAGGTCCTCATATATTTTTGACAGGGCTTCAACCTTCTTCTAGCCTTCTTCACCTGCCCGCATTAAGTTGAGAACTGGGTCGTACATCAGAACCGCGACTGAAGCAGCCTGCGTGTAATGATTATTAGTCATAATTACTTATTAGCAAAAATAATAAATTAAAACAACTAGAATGATGCTTACATTAGCGAGCATCCTCATGGCTCCCTTGAATGCGACCCGGGGTGTTCTGTTCTGCAGCTTCTACTCTACGTCATCGGTAGTGAATCGATAGACGAAGGAGGCAGTCAAGCTGGTTTTTAGAGGTAACTGGCTTAGAAGTGCTTCGACCTCTGGAGGATGGTCTGCTGGATTGAGAGGTTCGAGGGGAGTCGATGAAGCTGATTTTTTACTTGATTACCCTTGTTTGTTCGAGGTCTCGGGAGGATGAGTTGAGTCATTAGTGGGAGAGGTGAAATGTTAGCTGACTCTTTGTCGAAGATAACTCTCCTCTTCTTCACAATCTCGGAGGTCTTTTCTTTCCCTTTCAGCGTAGGAGAGGAAGAGCTTGCTGAAGCTTTGGACTTGGAGCCCAAAATTGATGGTAGAGCCTGCATTCTACTTCCAATATGAACCATTTCTGCAAAGAGACAAGAAAAGTGAGAATACTATGCGAAGCAGATATATAAAGAGATAATAAGACTTTACCTTCAGGTTGGGATGGAGTAGGGTTTGAAATATCCTGCGATGTAGTGACGGTTTTCTTCTTCTTCAAGCTCGCAGTTCCAGAAGATAAGGATGTCTTTCACTTCTTAGAACCTGAAGATGGTTGTCTTTTCTTTTGGCTCGGAGTACTTTTAGGTTGGTTCGCAGAGGATGGCAGGCTCACACCCTTGGGAAAAAGGCCAGATGCGTGTAGGTTTTCTATTATTCCCAAAGTTTTCCAGTCAAATTCTTCTTCGGGGAGATCATTAACTTTGTTGATATGAGCTAGTTGGTTTGAGTTAAGTACTGGTCATTCCTCTCTGTTACCTGTGAGGTATGGGAAAGAGGTTGAAATAAAAAAAAAATGACAGCAATCATGCGAATATAACAAGCCGAGTACTTACTAGAGTGCTGGAAGAAGCCATTTTTGGCATACTCGAAGTGGAAGAAACCATCCTTCCACTTGCCCATGTTATTTCTAACGTTGGAAATAGTCTTCGCATCAGAGCCCGACCATTTACACGCGTAATAAAACCCGATATCAGAAGGATTCGATTTAAGGCTATAAAACCATGCGAACTCTTCTGGGGCAGGGGTCTCTAGTTTGTGTTTATGGTATAGTATATATAATCCTACCATATATCTATAAGTATTAGGCATAAGTTGGAACGGGACTACACCATAGTAGTCAACTATGGACTGTATGTACGGATGAAGGGGGAGGTGAACTCCAGCTCGCATCAGGGCATCAATAAATGTCGCATATTTGAGCGGAGGAGTGTTAGGGTGGTTGAATTCAGTCGGAGTCAATATACTTAGCTCCGAATCGAGGTTGTATTACTTCTTCAACTTCTCGATCTTTGCCATGTGTAGTTTGACTTGATGTCGTCGTAGGACCATTCACCTTTAATATACTGGAAGCCGAACTAATACATCTAAGACAAATCATTTTCGGAGATAAACTTCCAAATTCTGGGTTTATAATTCAGGTATTGTCAAGTTCAGTAAATTGTTAAGGATACAATTCAGAATCAACAGTGGTTCGAGATTCTTAAAAATGATCTAGTTTGTATACGGTCTTTGTTTCTATAAGAATTAAAATATTCAAAAAAAAAAAAAAGAAGAAGAAGATGGTGGAAAAGAGAAGGACCAACCTTAGATGAAGAATAAATGATTGTCAGAGATATCTCTGAAATATCGCTGGGATTGAAACTTGCAGTGACAGCCAAGTTCACCGGAAAGTTGTAATGAAGGATAAGTTTGCCTGGGAAGAAAAAGAAATTAGGTATTCAGAAAGTTTGAGAATTTCATAAAATGAAAATGAGAGAGAGAAGGAAATAGGCTCTTTTTATATCTCAAGATTCCTTAGATCTGGGCCATGAATCAATAAGGATTAATTTTCAAATCCGATGGCCAAGATTCACGCGGGACAATTGATTTTCAAAATTAGATAATTTAATTTTCAAAATACGAAAAGGCTCTGGTGTGAAACGACAGTTGATGTCATCATCATCATCACACCTACTCGAGAAATGGAGAGAACTCCTAGAGTTTTGCTAATCTCTTAAGAAAAAATGACACGTGGTCGCATCTGTCAGGATGGTGTATACGTAGTCCTGAAAAGATATGATTTAAGATTTTTACGACTCTTCAAGGGTTTTGAAATAATCTCATCACGTCATATTCCTAAGCTCGCACTTGTCAGAGTAGGTAGCTCCATTCAGCCTTGAAAAACTGCTGGAGCTGGGGGCAATTGTTGTGCGATCTCAAATCTATATATTGGTCAATGCCAGAAAAAAAAAGTCGACAATTGATGAAAATGTGCCAGGATCAATAGTGCGATCTGCTCTGTATGAATAAATGTGCGATCAGCGGAGAAGGAGACTAGATCAATCTTCTCCAAATGGGTAACCCGCGAGGGAAGGAAAACAAGCTTCTGATTGTAAATATTGGGCAATCAATTCTATTTAAAATTGTTACCCAATCTTGTATTGTTGCCCGAAATCATATTTTTTGATTATGTGCCTACCTGTTTTCATAATTGGGAAATATTGAGCTACCCTCACCTATATAAAGGGGGTTCAGTCTCAGTATAAGTTACGACACAATTATCTCACTATTACCTATCCGTTAAAATAAGTTGCATTGTATCATTACCCTTTCTCTACCCATTTACCCACTTAAGACTTAAGAGAAGCGGGTAGGGACATGTATTATACCCATCACGGGTTTTAGAATACCCGCAGATAACTCATACAGAATTAAAATAATATTCTTTTATTTTTAGTTTTAACATATCTTCATACATACTGTTGACGGATATTTTATTTTTAGTTATAACATATCTTCATACATACTGTTGACGGAGGTTTTGTCAATAACGAATTTAAAAAATTGCGAGATGCGGCTTGTGTGTAAATTGACTAATCAAGCAAGATGAATAAAGAGACGAGAATTTTATAGTGGTTCAGCTCCAAAAAAGAGGAGCCTACGTCCACTGTTTTTCACTATTTTATGGAAAGAAGTATACAACTTTTTTTAACGGATAGAATAATGGAATAAACATATCGATGTGTCTAAACGATCCAACCATACTCTGCCTGTTGCCATGGTTCTATAACATATATTTCCCTATAATTGATCACCCAAGTCTAATAATACACACTCACCTCAAAAATACATTAGGAAATTAGCAAGTTGCGATATATATTCCAACGAATAAAATACTTTATTCTGTCCAATTTTTCTTTTTTATTAATTTGATTTCTACAGTTATTACACGTGACTGAAACCCCCACCCTCATGCACCTTCATCGAACCATGACTCACGTCGTCCTTTAACAATAAAAAACAGCTTCCAATATATAAAAATATACATATAATTCTCTCTACCAATATTTTACATATATATATATACACTCGTAAACGCACAAAGAAAACCACAAATCTTTCCTCAAAAAAAAAAAAAAAAAAAAAAAAAAANACTCTCAGACTTCTTCCAGTTTCAGTAACCTCTTTTTGGCTGCTACTGCTAATAATGATCATCAGAGCTGCTGGATGACCACTACTCATGATTTTGCCGAGGAAGTCGACGATCTGCAGCGGGTGACGGCGGCGCGTGCGTCGAACGCGCCGACCTCTAAGGGGAAGATGAGCTTTAGGGGAGTGAGGCGTAGGCCGTGGGGGAAGTATGCGGCGGAGATTAGAGACCCGAAGAAGAACGGGAAGAGGGTTTGGCTGGGGACATACGAGACGCCGGAGGATGCGGCTTTGGCTTATGACCGAGCCGCCTTCAAGATTCGCGGAGCTAAGGCTAAGCTCAATTTTCCTCACCTCATTGGATCGGAAACCTGGGAGCCAATCAGAATAACTCCGAAGCGCCGCTTCACGGAGTCTCAGTCTTCGTCGTCAATATCGTCCGAAAATGGCTCGCCAACTCCGAAGCGGAGGCATGGAGTTGCCTCGCCGGAGACTATATATCATGTTGAAAGTGGGGTTAATGAGGTGTTCGAAGTAAGTCATCAGCCAGGGTTCGGCGATGATTGGCTGAGTAGTTGGAATAATTTGGTGTCCAGACCGCATGAATTCTTGAGTTTTGGTTTACAGTAGACCTTAATTAGATTATTTGTTTTGAAATTGTAAAAAAAGGAAGAAAAAAAAAATGGATATGGATTATATGAGTTGTCCAATGCCCAAAATTTTGTGAATTTTAATGACGAATAATATTGCTGGTTAATAGTACTTTCCTTCATTTTTTTACCCCATAAGTTCTCGTTTATGTAACTTTCTGTGGCTTGCGGAATGATCTAGGAGCGAGAGTAAGTATCAATTTGATTTGAAGCCCACCGATTAAGTAGTCCTTATAATTATAAGCTGCAGAAACTACTTAATGTTTTTAATTTAATTGCAACTTCAAAATAAATAATAACATCAGAGTAGCTATCTCTCCAATTCCAGAATAAATATTAAAGAGTTAGCCACCGATTTTTCGTAATCCACCGTTAAAATGTTTGTCATACGAGCATCGTACATTCGCTATTGTTTAATTAAGAGTAATAAATAAGGATACCAAAGTCTTACGCTAAAACTTACATATAGATAATGCAATATGCATTTTAACCAATTCTTATTTTCAAGTGGGATCGCATTATATTAGGCTAAAAATGATATGACATAATTGGTGTAATAAAATTTTGGTACAAAATTTTAGTGTCCTAATATTTACTCTTTAATTTATTGTACACATAACATATACAGAAGTTAAAAAACAATCCCCTAATGGTGTCCAATTTTAAATATTATGCCCATCACATTTCCACAAAAATTCGTTTATCTATTTTTAATTTGATCAACCGCAAATATGTATATTTTGATTTTCAAGAAATGCAAAGAAATATATGAACGAAAAATAACTAATCAAGTAAAAATGATATCACATAATTGGTGTAATAAGTTTTTGGTGTAAAGTTTTGATGTCCCCATATTTACTCTTTAATTAATTTTGCACATAACATATACAGAAGTTAAAAAACAATCCCCCTAATGGTTTCCAATTTTAAATATTTTGTCCATCACATTTCCAAAAAAAATTCGTTTATCTATATTTAATTTGATCAACCGCAAATATGTATATTTTGATTTTCAAGAAATGCAAAGAAATATATGAACGAAAGATAACTAATCAAGTTTTGATAATAATAATAATAAAGCAAGTGGATATTAAATTCTTGTCGTGAGTTAAGTAAAACATTTATATGCAAGAATTTTACTTTCACTAATATTTAAAAGGATGAAATAACTTCCTGGTTTTAGCAAAGTGCCTGTTTTTCGACCTTTGTTCTTGGGAATGCAAATATATTCCTCAATTTGTCAACTTGGGTTAAAATTATCCATCCGACAAAGTTTCATTGAATTTTGTCAATTTTTTCATCTATAAATGGACAAAGTGCTTTGGTCAAATATAACAGTAAAATTAATAATTAAATATACAACCAAACAATTAAATACACATACTCAAAATTGTTTTTAAAAATATAATTTTTTTAAGTGTTTTCGTTATAAGATTACGGAGGTAGTTTAATTATTTGATTAAAGATATTTCAGAGTCATTCATAATATTACTTTGACCAGATGAGCAATCAGAAAATTTGATCCAATTTGGCAATCTAAGAATACGTTTAGCATTAATTACAAGATCGCAATTGATAGTTTAATAAAATAAATTAAATATTTTTGATATTTTCCCTCAATTAGTTATATAAAATATTTTTTGAGTTCTTTTCGACCCTAATTGAATTTTTCCTGGGGATTGTGAGGGACGGGATAATTTTTAAATTCTGATTTCTTGTTAAAAACTTTTTATTCTAATAAATGAATTACAACTTCCCTTATATTTTACCACGAATATAAAATAGGCTCAAAATTGATAATGCTCGCTTTACCTTCTCTAAAAAAACTACAACAAACAAAAAAAAAAAAAAAAACAAAATCCACCATTGTATCCAAGAGGTATTGATGAATAATGCTTAAGGTACTAACTTTTATACTAAATTTTTAATACCAACACATGTGACATGTGATTTTTCACCACTCAATTGGTAATAATGTTTAATCTATTTGTGGTAAATTTTAACACACCAATTAGATTGTGACAATTTACATGCTATATGTATTGGTACGAAAAATTTGATAGTGTCATCCAATAATGATAGTCACACTTTTCTCTTTTACTTTTTCTTATATCTGAATATCTCACACTTTTGTTCTAAGGGGAGAGGAAAATGATTAAGATTATGATGGAAACAAGAAAATAGTTGTGATTATACAAATATTAAAGGAAAAAAAGTACACGTTTGAACAAGTCGGTTAATTCTCTCTTTCTTTGACAAGCATCAATATGATATCATTCTTTATAGAGTCACAGGAGTCAAAATTGAAATATGATTTTCAGTACCAATATAATAAACATCTGTTTTTTTAATAAAAAAAAAAA
>JXTC01000284.1:77970-122407 GCA_002914845.1 Trema orientale
GGCGCGTGAGCGTGACGCGCAGTCGAGAGGGTGGGCGCGTTTTAGGGGAGTGAGGCGCCGGCCTTGGGGGAAGTTTGCGGCTGAGATTAGGGACCCAAAGAAGAACGGCTCAAGGATGTGGCTTGGGGCTTATGAGAAGGCTGAGGATGCTGCTTTGGCTTACGACCGAGCCGCTTTCAAAAGCGTGGCTCCAAAGCCAAGCTCAATTTCCCTCACCTCATCATTGGCTCGGGTGAGCCAGAGCCGCTTAGGGTGCCGCCGAAGCGTCGATTGCTGGAGGCTTCATCGTCGTCGTCTTCTTCTTCGATGGATGGCAGCTCACCCTAAGCCGAAGAGCAGGGGCGATGTTGGCTCCGCGGCTCAAGCCGAGTCAAAAGTTGGCGTTTTGGTTAAGGTGTTTGAAATGGACCCACCGACAATGCTTAGTGATCATAGGATGAGTGATTGTAATATGGTGCTCTCTAGTAGTGCACCTCAAACTTGTGTGTGTGGTACTACTTACTTTGATTATCAAAGCTTGCTTAATTAATTAATTAGTAAGCTGCTATTTTTTTCCTTGAGAGCTGATAATTAATTATTTGACATTAACTTGCTCAACTTTGATTTTGTCTCTTTTGAGTTTAATAAAAAAAACGTGTTAAGTTAGCAACGAAGTCATTATCATATGGAATGGCTTCCCCATGGGAACAAATCTTCATTATTGACATTCGCTTGGATTTTTTTTAAAAAACAAATTCAGTTTGATAAATATGTAATTGCAACAAGGCAAAGAGGGGAAAAAAAAAAGTTAAAGCATATAACTTACTGAAGACTTACATCCACGGATCCATCCATAGACACACATATTGGTTAAAAGTTTCATCGTTTCGAATTCTAAATGAAAGTCTCATTTAAGGACTATTAAAGGAAATTTCATCAAAAATGCGATTGTAAGATCTATAGTCTCTAATTTCTCTTTAACTTATAATAACCAGACGACAAACAGCATCGGTCTTTCATGATTCTCTATTACTTAATCAGGTTCTAATAAGTTTTTAAAAACGAAAGCTACGTACTACTGTATATTCGTTCTGGGAGTGAGTAGGTTTTTTTTTCAATGACTTTTGTTTTTTGAGAGGTATAGCAAATTAATGACCTTTTAGCAAAGCTTCCAAAATTCATTTTGGGAATGTTAAAAAAAAAAAAAGGTTCGGTTAATCGGTTTTTGGCTGTGAGTGAAGATTGAAATACTACATGGGGTCATTTTGGTATGAGGATAATTTTCATTTCAACAATTATTACCAATTTTTTTTTGTTTTGTTTTTGTTTTTAGGCTGTTGCATTTAACAAAAGTAAAACAACAAAAGTTAAACAAGAATTATCTCTCCTACGGTTTGACAAAAAGAACAAAAAGAACAACAACAAAAAAAAAAATAGAATAAGACGTAAGAAATAATTAAAGTCCCAAAGAATATGTTTGGAACATGAATGGAAAGAGCTATGCAAAGAAATGAGAATTAAAAGAAATAATAATGCAATTTAATAAGGGGGGGACTCTATTACTATCCCAATTTTTCTTTTCCCACCCCTTTCTAATTAATTAATTATTTACAAAATTATCTTCCTATAAATTAACAAATGTCCTCATATAAGCATTATCACCAAAAATATATATATATATATATATATATTCTAAGCTCACCCCTCAAACATATCCTATATGGCAGTTGTACAAAATCAAATCATAAATTTTAAGAAATCAACGATTTGATTTTCATAACAACTGATATAGAAATAGTCAATATTTAGGCTCCATTTGGAACTTGACTTTTGGAGGAAACAAATTTTCAAGAAAAATGTTAAGGAAAATGAAAGAGGAAAATATTTTTCCTAAAATTTTATAGAGCTTTATTTTGGAACTTTTGGCTTTCCAAATTAACATGTCGAAATTCTATATATTGAAACATGATATCATATTGACTTTTCGCTTTTCTTGAAAAATAAAATTATCATTTTTTTTTATTCAAATAAGAGAAAATGGAATCTTTTGGAATTTTTTTTCTTTCCCCCAAAAATCTAGTATCTAAACGAAGCCTAAAAGATTTGATTATACCACTAATTTAATTATAATTAGATAGGTTCTTTTTAATTTAATATTATAACTGCTTATTTCATCTTACCCATTAAATTAAAATAATAAATGAAAAAGAGCAATAGCATTTCAAAATATGATTTTTGTTTTATTTTTTTTTTCTTTCTTTCTTTCTTTCTAAAACTGCATTCATGTGTGTATATATATATATTTATATATATAAATATATTCAATTTCTTAGTTCATATACTAGTGTAGTTGATATGCCGACTTATAGTATCATGTTCTTGTAAAACAGGTTTTTTTCCAAACAATTAGTTATCAACCAAAAATATATAACTCTAACCATGAAGAAAACAAGTAAATGGGTTCTAAAAGTTAATCAATGGTGTGGGAAAAACAATATTCCCAAAAATATTTACTAAAAGGCAATTTTCTACTAAAGAAAATTTAAAATGTGTGTGAAAAGAAATTTTTAAATTTTTAAATTTTGATAAGCGGTCTATATAGAAAAAGGGTGGGAGAGAGAAAAAAGATGAGCAGCAACAGAATCATCCTTTAATAAACAGGTGACTCATATGATGTAGTGATAAATACTTCAATAAATTTCAGTAAGAAATATAAAATGATAATAGTTATCTTTGTACTATAAGAAATAAAATATATAGGATTAAGCAACATCGAATGTCAAATAATTATGTTAAGAGATTGTTGAAATTACTAGTATCCATAGCTTTGAGTGGTTGAGGGCTTAACGATGAACTCTAAAGCGGAAGCATAAAAATGGAGTCTTGAGGTCTTCAGAGTTTTGGGGGTCTTTCATAACCAAAAGCTTAAGGATTTGCTCTATGAATTTTCTTTGGTAGTGATGGTGGCTGCCTAAGGAAGAGCATGTCATATCTTTTCGTGTATGGGGATCATAAATATAAACAACTCACATAGGGTATCCATCAACCCTAGTTGGTTGTCAAATGAGTATTCATATTTTAACACATATCATTAGATATTTGGACCCAACTTAATTAGATTACCATATAGGTCTATACAAAATAATATGCTCCAATATAATTATATTAATATATAGAGTCGTAGACCATACAATTAATAGAAAATATAAAATTTCCTAACATGTATGACTATCAATTAATTTTCGGCCATTATATTAAAATTCAATAATATTATTCTTTTATAAATAGGAGGGGGAAAAAAAGAATTCATTCGTACTACCATGAAAAATTGTGAAATCCTTGATTTTTAATTAAGGGTATTATGGACTTTTTATAAATTGGAAAAAAATAATTAAATTAATAAGAATCGGCTGAAAGTTAAATTAAATTCAAATGAGGGGTGTAAATGAAACAAATTCATAAAGTTGGGGTTAAAATCGGATTTCTGAGGACTTAAATGAAGAAGAAATTCGAAAAATGGGCTATAATACAATTTTGAGAAGATGGATTATCAGCCCATAAGTGACAAGTGTCACATTTTCCCCAAAATTCTCCAAATCCTTGAAATTTCCCCCAATCTCTCTCTCTCTCTCTCTCCTTCTTCTTCTTCTTCTTCTTCTTCTCCTCCCTCGTGCATCTCCTCTGCGCAGCCCTCCCACCGGCCAACGGCGCTGACCCAGGCCACGACTCTGGCTGGAAAAGTTTCCCCACATCTGGATGCAGCAGCGCCGCCCCTCCCCCGCCAGTGTTGCGCCACCCAGCTGCCGGAAAACGTGTGCAAAATCGTGCCAATCGCATGCGCGAGCCGCAGCATTTCATTGCTAAATGGTGAACTTGTGAATTGTTGAGATATATTAGATTCTGAGATTGGATTGTATAGTATTTATGCAGGTTTAAAATTTTAGTTTTAGGAAAATACAGCCGTTATACTGTCCGATTCCCTGTAAATCCCATAATAATACTAAATGAGTTTTAAAGCATGATTTCCTTGATATACTTGATACATGGTTATTATACACTCTATGATATGTTGTACCTACTATAGGATCACACACTTGAGTTCTATTTTAGTATTATGGTATTCGGATTGCTGACGAGTTGCTGCAGTTCTAGGTGAGAGACTTAGACCCCTATGCAGGATTTGCTGACACACCTCCAGGTAGTATCAGGATGCTGGGTACTTATGTTAAAGAAGTATTACAGGGCCGTGATGAGAGGATGAGAGCTCATACTTATACTTGGTTGATTTATGATTTGTACAATATGGTGACTCTGGTTTTGGTTTTGAATATGTGATTACACTTGATTATTTGTAAACTTGTTTTATAAATAGATTTTAAAAAGGTACTAACTCTGCAGGTTTGAAAAGTTGCAATCATACCAAAAAGATAATTGAATTCCTACTGAGCATGTGAATGCTCACCCCCTTATCTTCCCCCTCTCAGGTGGTGTGCAGTGCGACTTGGGCAACTCCGGAGAATTATTATTACTGAAACATAATACTTAAATAATATTGCATATGAAAGGCAATGGAAAAATAAGATTTATATCTTCATTAGAGGACGATTAACCTCTGATATTTTAATGTTGTTAAAGACATTCTTTTTCTTTTGGAAGAGATAAAAATAATATTTTTATTTTCTTTTATATCAATTTGGGGAGTGGATATTTAAACTCATTGAGACTATCAACATTAACAAAATTAGGTGTTTACCACTAAGTTAAATCTTAGATGAATTTTTTTTTTAATTTTATTTTTACGCCTACTACTACATATACATAATATCTGCAGCCAATCGCTTCAAGTTCCGAGAAATGCATCGTGTCCCATGCACGTTAAAAAACAGTTTCGTCTATATATAACCATGTAGTAGTCGAATGAAGAAGTACGGAGAAATATTGATCCCGAATAGCCTGTCTAATATAATTTGCAATTAATAGAAGTTCAACAGGGACTAATCTAATCGATTAATGTACTAGGTCTATGAGTCTCTGACCTCGTTTTCGAACATCTTTTTGAATATAAATAGCCAAGTTTTACAATAAAATAAGAATAAGTATTTGACTTGAATACTGCACAGTGCATTGGTACTGGAGTTATTGTGGTGTAGTCTAAACATATGCACAAAGACTCGGTTTGGCATAATCTATTTGAGTTGAATACTTTATATAATATTTTGGTACTGTAAGTAGCGCCAGTAGCCCATGAGTCATGACCAATTCAAGGTTTGTCCGGTTCATATACTATATTCCGTATATATATATATATATATATATGTATGGCCATATATATATATGTATGGGTCAAAAGAAGTACATAAGAGGCAAGTGGATAGAAAAATCTTCCTTTGTAGTTTGTTTATTACTGTCTTTTAATCGTTATTTTGATCATTTTTGACAAGGGAATTTTCTCTTGGTCAACATCAATAGTTATTTTTTTCACATGACGAATTTGGTATTCTTTTGTCTGTCTTCAAAATTTGTGATCAAGCACAAACCGCTAATTAAATAACTTAATGTCAAGCTCTAAAGGTTGTTAACAGACCTAAATTTAAGGTTATGACTTACGATCCTTTGCATTCCATCCGAAGAAACTAAAAAATAAAAAGGAGAATGGGAACAGTAGCTTTCTTTTTCGAAGGAAAGAAGAATAAGAGAGCAAATTAATTCACATTGATTATTCTTCTTCTTTTTCCGCTAGCCACAAATCACATCAAATTACCTCATTTGTGTATATATTCTTTTCAGACAAATTTAATTAGTATTTGTTAGGGCAAGATTTCGTTAGATCACCTTATCTCGTCGTCTACTAGCTTTAGTACCATATATGAGAATTTAGTCCCCAGTTTCAACGAATTTTTTTGTCCATTATTATTACCCTTGGTTCTATATGTCAATTTAGTCACTTATATGCGTGTATATGTTTAGACTGACATGAAATCTGACTATAATAGTACTAAGGAGACGTGAAGCACAATAATGAATAATTGGTGTTAATTTGCTGGTCAACTTGAGAAAATATAGTCAATTCATATTCATATTCATATCAAAGGTTTTAAAAAATTACTTTACAATACCACGGTTAATTGTTTATATATATATATATATATGGGTTGATTGCAAAAAGATTATACTCTGAATTTTGGGTGTTTTATAATTTTAACCTTGAAATTTTTACTTTATAAAATAATATCATGATATTAAGAATTTGTAAAAATTGATATTTGTGTTGACTTTTAGCAATAAAAAGATAATAAATACCCTCTAAATTAAGAAAAATAGAAAAGACTAACACAATTTTGATGGAGGATATTATTTTCTTTTCATTACTAAAATTAGTTAAAAGGTTAGTCAATAATATTCACAAATTTTTAATCTGAAGATATATATTATCTTGCAAAGTTTAAACTTGGGGTTAAAATTATAGAACACTCAGGACCTGTTTGTTTCACTCATTCCATTCCATCCAAATGGAAAACTCATTAGAGTGAGTGTTTATTTCAACAATTCTACTTTTTCCATTCAAATGGTTTTTCAGAATTGGTGTTTGTTTATATAATTCAGTTTTTTCATTCAAATAGTCCATCAGTCACATTAATTATTGGAATTATTTTTTATGTCTTGGAATGAGAATAGAACCTAGGAGGTGTTTTTGAATGGTCCATTCTAATTACAACCCATTCCAATTTATTTCACTTCAAATGTCTCTCATTCTAATTATAACACATTCCACAATTTTCATTCAAATACACTCATTCAAATAAGTGAACCATACAGGCCTCAAATTTTAGGTTTTTTTTTTTTTTTCATTTATGCAATTATCTCTTATATACATATTCATAGGGTGGGGATGGACCTAGATGAGGTTGAGTGGGGACGCTCAAGTTTTCTAATTCTTCTGTTTGCCCCATAATTTCTTCTTTTTTTTTCCCCTAAAATACCCATAGTTTGCCCCCACTCAATTTTTTTGGCCCGTAAATCTTTTAGTTTTGTTCCTATTATGCCCCACTTATCATTTACATTTATTTTCTATCTTTTCATTTTATTTCTTTATCTACTTTTACTTTCGTTCATTATTGCCAAAACAAGTTTTTAGTAGATTTATTATTTTTTTTCAAAATTTCTATATAAAAACTACTGCAAGTTTACCTTTTTGAGAGATTAGTTTGATTTATAATTATGTTTTATTTGCTTATATTAGGATTAGATTTTTTCATTTGTCGAGTTTTGCCTAATTATTTTTTATAAGATTCTTTTTTTGAAAGGACTTTTTATAAGAGTATTGAGCCTTGTACATATATTTATATATTTATTCTTGAGAATTTGTAGTGATAAATTCTTTATAAAAAAAAAAACTAATGAAAATGGAATCTGATCTCAGACATCTCTGACTTATGTTCGCTAGCTTGTCAAAAACGTACACATGGGTCGGTGCACTCCACCAGAGACCATAACCAATCATGCCAAAAGAATTATATTAATTACTATCGTTCGGAGCGAAAAAAAAAAAAAACACAAATATACATATAAAGCACCGATTCAGTAGGTATTTTTTTTTACTTATATATAAGATATATAGATATTATTTTGGTCAATAAAAATTTATCATATATATTCTTTTATAATAAAAAAAAATAATATTAATAATACACGTCTTTTCATACAATTTATTATAATCGTTGAATTATTGTTAAATGATTATCTAACGGTTAACGATTATCTAACGGTTAAAATATAATACTTACACATAACTAAAAAAAATACCTATTGAATTGCCAATCATATTTATATAATATATATATATTACTTTTTAGTATTTTATGACAAAATACGCTTGAATATTAATCCAACTAACAATAACACGTTTTCCTCATTTTGCACATATTTATTCAATTTTGGACAATATGCATATACAGTGATGGATCCATAATTATATTTTAGTGGATGCATAATTATAAGAAAGAAATTAGAGTTTTTACGTTTGAAATTTGTATGTATGAATATTCCAAAATTAATTTCTATTGTGCTTGATTTTGCAGTATACTAAATCAATTTTTTTTTAAATTTTTGTATTTATTTTTTTTTCTTCAGCAAACTATTATATTCCAATTATCATCAGATTCCAATTCTTTTTTTTTTTTTTTCAAAAGAGCACAAGGACTTGCTCTTTTATATATGTGAATAATGTGATGATTTAGACTTTAAATGCATTACTGGTTTCCCCAAAAAAAATGCATTATTGATATCTAATTAACATGTGGAGAATAATTAGAAGGATGCGTCTTTGTTTATTGTAATTTTTATAAGGTCGTTAATGTTTTAATTGAAAGAAAACAAGGTATGTTACAAGTATATAATGTGTTTTTCTACCTAAATTTATTAATTTTAGATAGTAAAACAGTGAGTGATTTTATTACTACCCCTCTGGCTAGAGATGTCAAAAAAGTTGGGCTGCCCATTTGGTACGAAGGCACGATACAGAAAAATTTGTGCCAACCACGATACAGCACGAGGTATCTTTGGGCCGTGCCAAGTACGATACGAGATGTTAGGTCATGTTGGGCTCTAATTTTTAGGCACTATGGGCTGACACGACACGATACGACCTTAGGCATGAGCATGACATAAGCACAACATGACCCAAACAATAAGAAAAGCACGACTCAAAGTATTTTAAAAAATATTTATTTTTACTTTTAACAATTTTTTATCTACTTAAATGACCAATTTTATATATTAAAATAATTAATATTAAAAATTACTAGCAGAAAAGACCAAGTGCTAAATAAAAATTGATTCTAAATCTCACACTAAAATAGCTAAATCGATATTGAAAATTTTAAAGATTTGTTCTTTTATAGAACATATGCTAATTCACATAATTTGAACCAAAAAGAAATTAAAAAAAAAAACCACTCTTTACTAAATAAAGTTTTGAGAATATGTAAATAATAATAGTTTAGATACGTATCAACCTAATGAGGATGTATTCAAATTATTTTGATGAAAAAAAATATTTCCACCCAAGAATTTTATTATATTATTTATATTGGAAGATTTTTTATGTCTTTTTTATTTTTGCTTATAAATATACTCACTTTTTTTGTTCGTTATTTCAAAAACAGATTTGTATTAGTGACTTTTAATTGAATATTTTTTTTTCCAAATAATTATAGGTGTATTACCATATTTTTGTTATTGTTTTAAATCAAAATATAAAATTTTAATTAAATAATTTTTAAAAATTTCAGAAAATATTGACTGCCACAACAATTTAATAGGTGGACTGAAGTCGAACGCAAAGATACACTAGTACATTGAGCTCACTACGCTCGATATGACAAGAGTCTGGCATAAGTATAAGCACAAGCATAAGCACGACACGACATGAGCACGACACGAGCACGAGCATGACACGAGCACGAGCATGACATGAGATGTATTTGTGCTTGTGGGCCGTGTCGGGCCTAGAGTTTTGAAAGTTGGGCCAGCACAAATACAACACGATATTTTTTGTTGGGCTATGCTAAACACGACATGAAGTACGAGTGGGCCTATAAATCAGCACGGCACGGCCCATTTGACATCTCTACCTCTAGCTACTTTTCTCATCCTATTTTTAAAATAACAATTTCAATTAAAATTAAAGATTTTATTATAATTTATTATAACCTAATTATTCCTAAAATAACCTTCAATTTAATTTTGAATTTTTTCTATCCACCCCATTTACCAATTCCTCTTTCCTTTATTCCTTGTGTTCCATGAACACCTCTCTTCTCCTAAAAGAATCCAGGTGTTCTTCTTATCATTACTATCGTCATTTATTTTTCTTCTTTAGTTTTTTAAGAAACCAAACAAAAATATCTAGAAACCCAACCCGAATATATCTATTGTTAAAAAGACTATTACAGAAAAATAGCAGTTGGTAATATTTTTTTAAAATCTTCCAACACTTTTTTAATTAAATAACATAACAGAAAACACAACCAAGAACATAGTAATCTTATAACAATATATGAACATGTAGCAAATTATACCTCTTATAGACTGTAGATGAATAAGAGAATAATTCCAACACCAAATAGTTGTTCCAGTCTATTCTGGTGTATGATCACACAAGAGTATAATTTCTATATGCTATAAAAAACAGATCAAGTTAATAACTGCGCTTAATTCACATACAAAAAAAAAATCTAAGAACATGAAATAGACTGTTCACTTATCTTTGTAAATTCTCTCTCTAAAAAAACTGACAGAATTTCAGTATAGTTTCTATCACTTATAAAAAAGATGTCTAAAGTTTCCTATATATAGACAATAGGAAGTAATACACCAAGAAGTAAAATACCAAGAGACAAATCCTAGGAGTACCACACGCCTATAGTCAACATGACTATAGTGTGTAGGCCTCCAGTCACTGGCCAAATTCAGCCAGTGATAGGTAATTCCCTTTTCGAGAATTTTTTATTGCCTAATTTCACTTCTTGTAATATTTGACTATTTAATATTGCCTTTTCTACTTAGTAATTAGCTAATTATTACTTTGTCATTCTTTTTTTATTTGTTAACATCTAATTAATTATAATTAGAATGATTATCTAATGATGTCTAAATTCATTGAATCAGATCAATAGTAGGAATCTCTATCCGAAATTAGCATATTCCAAAGAATAAAACCTTTTGTGTTCACACTTGTTAGTTTATCTAAAAGTTATCAAAACTGAGACAAGGTTCTCACTCCCACTATACTACATGCCCAGACCCAGTAACTGAGCTAGGTGTGTAGCCTCCATATAGTCAAACATGATATGTCCAAATTTAACTCAAATTAGTCTAGTCTAGTAACAGCATGACCATTGACATAAGCTAGCCTGGGGATCTTATAGGACATGCATAGTGGGCTCGTAAATAATAAAATAGATTTAATTTCAGATCTCTTCTACTAAAGGTCCAAAATTATACTCTAACTGTCCATGACTATTTGTTGGAGTAATATCTCATGCCATAATGATTCTTTACTAATTACTTATTTGTGTAACATCATGAAAATATAACCAAATGTTTATTGAATCTTACTAATTTTTCTAACGATCATCAGTGAACATCTTACTGACTAAATCAGTATTGATATACTTAGACCTAAGACTTACAATGATAAAGTACCAAAATCTATCAGGAGATATTATTTCACTATATTCTATATCAGTAACAGTAATTATATAATTCAACAAATATGTTTTACCAAATAGCAAAGTATTGACCTCGATTGATCTCACTTATTTGTAACTCAAATAAAGCCATACTTGAGAATATACAATTACAACGAACTCATTAAGAGGAAAGTGAATCACTGCCTATGAAATTTATATGTATCTCAAACAAAAGTTTTATAGCTTTAAGATGGTGGAAGCCAAGTCAATGGAAGAAAATATTGATGATTTTACTAAGTTGGTCTCTGATTTAGAAAATCTTAATGTGAAAATTGATGAGGAAGATCAAGCAATATTTCTCTTGAATTTCCTACTAAGGCAGTATGAACAATTGAGGGACACTCTTAAGTATGGTAGGAAAACACTATCAATGACTGAGATTACAAATGTAGCTTTTTAAAGCAACTCGATCTCAAGCTGAATGAAAGCAGTCAAGTTCATCTGGTGAAGGGCTAAATGTAAGAGGAAGATATGAAAAGAGAGATAAACAAGAATAGAAAGCAAAGCAGGTCTGGATCAAAGTAGGGATGGCAAAAATTCTCGGCGGGGTGGGGCACCGTGGGGCTCCGCCCCACCGGGGCACGCTTTCCCTGCAACAAATGGGGCACCATGCGGGGCGGGGCAGGGTGGGGAAAACCCGCCTCGCAGTAAACCCGCCCCATTTATGGTATATACTATTGTTTTTGTTTTTTTTTTTTTAAGATTGAAATCTTGATCTTGTATTTATTCTTCCCTTTTTTGGATATATTTACCAAAACATTAATACCAAACCTATATACTAGGAAAATTTTAATATTCTATTTTGAGTTTAAAATTCCATAATTTTCTTGTAATATTATTTTTCGTTCTTTTTCCTTTTTTGGAGTTATTATATTATAACTTTATTTTCTTTTTTGAAATTATCTACTTGTTATGTTAATATTTAAGTATTATATATTTGTTGGCATAGAATGCCAAAAAAAATTAGATGAGCTATTTCATTATTCTTCTTGAAATAAAAGCAAGATTTACATTTAAAAGGAAATCAATAGTTGCACAATAAAAATAATAAAACCTGCAGTTATTTAATAAATATATTCACAATTAATGGAAATCAATTCCAATGGCTAAGGGAGTATGAGAAAGTCTCTCATATACAGTATATGATTAATAAGTTTGGAAAGAAAATTTTTCGAAACGTTTAACTTTTGATAAAACTTAAGTCATTTGACCAAAGTCTTGATGTTTTATTTATTTTTTTCGTAATAAAAGAAGAGTTTTCTTTTTCATTAATATATATGTATATAAGTGATCAATTATGGTCTTGTTCCCCATAATAACTACATCTATTAATTTTTCAGTTCAATTTAAATATTTAAAGAAAAATATAGACTTTTTTAAAAAGGAAAAAAAAAATCAAAGATATTGTATTTAATAAGATTGTCATAAAAATCAAACTAAGAGTAAACAAAAATATAAATAAATAAATACATGAATATTTCTCATATACTATATATAATAAGTCAATCATCAAATTTAAATTTATATAGATAAAGTCCGATATTTTTTTTCCCTTTTCCAAAAAATTCGTCTAATATTCTACTTTTCGTATAAAAAATAAAAATAAAAAATAAAAAAAAAAAACGGGGGGCCGGGGCAAACCCTAATGCAGGGCGGGACGAGGTGGGGTAAACCCGCCCCACCCCGCCCCATTTACACTCCTAGATCAAAGTCAAGTAACAATAAAGCTTGCTGGTATTGCAAAAAGGAGGGTCACATAAGGAAATATTGTCCTCATAGGAAGAAGAACAACCAGAAAGTGGATTGGAAGAATCAAGAAGGCTCAGCTGTTGTGTCTGATGGCTATGATAGTACTGAAGTGTTAGCAGTATCAAGTATTGATCCGAATGGTGAGTGGATTCTTGACTCTGGTTGTTCTTTTCACATGTCTCCAATAAGAGACTGGTTCTTTGGCTATAAGGACTTGAATGGAGGAAAGGTCCTCATCGGAAATAATTTTTCTTGTGAAGTAAAAGGAATTGGTTCAATCAGCTTGAAAACATGGGATCGTTTTATTAAGATTCTAAAGGATGTAAGGTACATAACTGATTTGAAAAGGAATCTGATATCCTTAGGAATACTTGATTCTAATGGATGCTCATGCAAGTCTCAGGATGGTCTTCTTATTGTTACTAAAGGAGCATTGGTGATTCTGAAAGGTACTTTGAAGAACGGGTCTTTATGTACTACAAGGCGAAACATTTACCGGGACATCTTCGTTTTCAGATCATAAGAAATATGAAACTAAAATATGACATAGAAGGCTGGGTCATACGAGTATTAAAGGTTTACATGAATTATGCAAATAGAAGTAGTTGAATGAAAAAAAGGTTACTGAACTGGATTTTTGCGAAAATTGTGTTTTAGGCAAAGCACACATGTTAAAATTCTCGACTGCAAAACATAGAACAAAATCAACGTGGGATTACATACACTCTGACCTTTGGGGATCTCCTATGGTATCATTATCTCTTTCTAAATCTCAGTATTTCATTTCTTTCATTGATGATTATACTAGGAAAGGATGGATCTATTTTCTTAAGACTAAAGATGAAGCTTTTGAAAAGTTTGTTGAATGAAAAACATTGGTTGAAAATCAATTGGGTAAAAGAATTAAGAGACTGAGAACGGATAATGGTCTTGAATTTTGCAATAAGGTATTTGATGAGTATTGTGCTACAAATGGTATAACTAGGTACCACACTTGCACAAACACACCACAGCAAAATGGCTTAGTAGAACAGATGAATATGACAATTATGGAAAAAGTTAGATGTATGTTAGCTGAGTCAGGACTACCTAAGAGCTTCTGGGTAGAAGCTGCATCCACTGCATGTTATCTAATTAATAGGTCCCTATCTTCAGCTTTAGGTTTAAAGTTCCTGAGGAACTTTGGACTGGTTTAAAACCATATTATGATCATTTAAACTTCTTTGGGTGTCTTGCATATGTACATACTAGTCAAAGAAAGCTGAATCCTAGATCTAAAAAGGTATTTTCTTAGGTTATCCCTCAGGAATTAAAGGTTATAAAATCTGGTTATTAGAGGATAAGAAGTATGTTGTAAGTAGAGACGTTGTTTTCAATGAAAAAATGCTTTATTAAACTAACTTGCAGGAAAACAAATCTACAACAACACCTAGTACACAAACAGAAACCATTGTGGTATCCCAGCTCCAATATGAAACAGGTTTGCAGGGTATAGATCAAGAAATTGGAGCAGATTTCGTTCAAGATGGAGTTCAACAACCTAACTCAACTTCAATCGACAATCTTCAAGCCTCTACATAAGAATTTATTTCTGATCAAGATGAGGCAGACACTGAAGATGCTGAAAATCCTAAAGAATAGTTAAATGAGTATTTGCTAGCAACAGACAGAACCAGGCAGAGAATTGTACCACCTGCTAGATATGCACAAGCAGATTTAATAGCATATGCCTTGATTGTTGCTAATAGCATTGAGTTTGATGAACCAATGTCGTTTAAAAAAGCTATAAAAAGCAAAGACTGGACAAGTTGGAAGAAGGCTATGGAAGAAGAAATGGTTTCTTTGAAGAAAAATAACACCTGGATACTTAAGGCTCTGTTTGGAGTCTGGAAAATAGTAGGGAAAAGGAAAAAAAAGTAGATGGATTTCATTTTCTGGTGTTTGATAACCAAAACTTGAGAGAAAAAAAAATACAAAAGAAGATTTGCTGGAAAATTTTTAAAGGAAAAGAGGGATTTTAGATTCATCAAAAATAGGTAAGGAAACTAAGGACACGTTTGGTACAAGATTCGAATCCTATTTTTTAAATCCAGAAATAGTTTTTATGTAGAATGTTGAAATGATAAAACATTTATCCGTCCAACTTTCTACATTTCTGAATTTGAAGAATAGGATTCGAATCTTATACTAAACATGCCCTAAAATCCTTTGGACCACTCTACTTTTACAGGCTCTCTCTCACTCTCCAATCTCTCTCTACTCGGTTCCCTATCTTCAATTTCTCTTTCTCACTACTCTGATCTCTCTCTCTCACTACTGTGATCTTTCTCTCTCTCACTATCTCTCTTTCTCTCTCTTCTATCTCATTTTCATCTCTCTCGATCTCTCTTTATCTCTCTTCTACCTCATTCTTTTCTCTCTGTTTTAGATTGTACTGTTATATATAGTCTTCTTTTTCTGTTGTATTGTATATTTTAGATATATATATATATATATACACATACGTATATGCATTTGCCGTATCTTTGTAGATATGAATTTATATATTTTTAGAATAATATGTGCCTTTATATTTATTTACTCAAAATTATGAACATAATTATATATACGTATATTATATATACACACGGTTGTAAGTTTTTTCTTTTCTCCTGGTTTCTTCAACCACCAAACAAGAGAAAAAAAAAAGTGAAGAATTTTTTTTTTTTTCCTCATCATTTTTTTCCCCTTTCCTTTCCCTTAAATTTTTTTGTCTCTCTACTTTCCTAGTTCCAAACACAGCCTTTGCCTAAAAATCATAAGGTGATTAGATGCAAGTGGATTTATAAAAGGAAATCAGGGATACCAAGAGTTGAATCTGCTAGATATAAAGCAAGATTGGTTACAAAAGATTTTACTCAAGTCGAAGGAATTGATTATCAAGAATTCTTCTCACCAGTAGTGAAACATACTTCAATAAGAATTGTTTTGGCTTTAACAGCTTTATTGAATCTGGAACTCGAGCAACTTGATGTTCAAACAACCTTTCTACATGGTCTTTTAGATGAAACAATTTTGATGGCTCAGCCTGAGGATTTTGAAAACAAAGGAGCTTAAGGCAAAATCTGTTTACTTAAGAAGTCGTTGTACGGGCTAAAGAAATATCCTAGGCAATGGTGTAGGAGGTTTGATGACTTCATGGTATAACAAGCTTTCTCAAGGAGCAGTCATGATAATTATGTGTATTTTACATAGTTGAAGGACAGGTCATACATCTATTTGTTGATCTACGTGGATGGCATATTAGTGGCTTGCAGGGATAAATTTCAAATTCAGAGATTGAACGATTTACTTAATGCTGAGTTTGAAATGAAGGATTTGGGACCTGCTAAAAAGATTCTTGGCATGGAGTTATATAAGGACAGAGTGAAAGGTTTGCTAACTATTCACAAGAGGGTTATCTGAAAAAGGTTATTAATATATTTAGTATGACACAAGCTAAAGAAGTTAATACACCTATTGGAGCACATTTTTGGAGCACATTTTAAAATTACTTCAGTGCAGAAGCAATTTGAAGATACTGAAACAAAGGAAATGAGATTTGTTCCTTATTCGAGTGCCGTTGGAAGTATGATGTATGCAATGATTAGTTCAAGGCCACATATAACCTATGGTGTTAGTCTTGTTAGTAGGTTTATGAGTAAACCTAGCAGAGTACACTAGTCAACTGTGAAGTGGCTTCTGAGGTATCTAAAAGGTACTACTGGTCTGAGATTGACATATTCTGTAAATGGGAAATCAGATTTCAGTGTTACTGGTTATTGTGACTCTTATTTCGCTGGTGATCTTGACAAAAGAAGGTCTTTATCAGGATATGTTTTTACCCCAGGTGGTAACACTGTAAGTTGGAAATCTGGTTTACAAATGAGGCTGAATATATTGCTTTGACAGAAGCAATTAAGGAAGCATTATGGCTGAAAGGTTTTGTGACAGAGCTGGGTTTTAAATTGGAAAAGGTTGAAGTTCATTGTGATTCTCATAGTGCTATACACTTGACTAAGAATAGTGTATTTCATGAACGAACCAAGCACATTGATGTGAGGCTACATTTCATTAGAGATGTTATTTTAAAAGGATTGGTGAAGGTTATGAAGATATCCACTGCAGTGAATCCAACCGATCTGCTTACTAAGGTAATTTCAGTTGGCAAGTTCAAGTCAAGCTTTGAACTTGCTAAAACTGAAACCAGGATAATTTTTTGAATATGGTTGCTGGGACCTTGCTCAAGTCTGGTCCACTACAAAGAATGAGAGTCAATGTGGAGATTTGTGAGGAGCTATGACTCTCATTATTAGTTGGTTATGACAGTTAGGATGGGTTATATTCGTTTGGGCCGTTAGAAGTCAGCTGTGGGAAGAGATAGAGACTGCAGCTCTAACTTCTTAGAAGCAATTATCTTCTGCCATCTGTCCTTATGTCATTGGCCTATATGTTACATATATATATATATACTGCATTACTTATAAGCCTTGTATTTTTCAATTGTACAAGAGTGAAAAACAGAGAGAGCTTGAGCAGAGGAGTTCTTGAGAGAACTTCTAGGGCTGTAAGGGGTTTGTTTATTTCCTGGGAAACTGAGAGAAAATTCCTATTGTAAAGTTCAGGTTACGAGGCAAGGCTTTGAGGGTGTACATTTATCATTCATTCCCAGCCATAGATATAGGAATGCGCATTGCAATCTGAACCAAGTATCTTGTTGTTGTGTTCTTGCTTTCTCTGTCTTCTTGAATTGTTCTGTTTGTGTTTGACGAATTGTCTGAGAAAGTTTTTGGTAGCTTTAATCCTCACAAGTTGAATTGTCAAGTCACAAGTTCCCCTAATGATCAAGAATTTGGACTTATGCTTCAAGATGTTTTTGAGCTTCAGATTGCTTCTTCATGACTTACTTGGGTTTTAACTATATAGAGTTGAGTTCTCGAACACCCAGAGAATGATGCAGATTAAGATATGTTAATCATGATTTTCTATTTTTATTGTTACGACTATTTAGAATTGTTATCAAATTGTATGAGTTAGTTTCCCAATTTATTTGGTTTCCTATTCATGTTTAGTTTTTTCCTGTTGTTTAGTTTGTCATTTTAGTGTTCAGTTTCCCTATTGTCTATCTATAAATATGCCTTACGATTCTTATGAAATTAGAGGAAATTAGATATTGTATGGTATTTTCATAAAAATATCTGAAAAATACGGTAGTTTGGGTTTTTTTTTAAAGGTGTGGTATGATTTTTATTAGAAAAATATTGTTTTCTAAAAAATATTTAGAAAAATATCATTACTTTCTGGTAACAAAACTGATAACTAGTAATCAAAGTTATTTATAACTGGTACATAATTGGTAACCAGTTTTCAAAAATTGATAACCAATAACCATTTTAAAAGTGATACTTTTCTAAATTTTTTTTAAAAAGTTATATTTTTCTAATAAAAATCGTACAAAAATTAGAAAAAAACTTGTCTTCAGTATTTTTGTAATTTTTTTAGTTTTTGTCGGTAAAAATGTTAGAAATCCATGAAATTATCAATTACTAAGACTTTATCTCTCTAAATTCATATATTTCTCTTCTTTTCTTTCTCTATTGGTTCCACATCAGTTATTTTCACGGATTAAAAAGAAAGGTTAATAAAGCCATTCCCCGGGAAAAAAATCAGTTATTTTCACGGATTAAAAAGAAAGGTTAATAAAGCCATTCCCCGGGAAAAAAAAAGAGAGAAAAGGGGATAAAAAACGACACATCGCTTGTTGCACAAAATGAAGCATATATGGAGGATCTAATAAACGACAACAATATAAACAACATCTCATGTTGAACTGTCTTCACTACATTGTCGTTTGTTTATCTTAAAAACGACACGTCAAGTCATGCTTTGATTTGCTGAGAATGCTTTAACAAGTCCACGTACGACGATAAGAAACTTATAGAAGGAAAATCCCATCCAGAGCGCCCTTTGTATAGAAATCTTGGTCTCACTCACATGAAGGCAGTAGAAAGGTCTCAATTCCATGCGTGTTTCTGCTGCGAACTTCGAGTTTCCACTTTGGTAAGCTCGTCTTCCTCTTCTCCCTTATGTATCTCAACTTGGTTGGTACCGAATTTTCGTATGTTTATTCACCAGTTTTGTATGTCTATTTTCTGAAGTTTCTCTTTGGTTATGTTCTTATGGGTTGTCACTTAATGCACGAGAACTGTTTGTGAAAAGTCCTCTGTTGAAAGTCCATTGGTTCTGGACATTTCATTGACAGGTTTTCTATGATTTAGAATAGAAACTGTATGTTAATGTACCTTATCAGTTCAGCTCATTTTCTGGGCTTTTTTTTTTTTTTTTTCGTTGCTTTTGATCTAGTTATGGAGCGCTGGAGTGGAGTTTTGAGAGTCCCATTACACGCTAATGGCAGGGCTTTTTATCAAGTCGCAGCATCACTCTGCCTTTCACCATCTTCGAAGTCCCCCACTGTGAGTTCCTTTGCTCGACCCAAGACCTTTTATTCTTGTCTTATCTAAAATCTCGTGTTTTTTAGCTTAAGGTTTCTAATTACCCCCCAAACATAGTAGAAACTTTTGACAACCGACTTTTCATGTGGTCCAATATTTGAAACCAAATGCTCACTGTAGTGAATTAGCCTATTCAAGAATTGACTTTCCTTCTCTTAAATCACTCTTGAGTACAATACACAATGCGGCTCAAAGTCTAAAATTACTTCCAAGCAAGATGACACAACGAAGAACACAGCGAAACTTTTACGTACTTCAATAAAAACTGATCTAGATCCACAGTTCAGCAGTTTACTAATCCACCTATTCCTCAATCTGGGTACCGACTCTCAATCTTGCTGTTTACAGCCCCCAAAGAATCTCTCTGGCTCTCTGTTTCCAATAAGTTACAAATGAGTTCTTCAGATATCATTCGAGCTATTTGTCTTTATATAAGCTTTTCAATAACTAACTCTAACTAACTTCCTAACAAAACAAATGCTTTTAACAGCTTCACCATCAACCTGGTGTCCTTTCATCAAGTTAATTTGTACGGCGAGTCAACTTCCAACACTTAGAAACTGAAATTTGAAACCAAACTTGGCACTATGCTTGTTTTCGCAAGTCGAATATGATAATTCTTGAATATTCCTGAAATTTATACATGAATCTTTATTAGAGTTTTAAAAAAATATTTGACCTTTGCTCCTTTTTTCCCCCCTCCAATATTTAAGATTACCTACTTTTTGTTCTAAATTTTGAGGGGCAGGTGCCATCTGCAAATGCCATCTTTTTCAGTGGTGACCGAGTTGTGGGGACTGAGAATCCAGTGATTGAGAGGTTATCTGATTTACAAAACATAGCTGAAGTTCTGGTTTCGAAAATTGCTGGTTCTGTCAATGCTTGGGTTATTGAGGCCTCAATGTTCAGTGGGCCTTTTGCTGTATACAAGGACTTCATTCCATCTGTGAATCAGCGGGGAGAGCCAAAATCCTATGACCCAACTGGATTCCCTGCATCTAGCTCAGTCGTCTCACTTTTATCAAATTGTCTTAAAGAGGTAGGTGTACTTCTCAATAATCAGTTTTCCCTTTTAATGAACTTTCCATTTTGTAGACTGATGTTCTCTTACTTTATTGATATATAAACATCTGGCAAGCTTTATAATTGCCAAGTACTTTTAATTTTGTATTTCTTGATGGTTTTAAGGGGGGCCTTTTGTGAAATCATGAAGTGTTATTGTGGTCTCTCTCCTTGATGTGATATATTTGATTGAATTGTTACAAGTGGCAGGCGAAGAGTGTCATTTTACAGAGACATAAAGAATCAAACCTAGCCAGCATTTCGGGGTCGCAATTTCACCGGCCTAAAACTCTAATCTTTGGATTCAGCAAAGGCGGAACTGTAGTTAACCAACTAGTTACTGAGCTTGGCTTCTCAGAGTTGGGATCCTGTAGAGATCAAACACGGGTAGAAGAAGAACATCACCAAATTATACCCAGTACCAAAGAAAGCTTCTTAAACAGCATTACTGAGATACATTATGTGGATGTTGGATTAAATTCCATTGGTGCTTACATCACTGATAGTAATTTGATTGAGAAAATCTCCAGACACCTTGCACAAGGAGAAGGAGATGAAGGAATACGTTTTGTGCTTCATGGATCTCCCAGGCAGTGGTGTGACAGCAAACGGAATTGGGTTCGAGACGAAAAAGATAGATTGTTTCATCTACTTCAGTCTGCAACTCTGAGGAGTGGAGGAAAATTACAGGTTTCTGAGAGATTTTACTTTGCTGATAGGCCACCTGATTTGCAGATGCATTTTGAAATAATTGAGAAGTTGGATGTCAGTTAAAAGTGATGTTATGAAGTACTCTAGTGGTTGTACATTTGTTATAATTGTAGGATGTGAAGTAAGGTGATAAAACAATGTCACACACAATTTTGTTTTCTATTTCACTTTTTTCTTTCCTCACTTGGAAGGAGAGTGAAATATGTGATAGTATAGTCACTACCAATGAGTTCATCAATGTTGGCTTGTACTGCCAGACTGCTAAACTTGAACAACCATTAGGCGACAATATACTAGTTATTGTAGTGTTGAGTGTTGACCAAGAAAGAAAAGCCACATGTTCATCTTTCTGGAAATTGTAAACGTTTTGTCGTTGTAAATGTGGTCTTATTTTGCCTTCTTTTCTTAAAAGATTAACGACATGGCGATTCTTAGGTACAGAGGATTCCAAATTTCAAAACGGCATACATTCCTTTCGAATAAATAGCAACATGTCATTTATACTTGAGGCGATCAATGCATTATAAATTCGGCCACAGAATTCAACCACTTTTCCAGCTATTTTGCTAACTAAAAATTATTTAAGCAGCACAAGAATACCAATTTAACATTATATTTTTGACCAAGAAAGAAAAGCGATAGGATTTATTTTACAGTTGCCCCCCTCCGATATGTTGAATATCTCACTATGCCTTCTGAACTATTAAAATGTTTCAATTTTACCCCAAACCACTAAAATTGTCATTTCTGTCCGGAAAATACGCCTAAATGACAGAGATCATAATTTGAGTGTTTTTGAAAACCCAAATAAGTAATTTGGGATTGATATCAATGAAATAGCTAGTGCAATTCTTAACCTGTTTGACGAATATAATAATAATTTTAGTAATTCAAGGGACAAAGTTGAGAACGCTCCATAGTATAAAAATAACCCAAAGTGATATGTTTTACTTTATGGATATTGTAAATGATGTGTGCATTGGCGGAGCAATCAATAGCCAGGGGAGCAAATGCCCCCCTTCACCTTTTAACCCCCTTTAACATTTTAATATTTTATAGGGACTATATTATATTTTTGTGTTTTGCCCTCTAAAATTTTTTACATATATAGACATTGCCCCTAAAATATCAAAATTATACACATGTCCCGAAAACACTTATTTAAGAAGTAATTGGACCCAAGATAATGTTTATGTTGTCTTAATTCAAAGATCCATACAATGATTAAGAAATTGGGTTTCAACTACTAATAAATTCACTTATTATGCCTAACTAATTATTTATAAGAGTAATTTTCTTTGCTCTGATTTGTACTACTTTTTCTTTTCAAAAATTGTGTTTTATTTGTTAGTTAAATCACTAAGGCCAGTTTGGTATTACTCTTTTATATAGCATTTGTGTTGTAACTTTATCATAATTATGATCTGAGTAAAAAGCAGATATGAAAAAAAATATATTTAGATATTTAGTAAATTTATTTACAAAAGCTGACATTTAAGTATTTGGTAAACTATCGATTATGTATATTGCAGAATCAAATTTTAAGAAATTTGTATTATAGCAATAGAATCAGTTTTGTAAAAGCAACTCTAACCGTATTTTTCAAATTCTGCTTAAAATAACAGCTACATAGCAATTTTTAAAATCTACTAACCAAAAGTAATAACTTATCAAATATATTCCCCTCCATCTTTTTTCTCTAACCACTTTTAAAACCTAAAAGCAACATCCATAATCAAATCCCAAATGAGACCTAAACTCTCTAAAAGAAAATTTTAGTTTGTTGAAAGTGATAGTTATAAAAGCATAAAATTTTTTGTTCACTTTGATTCATATGTATTATAAAGTGGCATTTAGCTACTTATTCCAAAAAGTTATGTGGTATTTAGCTATTTAACCCAAAAAGGTGTACATTTTAGGGAAATTGACCTGGTTAGTACTAATTTAGCATAAAGTGACTTTTATAGAAGTCTTTTTTAAATTGATATTTTTAGTAGTGTCACAAATTATGTGATAATAGGTCAAATAATTTGTGACTATAAAATTATAATTTTTCTAAGACTAATAGTCGCAAATTGTGTGATTCTCCGTTACATAGAGTCACAAAATAGTAAAATACTACTTGAAAAGTCATTTTTCAAAACATTGTTAAAAAAGTAATTTTAGTCCAAATTACTACTATTTATATCAATTTTCCTATATTTTATTCTTGGGGATCGAACGAAAATACCCCACTTTTGAAGGTATGATTTAATAAATATTCCTTTTTCATTTTATTAACAAATATATCTCTTTCTTAACAATAATAATTATTTGAGCTTACCATTATACTCTTAGTAAATTATTTATTTACCACTATTATAAATTAGTATATAATTTATTTTCCAAGACTTAAAAAAATTTACCACTTATGGATGGAAGCATATTTACCATTATACTCTTAGTGAATTACTTATTTACTACTATTATGAGATAGTATATAATTTATTTACCAAGATTTGAAAAAATTTCTCACTTATAGACGGTAGTATATTTACCATTATACTATTGATAAATTACGTATTTGCCACTATTATGAGGTGGTGTATCATTTATTTACCGTGACTTAAAAAAATTTATTACTTATAACCTATGGCATATTTACCATTATACCCTTAGTAAATTGCTTATTTATCATGAGGTAGTATATCATTTATTTACCGTGGCTTAAAAAAGTTTATCACTTATATATGTTAGTATATTTACTATTATATTCTTTATTTAGTACTATTATAAAGTGTATATCACTTATTTACTACTTATATACAATAGTATATAACTGATGTACTACTTATGCACCATTATAACAGTGGTATATCACTAACTTACCCTTTTATTCATTTGATTTTGTTTTTTTAAGTAACTAATTTGCCTGTGATTTATCTCATTTACCATGATTTATCGCTTTAAATCATCGATTTACCTGATTTACAATGATTACGTACATCACATCCCAATATAATCAATTTACTATGATTTATCATGTATATGAAAACCCAACCTTGGATATTCATTTTCTAAGAAAAAAAATGGTACCAGTTGTAACAGCCAAGTATATATTTTATATGAAGAATTCGAGAACTCTTGGTCTTTGGACAGTAAACCACTTGGATAATACAAAGTGTATGACTTGCTTGAATCTGGATTACAACTCCATTGAGAGCTAACTCTGACATGTCTCATCTCCATGATCAATCTAATTTACCACATCCAATTTAGGTAGGTTTCACTTTGGAAAGCCCATTTCCCACTATGCACGAACCAAGCAAATAAACAATGAAATGGCCCTTGCTGCAATACCATGCCGTAAGAGGCAAAAAATAGGATAAGAAATTCATAGCATTCTACACAATAAACGCGATCCTCAAAAAATAATCAACAACTGCATCTAAGAATTAAAGAGAATAAGAAATTCATAAACCTAAATGGAAAAATTGGATTTTGTACCTTCTTTTCAATAAAAGAAAGAAGCATATTGAAAGAAACCAGAGCAGAGCATTAATCAAATTAATATTTCGCGCAAAATATGACCATAAATCATACTTCACTAGATGAAATTATTTTTAATCGGAAATATTGCCGCTAGATTGATCGGCTAAAATTTGGAGAAAACCTGATCTCAAAATTTGAAGAAAATAAAAGCTATTCAACAAAGAAAAATCAGAGTATCTAGACCACTCGATGATGAAGGTGGCTCAGGTGGAGATCAAAGAAAAACCCAAAAGAAACTTTAAGCTAAATCAATCGGCCACAATTGGAGAAAATTGGAGCTCAAACTTCGAAAAAAATGAAAGCTAGATCCGTCTCACATCTAGTCGAGGTGTTTGTTTCCTGGGAAAATTCACAATGAAGGGTCGACTTTGAACCAAACAAGCAAACACACTTTTTTTAGTTACTCAGCATATATACTTAGGGTTAAAATAGTAAAAGCATTTCTTATAATTTTAAAAAAGGGATATAAAAGTTACAAAAACTAAAAAGGGATATACATTTAACATAATGTGTAAAAAAATGGCACATATGTACTTTCCTCTTTATTTTTTCTGAAAAAAATAAAGCTCACATAATACGAAAAAGGCCTTTACTTATTTTTTTTTAAATCTTTGTTTAAGAGTGGTTTTGTTTGGAAATGTTAAATAGAATTGTCTATTTTGATAGTAATAAAGATTGGGAGAGCTTATTTAGCGATTATAATGATTTGAGTGGTTGAAAAAAATATAATAAAATAAACTATTTAATATTTATTTTTACACTTTTTTATTATGAAATGATGTGTAATAGGAATTAATATCAATTTTAATTGAGTAAAAACTATCTATAAATAGCTATAAAAAAACCTATTAGATTGAGACCCGAATATATATATAGTATTTTCTTGATCCTTTACACTTCTATTCTGCACAAGAATCTTGAATTATGATCCTGGCTCCGTTATTAGTTGGTTTTTTTGGATGTGATCTTATTTTACCTTATTTCTTTTCTTTTTTTTTTAAAAGAAAAAGAAAAAAAGAAAGCGACGTAGCGTTAATTTCATAGGTACAGAAAAATTCGAATTCCAAACGGCATACGCATGAGCACTGAGTGCAATATAAGGCCTTGTTTGGTACATGAGACTAGGATTGGATTATAGCATTGGATTGGATTGTAATAGATTGGATTGGATAAACTTAATACTATTTCATGTTTAGTATAGTATTGAATTGGATTAAGATTATTATTAGGGTTTTTGGCATGATTAGTCCCTGAATTTTTCGATAATTTGTAATGTATTCCCTGAACTTTTTTTTTTTGGCAATCAGGACCCTGAATTTAGAATTTTTTACAATTTATCCCCTGATTTTTTTTTGGGCAATTAGGACCCTGAATTTAGGGTTTTTGGCATGATTAGCCCCTGAATTTTTCGTTAATTTGTAATTTATTCTTTAATTGTTTAAAAATTTGAATTTCAAAACTATTTTTTCCCCTCCAAACTCCCATTTGTTATTTTTGTCTCTAAACCAAGTGAGATAACCATTATGCCCTTAAAAAATTTGCACATAACTCAGGAGATATATTGCAAATCAGCAAAAAATTCAAGGGCTAATTATGCCAAAAACCCTAAATTCAGGGTCCTAATTGCCAAAAAAAAAGTTCAGGGGATACATTGCAAATCAACAAAAAATTCAAGGGCTAATCATGCCAAAATCCTAAATTCAAGGTCCTAATTGTCAAAAAAAAAGTTCAAGGGATACATTGCAAATTATCGAAAAATTCAGGGACTAATCATACCAAAAACCCTTATTATTATAACGTGGGATCCACTTTTTATTGGAATGTATAATAAATTTATTTTATATTAGCCTAAATATTAAAAAATATAAAATATTTATAATGTGGGACCCACTAGTTTAAAATTTTGAAATAAATGTGGATCCTACCATTTTTGAGTGTGAGATTAATAATATCATACTTTTACATAAGATAAATTGTCCCACTTACATGGGATTATTTTGGGGTTGTGGATTATTTATCTCAATCCCAAGTTGGCATCAAATATGGGTATGAGATAAATAATCCTAATCCTAGTCCATGTCGTTTCCGAGAGCACTAAGGCATGTCGTTGTTTGACACAAGTTGTCGTTCGTTTGATTATACGTGTCATTCATTGTTACAGCGTAGTAGTCAACGGAGTCAACCTAATGAACAGCCCCAAACCGAAAACACACAAGATTCGAAAAGAGAGAGAAGCAGAAGAAAAAGAGCACGAAACGAAAGAGTTGTCCCCGCCGTTTGGGTCCCTAAAGACTAAATTGACCAAAAGTAAACGAACCAACTTTGCTTCACTGCTGCTTCCAATGGCTTCCGCTTCTGCTAATGTGAGTTACCCTCCTTCTTCTTCTTCTTCTTCTTCTTCTCCTCTTTCAATATCATCTTTTTGTATTGTAGAGCTTTTCTCTCTTCTCTTGCATGCCTTTTTATTTCAATTTTTATTTTCTGAAATTTAATTGCCGAAATTATTGTACAGATAGACAATCGGGGTTCCTTTGGGTCTAAACGCTCCCGCAATGAAGGTAAAGCTTGGATCTTTTTTTTTCTTTAATTGTTTTTTTCTATCTTTTTGGTTGTAAAATCGGACATGGAATTATATTCTTGCGTGTAAGTGAGAATGGGTGTATTTCATTCTTTATAAATTTTTTCTCTGTGAATTGAAGCAGATATGTTGAGAACATACAATATAGAGATGATTTTGAGAACAGTTGGTTTATTGGACCCTGTTATTGTATATTTGTTAAACTTGACTTTATTATTATTATTTTTTTATAATTTTTTCTTTCATTGGGTTGATTTCTATTTGGTTCTTTATTCATTGTTCTTTATACTTATTTAAACCAAAAAAAGAAAAAAGAAGTTTCGTTATTGTTTTCTTTTTATTTCTTGAAAAAATTATATGGTTTTCCTTTGAAAACAATCAAAATGGTTGGAGTTTTGTTTTTGACCCATTTGCTCCATTCTTAACTAGATTACAGTGATGGTTTTAATCAATTTGTGGTTGCTTTTCTATGAGAATTGTAGACCCAGTTTTTTGGTCTGTCATTCATTCTGTCTGTCAAAATAACTTTGGAATGCATAACGTTTTAGACTCACGGAGTGATGGAGATTGGACTTGTCCTGAATGCGGAAATATAAACTTCGGATTTAGAATGGTTTGCAACCGTGCAAAGTGTGGTGCTCCTCGGCCTCCGGTTTTTCCTACAGTGAGTAAATGAATAGTTTGTTTGGTTTTCTTTAGTTTCATTTGTGGTGAATATATCTGTCGTGTGACTTGTGTCTTGAATCAAATATTCTGAGATGTTGGGATTTTTGTAGCTTCAGAGTTGCATCCTCAGATTGGGCTTCTAGGTTCTAGGAGTAACAAATAACAATACAGAAGTGTAGGTATTTATAGGACCAGTCTAAAACAACCAACCGGGAGTGAACAACTACCTTTGTTTAGAACAGCTTCTGTATCATGTCTTCTTGTTAGAGTTGTTATAAACTTATCTGAAAGTAAAATTCACCATTTGGAGAATTGGAACAATTACCACAATCTTATATTGAGACTTATTCATTTCCTGTATGTGTTCAATTTATAAAATATGATGATCATGCTAAACAATCATATATGGCATCTTAGCGTTTATATGTGTAACTCATGTGCAATATATTTATTTTATTGCAGCATTCTCCAATGACCAATCATTATAACAACCCTGCTCCCTTCTATTTCGGAGGTTTTGGGGCCCCTCCAATGCCATATGGAGTATCCACCAGATATGGGTCCCCAGTTCCAACTCCTGGCTTGCATTACGACTATAGTGCACAGGGTGGTCATGGAACATATGGCCCCGTACCCACATATCCGCCTGGAGGTTTTGGAGGTGCTCTCTGTAATTTCATGTGTTTGTGTGTGTAATTTCTTTTTGGAGTCATTTGTTCAAAATAAAACAGAATGAAGCATTTGATATGCTCAGAAACATATAAATAGTCATATATTGTATGAATATTTTTTAGCCATACATTGGCCAAAATCCTTGTTTCCGCTGGATTTCCCCTTTTTTGCACTATTGAGACGGGGTTTTTGGAAGGCTGCCAGCAATACAGCATATGGAGCATAAAATATGATATTTGGTCGATACCATCATCTGTAGTTATGATATACAAAGGATGTACTATATATCTCTTAAAGGCTTGTGTAACTTATAGTTTTTGGTGACTCAGGCATGGGTTACGCGTCCCCTTCAGCTATGAATGGATATGGATTTGGCTTTCATGGATCTCCTTGGAATGGAGGAATGAATATGATACCTGAAAATCCAGCTTCCAGGAAACGCCGTGGGGGTAATGTCTTTGTCTACTTTGGAACCCCATTCTACTTTTACTATCATCCGTTTGGACAATAAAATCGGTGTTACTTGGTTGGTATATTAGTTCTTGTTACTGCTATGTTCATTTCATTTTCCATTTTTCTTGAGTTGCCTGTTCTCTTCTCCCTATTATCGCGTTGGATTCCTAGAAATTTCTCTGGTGCATCAATATTTTTATATTTCTTAACCACCTCCACTCCAGATCAAGAAAAAGGAAAGGAAAAACAATAGAGAGAGGAATAGTAGACTTGTAATGAAAAGGGAATGTAAATGTAGAAAATTATTTAGTATGTATTATCTATGAGTACAGTCTTTAAAACTGATTGATTTTGCAGGCCCAGATGGTTCACACGAAGGGGATTGGATTTGTCCCAGATGTGAGAATGTTAACTTTGCCTTTAGAACTGTATGCAACATAAAGAAATGTGGGGCTGCCAGACCTTCTCCTGTAAGTGTCTCTCATAAAGGGTTAATTAATTGCTGTGATATTTAATGTTCACCATGATAAATTTGTTACTTACATGATCCGGAAGAGCGTAAGACTTTCTAGGAAATTCTGTGCAAACTCAATTTTGTTACATCATAATATGTTATGAAAAACGTGGCCTTTGAATTAGTTGGGTTATAGCTAGTTTATGAATTTGCACTTATATCTATAAGGTCTAATATTAGACTCACTGTACCTGTTGTGTATTGTTTCGAGTATAAGGCCAAATCTAGAACTCTGACCTTCGGTTCTGTATTGTTTCGAGTATAAATTTCGAATTTTCACTTGTATATCTACAAGGCCCAATCTTAGCCTTGCTGTATCTGGTATGTAGAGTTTCAAAGAATAAAGGCCAAATCTGGAACTATACCTTCTGTTTCATTATATCATGTCGTATGTTTGAATTGGCATATTATTTCTTGTAGGGTCCTAATCAGTCAAATGCCGGTGCCCCTGAAGGCAGCTGGACTTGTGGCAAATGTGGCAACCTGAACTATCCCTTTCGTACTGTTTGTAATAGGAAGGAATGTGGAACTGAGAAACCTAGTTCTTGAAATTCATTCACTACTTTCTAGTGTATGTCTAGTGTAAATCCATAAATTTCACCTATTATTGGGAAAAGAATTTCGAAATCAAGACAAATTTGTTCTCTGAAAAATATTCGAAAAATGGTTATTTCTGACCAAAACTATAGGACATACCCCTATTTTACATGCATTTTTTCGGACCTGTTGCTCTGGTATTACATGCAAAAATTGAATATCGTAAATATGATGCCAATCTTGGTTAAGGTTCATGGATTTGGATTTAAAAAACGCTCCACTGTGGTGTTGAGCGGTACAAGCTTCCTGTTTAATTTTAGGGAAAAAGACACCTAGTACTACTTTTTGATAAATAATACTAAAAATATTATGTCCAAACTTTTACTTATTTTTGTACTACTTTTTTTTAGAAAAATAACAAATTCTTACTAAGAAAGACTAAATAACGTCTTAGAATTTTCATTTTTCCTTGTTTCTCTTTGCTACTAGTTTACTTATAGCTGATCACTCTTAAAACTAATTATCAATTTATTATTAGAAATCATAAACTAATTGATTTTTGGAAACTAGAAACCAAATTGGTTACTAAAAACTAACAACTACATTATTTTTCACCATAAATATCATAATTATTTAGTTAATAAAAATTGAAAACTAAATTAGTTTCTATCATAAACAGCAGAACTATTTAGTTAATTCAATTATTGATCACTAGAAACTAAATTTGGTTATTGGAAACTAGTTGCCAGAATCCAAAAACTAATATATATTTCTGTTGCTTTTATTTCAAAAATATAATTACTTAATTTGAGAACTTGATCATATTTTTCAGCATCCTTGTTCAATGCCTCACCCAATTTTTGCTATAAGGCATTCTTCAAAAAGAAAATCACAATAGCTTTCAGGAAACTTTCATTGTTTCCTGTGATTTGAAAAAGAAACCGCAATGGTTTCTAGGAAATTTTTGTGATTTCCTGTGATTTACTTAGCTACAGGGCAATCTGCTAAATGGAAACCACGATGGTTTCCTGTGATTTATTTAGCTATAGGACATTTTGCAAAAAGGAAACCACAATGGTTTCTCGGAAATGTTCATGGTTTCATGTGATTTACTTACGTACAGGATATTCAGAAACTACGATGGTTTTCTGTGATTTATTTAGCTACAAGACATTTTGCAAAAAGGAAACCACAATAATTTCTAGGAAATGTTCATGGTTTCATGTGATTCACTTATGTACAGGTATTCGGCTAAAGGAAACCAAAATGGTTTCCAGGAAACTTTTGTACTTTCCTGTGATTTACTTACGTACAGGGCTTTCGGCTAAAGGAAACCAAACTGGTTTCCAGGAAACTTTTGCGGTTTCCTGTAATTTACATACTTACAGAACATTCTGCTAACAGGAAACCAAATTGATTTCCAGGAAATTTTTGTGGTTTCCTGTTAAAAAAAAAAGATGACTTATTTACTAAAATGCCACCGCATTTTCTAACTTTCAAAGTATTTAGAAAAATGTCATAAAAAGGTCGTACGGATTTTTATTATCTTTGAAAGATCGTAAATTTGGTATTATTTTTTGAAAAATAGGTATAAGTGTCCAAAACCCTTAATTTTATAAAGCGATACATTAAGGGGCTTATAGAAATATGATCAAATTTTGAGCCCAATTTTAGTAAATGTTCCTTTGTCAAATGTTATAGTAAAATGTCCAGTATATATGCATATATACCAAGTGTAAAATTTTATATACCAAGTATAAAAAATTATATACCTAGTGCATTTCAGTACAGTAACTAAAATTGGTAGATATGTGTATCTACCAAGTGTAAAAATATATATACCTGGACATTTAGCTATAAAATTTTAAAAGTGGACATCTACTTAATCAAATTTAAAATTTTGGTCATCCACCTAAATTTCTCTTACATTAATCCAGGTTGTCGTACATGACAAAACGTACTTGTGCCCAAAATCGGTGGATAAAATTACTCTTTAAGATAAAGTTGGGAAACTGACCATTGTCTCGCAAGGAATCGAGTTTTAGTGTTGTCTTCTTATCGTTTCTAACTATGTATCATCTTTTTGTAAAGTAACGGTTGTCGTTTCTTGTGATCTACAATTGAATCCTATTCAATAATATCATGTCGTTGTCACCTTTTTTATTTAAAAAGAACATGTTTTTGTATGTCCTTATCATTTTCTATTTAGCTCATGTACTTGCACCGAGTCTCACGGGTGTATCCAATCATCTAATCAACCAATTGGCACACAACCAAACGTGTCATTTGGCTCATTTGAATGTGTCTTGATTGGTCTTAGCGCTGCTTGTCACATCTTAGCTGGAATAAAAATATATAGGGTTCTCCGGCTATAGTATTTGAACATATGAATTATGGATGACAAATGAATAGATATGGAATTAGGTATTTTTCGTTTTCAATCTAAGAAGCCAGCAAAAACCAAAGCATTTTTCTTTGCCTAGTTTATGATGGGAATCACCTTTCAAGAGTGTCATGCGATGCATCCGCATAGCAGAAGATACGTTTTTTGCTAAGTTTTTAGGAAAAAAACAAAAACAGAAAATACCAACTAGGAATATTTGTTCTCTTCAGCATAATTACACATTGGTATCTACGTTTAACGTTATACCTCATGGTGGAGTCCACTTTTGAATTGAATACACAAATTCTATCCGTTTACGTAGTTTTAGCCTTTATAGTTATACTTAGCAATTAGTTTCGTTATATAATGCAAAAGCATCTTATTTTGTGGATATGAAGAGATATATATGTCAGGCATAACCAATCTAATGCACGAAATAACTAATAGAGTAGCAAGTCATGAATTTAGTCATAAAATAGCAAGTCATGAGCTTACAAGGAGAGGGAGGGAATTTTTGTTGACGTTAAAACTACATAATAGTACATAACTTCCTCTAATAAATTTCAAATTTAGTCAAGTTAATACTTGATTTCATATTCTCAAAGATAATTAGCTCATGTTATTGGGCTTTTAAAGAGAAACTAAGCATTTTCCCCCACTGTTCGAAAAACTGATCATATAATTTTGCTTTGAGAAAATTGTCACATATCTAGTTGTAAATGTAGATCCTAATTTCAAATTCCTTCTCCCAAACTATAAATAAATAAGGAAAAACATTGAATTGGTTACTTTTTATTCTATTAGTTGAAAAAAAAGCATCTAATAATCCATTGGTCACTCACTTTAAAAGACTTGACTAATTTTTGGAGGTATAGAACTAAGTCTTTTAAACACCAATTCACCCTTAAATTTCTCTTGTAATAGTGGACCAATGAATTCTCATTTCTTAATTGAAAAAGCTAGCTAAGAAAAATGACATTGACAACTCATTGGCTTATTATTTCTCTAATTATTAATTTATTACTCCGTAGTATTAACAGCACGGGGCGTACGGTACTAGAAGATAATACCAAAGACAAATAAAACTTTTTTTTTAATAAAAAAATTAGAAAAAAAAAAACGAAAATAGAAAGGACACAACTGGCGGGCTCATTGGTTGATGCTAAGTAACGAAACATTTGAAAAAACGTTTGTCCAAAACATTAAGGAAAGCTTCGGTTGTTCCACTTTCCAGCAGCGGCTGCTCAACGAGGCAGGCCGGTTTTCGTTTTCTTGCCAAAGGATCGTATGATTGTCACCATAACACGAACTCTGTTAGCTTACCATTATTATATTCCTAATAACATAAAATATGAACTTTGTCCATTTCAATTTGATGTTGACGGGTTCCCCTTTTACCCTCTATTTATGTCCAGTCTTCAGATTCCATTCTTGTCACACTCTCTTCAATACCTCTATTCTTTTGCTCCACGGAGATTCAGAGGTATTCTCCATAGGTGGGAATTTGTTCTAAGTATTTATTTATTTATTTTGGCTAATAAATAGAATATGTGGTTATTAAATGCAAGACTATATCTGGGTTTCTTAGATCTTTAGCCCTGTATTCACTTTTTCTTGATTGTCCATGTATAGTGCTTGAAAACTGTTATGGTTTGTTTGATTATATTTTTGGTGCTATATTGCAGTGTTCTACCAACTAGTTGCTGACTGTTGGGGTTGAAAGAAAACTCCAAGATGGTTGACGGCTCAGGTGGACTCGATGCTATTGCCAAGGAAGCTGTTGATTTGGTATGTGTTTAATGATGCTCTTCATAACCTGTTTTTGCCAAAACTCTATGGTTTCTTTTACTAATGTGGTTGCTTTGCATATATAATTTACTTTTGAACAATACTTCTACTAAACAACACAGTCACTCTGATCATTTTGTGTAGCTAATTTACAGTTGATATATATATATATATATATATCTTTGGTTAAAACATAAGTAGCTGGAATAAGTCACGTGAAAATAGATCAAGTAAAGAAAATAAGAAATGAAGCAAGGAATACCGATTTGCTAAACTTGGGAGTTCCTTTATGCAGGAGAACATCCCTATTGAAGAGGTTTTCGAACATCTTAAATGTACAAAAGATGGTCTGAGCTCTGATGAAGTTCAGAAGCGGTTGGACATGTTTGGTTACAATAAACTTGAAGAAAAAAGGGTTAGCAATAGAATTTCAGCATTAAAATCTCTCTTTCCCAAGAATAAGTATTACTAATCTGCTTTTCATTGATTGCTTGTTCAATTATTTATTTATTTATTTATTTATTTTATTTGGTATTATGTAGGAAAGTAAATTTTTGAAGTTTTTGGGCTTTATGTGGAATCCTCTGTCTTGGGTCATGGAAGCTGCAGCTATTATGGCCATTGCTCTTACACCTATAAAGGTAAGTTTATATTACTACTTTCAAAGAGTATATTGTCGAATAATGCTGAAAGTTAAAATCAAACAATTCTTTCTTATCGTGTTTTCCTCGAACTTAGGTTTTGTTCACAGTATGTTAGACTTGAAAGAAAGTCAAAATCTTAAGCTACCATCAAATTCAATTAAAAAAAAAAAACCACTGTCTATTGAAGAAGCTACATCTTGATATGTCCTTTCTTATGGCAGGGAGACGACGTAGATTATCACGATTTTGTTGGCATCACAGCCTTGCTTATTATCAATTCAACCATAAGCTTCATCGAGGAAAACAATGCTGGTAACGCAGCTGCTGCTCTAATGGCTCGGTTAGCACCGAAAGCAAAGGTCATCCTCTTCACAGATCAGTACTGGACAGATCATTTAATTACAGCTTAAATATTTGCATCAGATATTTACTTCATATCGTTTATCAAGCTTTTCTGATCTCTCTCTATTTCTACTCACTAGGTTCTGCGTGATGGAAAATGGAGTGAGGAGGATGCTTCTGTGTTGGTTCCAGGAGACATAGTTAGTATTAAACTTGGTGACATCATCCCTGCGGATGCACGTCTTCTTGAAGGAGATCCTTTAAAGATTGATCAGGTAATTGAAAAAGAATGATAAACTTATTTGTTAGGACATGGTTTAATGTCATGGATGTTCATGACTGGGAGTGTTGAGTGTGTTCAATCAGAGGGGTAAAATTCTAATCATAAATTAGTTGTAAATGGCCTAGGAAACTTGAAAATGTAGTAATGATGAATTAGATAGAAAATTTGAAAGCCATTGAAGACTTTCCAAGATGAGTACGTTAATAAATGATTCGCTCTCAATTGTGTGCTCAACAGTTAAATCTATTTGCCTTTCCCACTCAAGTCCAATTTAGTCCATCTGTGTAAATTAAAAATTAGGATTAAGTTAAACATCAGTGTTGAATTTGACATTTTCTTTCGCCGCAGTCTGCTCTTACGGGAGAATCACTTCCAGTAACCAAAAATCCAGGTGATGGGGTTTACTCAGGCTCAACCTGCAAGCAAGGTGAAATTGAAGCAGTTGTCATTGCAACTGGAGTTCACACTTTCTTTGGGAAGGCAGCTCATCTTGTGGAAAACACTACACATGTTGGCCATTTCCAGAAGGTTCATCTATAATCTTTTAAGGGCATGTTTGGTGCGCCATATTATATTGTATTGTATTAGATTGTATTGTATTGTATTATTCTATTACAATGCTATGTTTGGTTTTGCATTTGTATTAAGATGTTGTATTAAAAAGTTAATTTTGAAAAATACTATTTCAAAAATTTACTTAGAAAAATACTATTTTCAAAAAATATTTAGAAAAATACCACTTGTAAAATTATCACTTTTAAAAAAATTATTTACGAAAAAATCACTTTTTAGATATATATTTTGAAACATACCACTTTTAAAAATTTATTTAGAAAAATACTACTTTTAAAAAGAATAAAGTGATGTGTGAGAAAGTGATGAGAGAGAAATTAAGAACAGAAAAAGAGAGGAGAGTGAGTATTATATAATACTAAATTAAAGTTAAAATTATGTAATACAGTGTAATACAAACTTTTTATTCTGTATTAGATAATATTCTCCGTATTGTATTAAATTTTGATGTCGTATTAAATAGTACAATACAAAAGCACATTCAAACACAGTATTAAGTTTAATTAATACAATACAGAGTCCTTAACCAAATATGACCTAAATCTCAGTTTTCTTATGCAAGAATTTTTCTGTTCTACATCTAATTGTCAAAATAATTGATGCTCAAATCCAATGGGTTTTTAATTCATGTTTTCAGGTCCTAACATCAATTGGAAACTTCTGCATCTGCTCGATTGCTATTGGAATGGTTGTTGAAATCATAGTGCTATTTGGTCTACACAATAGGAGATACCGTGATGGTATCAATAACCTACTCGTGCTCCTAATTGGTGGGATTCCCATTGCCATGCCAACTGTTCTTTCTGTAACAATGGCCATTGGTTCTCATCGTTTATCTCAACAGGTTTTGTGATCCTCAACTTAATCCCGAAAGTTTGTATGAAAATTCAGTTTTAGGAAGAGATTTAGTTAGTTTATACTGATAAATTGTCTTTTGATCAGATGCTATTAATCAAATTAATAAACATGTATGAAGCGTTCACTATTATTGGGATAATAGGTGTGCTATCTTTTGTGCAGGGTGCCATAACAAAGAGAATGACTGCCATTGAAGAAATGGCAGGAATGGATGTGCTATGCAGTGATAAAACAGGCACATTGACACTTAACAAGCTTACCGTGGACAAAAGCACGATTGAGGTTATACTCTTGGCCCCTCTCTATTGCTTATGCTTTCAATTCACGTGGCATGCATCAAGTGTAGCGAAATAGGTCCCCACTGAAAGGGTGTAATTGAAATTTTATTCTCTCCTTGTTGTGGAAGACTAACATTGCTTTTCAAAATTTCGACATCATCTTTGCAACTGCAGGTATTTGCCAAAGGTGTGGACAAGGATATGGTTGTACTTATGGCTGCAAGAGCATCGAGGTTGGAAAATCAAGATGCTATTGATGCTGCAATTGTTGCAATGTTGGCAGACCCTAAGGAGGTACTTGATTAAACATTTTTAGACTTTCTAAATTCGTTTTGCATGACTAGTTGTTCGTTTGACATGGGGATGAAAGTTACTTCTGTTTGCCACTAGGACTTCTAGTACATCTCTCTCTCCCTCTCTCTTTTCTTTTTCTTTTTTTTTTTTTTGTGGGAACTTAAGTACCAAGATTATATAGATTGGCATGTTCATTATCAATTTTGTAAGGCACGAGCTGGAATTACAGAGGTTCACTTCCTTCCATTCAATCCAACTGATAAAAGAACTGCACTTACATATATTGATGCTGCTGGTAAGATGCACAGAGTCAGCAAAGGTGCACCAGAGCAGGTACAAGACATAACTTACAATTTTCAGAAACGCCTTATAGCAGTATGAGTATCCCACTGAGCTTTCTCGAAACATATGCGATGTAGATTCTCAATCTTGCACATAATAGATCAGAAATTGAAAAGAAGGTACATGCAATAATTGACAAGTTTGCAGAACGTGGACTGCGATCCCTTGGAGTTGCACGCCAGGTCTACCATTTGTACTAAGTATTAAGTATCTCATACGCCATCTTTTTTTTTTCGACAGAATTTGAAATGGAATTAACTTTAATGCCTGCAGGAAGTACCTGCTGGAACCAAAGACAGTCCTGGTGGTCCCTGGGAATTTGTTGGTCTTCTACCGCTCTTTGACCCTCCTCGCCATGACAGTGCTGAAACAATCAGAAGAGCACTTGATCTTGGTGTTAGTGTCAAAATGATCACAGGTGTGTTTCACTGCCGCGAGAAATATTCTCCCATCTTAAAGTTCTCCCCCTTTCTCAAACATAAATTTCCTGTAAAATTTTTTATTTGTCTTTTTGTAACACCATAAAAGATTTCTATCCAAGAAGAGCTTTAGTTTGGTGATAACCCACATATTTGGTCTCCTGCATATATTTGGTCACCCTGCAGGAGACCAACTAGCTATTGCTAAGGAAACAGGAAGGCGGCTTGGCATGGGCACAAACATGTACCCTTCTTCTTCTCTCCTAGGTGAAAACAAGGGTGGAGGATTTGATTCCCTCCCAATAGATGAGCTCATTGAGAATGCTGATGGTTTTGCTGGCGTGTTCCCCGGTTAGTTTCATCAGTTTTTGGAAGCTAGATTTGAGTTTTCCTATCTTCCGAGTTTCTGATGACCGTAACTTTCTGTCATATTTCAGAACACAAATATGAGATCGTGAGGAGATTGCAAGACAGAAAACACATCTGTGGAATGACTGGTGATGGAGTGAATGATGCACCTGCCTTAAAGAAAGCTGACATAGGAATTGCTGTGGCAGATTCCACAGATGCTGCCCGAAGTGCTTCTGATATAGTTCTAACAGAACCTGGACTGAGTGTCATCATAAGTGCTGTCTTAACAAGCCGTGCGATATTCCAAAGAATGAAAAACTACACGGTAATCCGACAAGTTCTACAATATGCAATAGCATACTATTAACCATCAACTTCAGTTGTATGTATGTATATGTAACTAAGCTGAGTTTTTCTTATTAATTTACTCCCCTTCTCCAGATATATGCAGTGTCGATTACAATACGTATTGTGGTAAGTTCCCATTCCATGCATTACTACAAAGTAAAGACATGGAAATTTCTCACAATGTCTCTTACCATCAAACTAATATAATTGGCAACTTGAATTTGTATTACAGCTAGGTTTTATGTTGCTGGCAATCTTTTGGAGATTCGACTTCCCTCCTTTCATGGTTCTTGTCATTGCAATTCTTAATGATGGTTAGCTTTGCATGTTTGTTATCCATTCGTTTAATGGAATTCGTCACAATTTTTCTTCTATTAGGGAGAAAGGGAAAAAGAAAATTAGCTACCTTTATGTCAATAAATTTCTCTCTAGCTTGTCCCTGACATGCTGGCTTCTTTACAGGTACTATAATGACCATATCAAAAGACAGAGTGAAGCCATCTCCAGTTCCCGACAGTTGGAAGCTCAGTGAAATTTTTGCAACTGGGGTTGTCCTTGGTGCTTATCTGGCTCTTATGACTGTTGTATTCTTCACGATAGCCTATGAAACTGATTACTTCCCGGTAATCAACTTGCACTTATCTGGCTCCTATGACTTTTATATACACTAGCACCTATGAATATATATCAAAGATGTAAACGTACAGTTGATCTGCGTTTTGAATGGGTTATAAATATTTTCTCTTGGATTTATAATAAAAGCCTTTTCTCTACTTGCAGAGACGTTGGCACGTAAGAAGCTTGTATAAAAATGACTACAACAAGTCAGACAAAATTCTACAACAGAGATTGTCATCTGCTGTATATCTTCAAGTGAGCACAATCAGCCAGGCCTTAATATTTGTGACTCGCTCCCGGGGCTGGTCATACTTTGAAAGACCTGGCCTTCTGCTTGTTTCTGCCTTCATCATTGCTCAACTGGTAAGCGCTTTTCGGTTGACTGTTGTTACATTGCAATTGTAGTCTTTTTCATTACATCTTAACTTACAAGTAATTTAGCCTTGAATTGCTTTCATGATATTGACCTTTCAAAACTTCTCCTATCTAGATTGCTACGGTAATAGCCGCCAATGCAAATTGGAAATTTGCTAGCATCAAAAGTATTGGTTGGGGATGGACCGCTATCATTTGGCTGTACAATATCTTGACATACTTGCTGCTTGATCCACTCAAGTTTGCTGTCCGATATGCTCTCAGCGGCAGGGCCTGGAATTTAGTAGTGGAACAAAGGGTAAGGCCCATCTTCTTCTCTATTGATTAATAAGCTCAAAAATACGAATGAATTATGCTTAAGCATTAATCAAAGAATCTCAATATACAGCTTTAACTAAATAGAAAACAAAAACATTTAAGATTAATTCAAGATGAAAGTACTTTGATTTCGTGATTTTATGATTCGAAGTCATTTATACCATTTCAACGAAGTACATAGTATATTGCTAAGAATGGCTGTTATTTATGCAACTATTATTCCAGACTGCATTTACAAACAAAAAGGACTTTGGTAAGGAAGCTCGCGAAGCAGCATGGGCTACTGAGCAGAGAACACTGCATGGTCTCCAGATTGTTGAGACAAAACCAATTTCTGAGAGGATCAACACTTTCAGGGACATTAATCTCATGGCAGAAGAAGCTAGAAGGCGTGCAGAGATTGCCAGGTAAAGTCTTCAACTCAATTCAACAGTCATGCATTAGGATATGGCTCTAGAAAATTACAAGAAATAAATAATTGTTGGAATATTTGAATTGAAGAACTCTTCCACTCATGTTGCTCTTGATCTTGTCTAATTTTGCATCATGTAAACTTGGTTAGTTTAGATAACTTAGAGGACTCTTTCTTATTGAAAATGCAGATTGCGGGAGCTTCACACTCTCAAAGGCAAAGTCGAGTCATTTGCCAAGCTGAGGGGTTTAGATATCGAAGCCATTAATCAGCATTACACTGTTTAAATATCCATGTCTTGGTTAAACAATATATTATGTTTGTTCAACACGACCTTGATTCGATTGTACTCGTACTACTGCCTCTAGTATTTTTTGTGCGTCACTTTCCTCGGGCTTCTTACATTTAATGAGAATTGCATGATCTGCAATGCTTCCACTAATAAATTTTCTGAATATTTTCATGAACTGGAAATCCATGCTGACATATTGTAAATGCAAAGTCCTACTAAGTTTCATTATTTGTACAAATGCATGCTACACAATATCACTGCCCCAAGCATAACCTTGCAAACTTCCAACTAATACACACATGTATACACATCGTACAAGACATATATAACTAAAAACAGCAGTAAAAATGCAAGACCACAAGAACAGAAAAGTTTTATGCAGGGTAAGATTCATAGCACTACTATTGAAAAACAAATACAAAGAACATTAATTCTGCAAGCACACCCTTGTTTTTTATGAACTGATCAATTGTTTCCGCTTCCCCTTCTCATCCTCCTAACTGGCCTCCTGAGAATCTTGACCAACCAACACTTCCTCCTCATGATAAAGATGTCACCAAGGGAAAATCCAACAACAAGGCCACTTATAAATCCCACCATGACAAACTTTCGATCAAATTCAATTGTAGACCTTGAACCATCTTCATCACCAGCTGCAGAAGACTGCGGTGGCGAGGCATTCAAATTTTCACATTTCCTGGACAGTGGCTTTCTACATAATCCTGGATTATCCACAAATGAACAATTATCAAATGTGTTAAGCTGTTTACGTTGTAGTATAGGCCCCGTTAGACTGTTGTGAGAGATATCAAAACTTTGGAGGAAGTTAAGTTGTGCTAGTTGCTGAGGGATTTCTCCTGAGAGCTTGTTATAAGAAAGGTCAAGTGATTCAAGATTTGATAAGTTCCCCAAGGATGATGGGATATTTCCATTGAGCATGTTGTTAGAAAGGTTGAGCGAGTGAAGACCATAGAGAATCCCAATAACTTCAGGAATGTCTCCAGTGAGTTTGTTGCTCGACAGATCAATAGCTGAAAAGGAATTTAGGATCTTCTGATAGTTTCTTTCTACACCTTTGGTCACTATTGTGGTTGAATAAAAATAATTCACGGAATACAGGCCGAAATCATCATGATTCGAGTTAAATATTTGGTTCATTTCCATGTACGTCGAATCGCTGACATTGAACGATTTCATGGCATTCCAAAAATAAATGTAAGCAGAAGGCAAGTTACCTGTGAGCTTATTGAATGAGAGATCGATAACCATCAATTTTGGAAAAAACACACCCCACCTGTTATAGGCCCCTGAAAGACACCGTAAAACTTGTTCTTTCGCAGAATGAGAAGCTTCAACCTTGAAAGTCTCCCCAACCAAGTGGGAAAGACATCCACCAGCCGATTATCTTGGAAATTAAGACTCAGACAAGTCTTGAACAAGTTGCCAGAGATCTTGGCAGTTTCCCTTCAAATTGATTATGGCTGAAATCTATCATCCTCAATTGGCTTGCACGTGAGCATGCTATAGGAATCTTGCCACTCAATTTGTTGTTTGATAAATCCAGGACACGGAGAGAGCTCAAGCTGCAAAAAAATGGGGGAATTTCTCCACTTAGATTGTTGGATGATACATCGTAATGAATCATCAAGGGCGGAGGAATTGGCACCGGTCCTTGCAACATGTTAGAATTAAGGTCTAATACCCCGAGTTTTACCCAGGGAAGGATTGTTGGTGGCTGCTCAAAGCCTGTTAGGAAGTTGCTTTTTAGGCCTAGTAAAACCAGTGTGTCTGTGCTTGTATTCCACATCCGTTTGGGTATTTTATCTTGTATACTATTATGGGTAAGTTCTATCCATACCAATTCCCTTTGATGCTGAATGAAGTCCGGGAACTTCGTTAGTTGCACCTAGGCAATCCCAGAAACCCAAATTTTGAACTTGCGGCGTTCATTTTTCCTTGTTTGGAGAGTAGTGAGAGATTGTTAAGGCCCAGGTCGAGGTACTTTAGAATTGTCATGTTGAAAAACATGTCAAATTTTACAGTGCCACCCAACTGATTAGAGTATAGAGAGAGGTCTTCAAGGTTTGTGAGTTTAGATAATGATTCTGGAATTGAACCGTTCAATTGATTTTCACCAACATAGATGCCAACTAGTTGGGTAAGGTTTCCTAGCCAAGATGGGATTGGACCAGAGAGTTGATTCCCAGCCATTTCGAGAATAGTGAGTTGGGTGAGATTTTGAAGCGAAGATGGGATATAGCCACTTAGCTTACTGTATCCCAAGTACAGAGTGGTGAGTTTGGAAAGTTTACCAAGTGAAGACGGGATATAGCCACTTAGCTTGTTGTATACCTAGTACAGAGTAGTTAGGTTGGAGAGTTTACCAAGTGAAGTTGGAATGGCCCCCAAGAAGTTGCAATCGCAAAGAACGTATATATTTAAGCGAAAAATTTTAATCGGAAAAAATCATTAGTAGAAAAAACTTCACTATATCAAAAATAAGGTACAAAAAGTAAAGTATTACACGGTAAACCCAGAATATATAAAATCCTGAAACCATAAAACATATGTGTACAGAAGAAAATTGTACAGAAAAGACGATCCCATAAAATAGGTCCATACCTACCACAGATCTCAAAAATTCTCCCAATTACAAAAAAACATCACATATATTGCACTGCGAAGCTTTCAGACTGAGACTAACAGAATTCGAGTCACGAACTCTAATATTACTCTATTGTTTTGAGTATATCTCTAAATCAACAAATTTTACTTTCTTCTTTAGTTTTCATGTTTTTGTTCTTGAAATCTCATATTTATATTGCTTGTTTAATTGGGGTTACACATATCTATTATATAGATTTACTTAGTATGTGAATTATGATGCACTGGTGTTTTCAATATTTGAACCAAATTTTTTTTTTCCTTATTTATGTAAAACAACTCATAAAAACAAAGAAAATGAAGCTCATCATAAGAGACAAATTTCAAAAGATCGGGTTAAAATAAGAAGAAAATAGACTCTTTGGCCAGTTAGAAGAAGAAGAAAAAAAATAAAGGAGAAATGAGGGTACCATTATGTAACTAAGTTGGTTTTATGATCAACATTGAGAGCCTCCATAAGTCTCTTATTCTGGGCAAATTCTGTTAAGATTTGTGCCTTAAAAGCATGTATATTTTAGATATTTGCTGAATTAATAAAATGACATTTTTCTATTTGAATTTGTGCATAATTTATATGTCTTTAAATATCAGAAAATTCCTAGTTTATTTATGTGACCACAA
>JXTC01000284.1:123070-260278 GCA_002914845.1 Trema orientale
TTGAGAAAATTGCAAGGGCCTAAAATGTGAGTTTAAGAAATTGTACGCAACGCCTACACGTTCATCTAGTTGTGCTTGAGGCTTTGATTGGAAGATCGTGGTTTAGAAGACAGAAAAGCTAGGATTCGCTGATAGGCTACAAGAGGGTATTGGATCTATTCTCTTTGTATGTTCCTATTTGCTATGCACTCATATAATCAATTATTTTGAGAAAATTTTTGAATATTCCTGGGCCAATCTTCCGCTGCCAAAATTATTATTAAAACCAACAAATTCCACGAGCATCCCAATACGCAAAATTTCTCCTATAGTTTAGATCAATTTATTACAAATCTCTGCTCTGTACCAAAAACTTTGATGTGTGTCGTACTATGTTTTTATTAATGAAAATATTTTTTCTTCAAAAAAAAAAAGAGTTATATTATGCCATTAAATTTCTTTCTCTATCTTATTCGTCATCAAAGTTTAATTACAAGTACTATATGACTAGAGAAATTTATGACCAACCGTGGAATTTTTGCGACTTGGTTTTCCTTGATGCTTATCTAGCTTTATGACTATTAGTATTCTTTATAGACTATAAAGCTAATTACTTTCCACAAAATGACCAACACTAAGAACATAAGGATTCAAAAGTAACATTTAAAAGTAAGAGTCGAGGATACCATGTGATTAAAAGTCTTGGGAAAATTTTGAATTGTCATTATGTCCTTCTTTCTAGTAGCATTTGTAAAAGCTCTTATTCTACTGGTGACCCTTCAAAGTTTCCTGAATTATTTAACTTGTAATAAGTAAAAAGTCATCTTAAAAAGTGTCAAAGAACAGTTTTAGTGACATTATTTTAAAATTACATTAGGCATAATGGCACTAAAAATGACAATAAATCATGTCAACTAATTAATAAAAAAAACATAGCATTGAGATTTTTATTTTTATCAGAAGCAGGAGTTTTTTATTTTTATAGAGTTTCCTTTTAGCATAATGTTTTAAAGACTAATTCTAATTACAACATTAAATAAAGAGAAAACCCCTCCCAATCTCAGTAAATATATGCCAGAAATTTTATTAAAAAAAAATATAAAAATACAATGATTAAAAAGGAAATATCTAATGAAAAAGGGGAACAAAATGGCTACGAACTGTGCCTTATTAAAACCCGACTAAGCAAAACACAATGAGAAAAATCCTAGCTACAAAAAAGAGGACGTTAGCTGAATTAGTAGTAAGGAAAAGTAAACATGAACGTCTCCGAAAACAAATCATCCACATAATTTTAAATGAAAAAGATGGCGAACAGGATTGCCAGGTATATTAGTCTTCAACTCTAGTACTCAACTGTCTTATATGCGTTAGGATATGGCTCTGAAAAATGACACAAAATAATAGTTGTTGGAATACTGAATTACAGAAGCCTTCCACTCACATTGTTCTCGATAATTTGTCTAACTATGCAATATGTAAATTTGCTTACTTTAGATAACTTAGGAATACTTTCTTTTCGAATGTGCAGATTGCAAGAACTTCACACTCTGAAAAGGAAAAGTTGAATCATTTGCCAAGCCGAGGGGCTTAGATATCGATGCCATTAAACAACATTACACACTTTTAAGTACTGATGTTTTGGTTATGCGATATTTCATGTTTGTTTAAGAACACCTTGACTCGTTTTACTGGTACTAAAAGACTTACATTTATCAGCAAGTTGCATAATCCGTTTGCTTCAACTAGCTAGTTCCATTTCAGTAAAATTTAGTTTTTTAAAATATCTTCATGAACTGAAAATTCATATTGACATATCCTAAACAGGTACAAATTTGTTTTCTCTAAAAACCATGTTGTCTATATACTTCATTATTTGTAAACATTACGCAATGCTATCCCTGACCCAACTATGACCTTACAAATTTCTTAATTAAAACATACATGTTAGAATTCTATATGGGATTGCAAAACCAAACACAAACCCTAGAACATTCATGCTAAAACTGATGGGTAGGGATTCATTGAGTATACCTGAGTCCATGATTCAATACCGTAGTCTGGACGATGGACAGAAGGCGGAAGCGATAGTGATTGACTGTATATGCTAGAGGGTTTGATCTTCTGTAGCCTTAAAGCCTAATGACACTCAGATGGAATTCTCTGTAATTGATAGTGGGTTACAGAGAATTGAGCATACGTGTTCTTTTGGCTACAGGGACCATAACCCTAATATGTTCTTTATATAGTCCCCTGTTGGGTATCCATCAAACCCTAACTGGGTGACTAACAGGGTATCCACATTGGTATCCATACCCAGTTGGATATCCTGACCCAGCCTAATTAAATCACTTATTGGGTCTGCTTAAGAATAATATGGCCCAATACAATTGTGCAAAATATATGTGGCCCACTATAGGAAATACAATTTCCTAACAATACATGCAAAAACATCATTGAAGACATTTATACTTAAAACCAGAGTAACAAAGCAAAACCACGAGAGCAGACAAGGTTTACACAGGGTAAGATCCATAGATCTATTATTGGAAAACAAACACAAACAACATTTATTAGTCTCCAGGAACGTACTTTTTGTCCAACTGATCATCAATTGTTTCTGCCCCCTCTTCTCCTTCTTCTCCTCCTAACTGGCTTCTTTCCAAGAATCTTGACCAACCAACACTGCCTCTTCATGATAAAGATGTCACCAAGGGAAAATCCAACAACAATGCCACTTATAAATCCTGCCACAATAAACTTCCGATCGAATTTTATTACAGACCCTGAATCATCTTCATCCTCAGCCAGAGAAGATTGCGGTGGCGACGCATTCGGATTTTCACATTTCTTGGACAATGGTTTCCCACATAATCCTGGATTATCAACAAATGAGCTGTTCTCAAATGTGTTAAACTGGTTACCTTGTGGTATGGGCCCCGTCAGATTGTTGTGAGAGATATCAAAGCTTTGGAGGAAGTTAAGTTGTGCTAGTTGCTGCGGGATTTCTCCTGAGATCTTGTTGTACGAAAGGTCCAGCGATTCAAGATTTGATAAGCTCCCCAAGGATGATGGGATATTACCAGTGAGCATGTTGTTGGAAAGGTTGAGCGATCGTAGACCCTTGAGGATAGCAATAACTTCAGGAATCGCTCCAGTGAATTTGTTGTTTGATAGATCAATGGCTGAAAAAGCTTTGAGGATCTTCTGATAACTTCTTTCTTCGCCTGTGTTCACTATTGAGATTGAATAGGAATGATTTCAGTAATATGGGCCGAAGTTGCCAATAAAATTTCGTTCCACCTCCATATAAGTCGAATCATTGGCATTGAACGTTTTCATGGCATTCCAAACATAAAAGTACGCGGAAGGCAACTTACCCGTGAACCTATTGAATGAGAGATCAATAACCTGCAACTTAGGAAAAGAAACACCTGTCATAGGCCTACCGATGACATTGTAGAACTTGTTCTTTCGCAGAATGAGAAGCTTCAACTCTGAAAGACTTCCCAACCAAGCAGGGAACACATCCACCAGTTGATTATCTTGGAGATCAAGACCCTCAAGCGCTGTACAAGTTGTCAAAGAGCGTGGCAGTTGCCCTTGAAATCGGTTGTGGCTGAAATCTATCATCTTCAAGCGGCTTGTACGTGTGCATGCTATAGGAATGTTGCCGTGAAAAGCCTTATTACTTAACTTCAACACACTCAAAGAATCGCTGAAGTTTCCTACACATGGAGGAATCTTGCCACTCAATTGGTTGTTTGATAAATCCAGGATCTGGAGAGAACTGAAGTTGCAGATCAATGGGGGAATTTCTCCACTCAGATTGTTAGATGAGATGTCATAGTGAGTAGTGGACAGTACAGGAATTGGCAGTGATCCTTGCATCATGTTAGAACTAAGGTCTAATACCCTTAGATTAACCCAAGGAAGAGATTTTGGTGGCTTCTCAAGGCCTGTTAGGAAGTTGCTATTTATGGCGAGCAAAACCAGAGTCTCTGTGCTTGTATTCCACATCCATTTGGGTATTTCACCTTGTATATTATTCTGGGCAAGTCCCAACCATACCAGTTCCCTCTGATGCCGGATGAAATCAGGGAACTCAGTTAAGTTGCACGTAGACAATCCCAGTTTCCTGAACTTTGAACTCGTGGCATTTACTTTTCCTTGGTCAAAAAGTAATGAGAAATTGTTAAAGCCCAGGTCGAGGTATCCGAGACTTTTCATGTTGAAAAACATGTCAAATTTGATAGTACCACCCAACTTATTATCATACAGAGAAAGGTCTTTCAGGTACATCAGTTGTGATAATGATTCTGGAATTGAACCATTGAACTGATTTTCACTGACATAGATGCTAACTAGTTGGGTAAGGTTTCCCAGCCAAGATGGGATTGGACCAGAGAGTTGATTCCTAAAAATGTTGAAAGTAGTGAGTTGGGTGAGATTTTGAAGTGAAGATGGGACATAACCACTTAACTCGTTGTATCCCAAGTACAGAGTAGTTAGTTTGGAAAGTTTACCGAGTGAAGATGGAATGGGCCCAAAAAATGTGCAATTGTAAAGACCCAGTACTTCCAAAGAGTCAAGCTTTTCGATCTAAGAAGGTATGTTGCCAGAAAATCCTGTGATTCCAAGTTTAAGTGTTGTAAGAAGACTCCTCCTATGGAATTCAGGCAGATAACCATTGAGATTCTCATTGTATCGAACGACGAGAATTTGAAGCTTGGGCAAGTGAAATATTTTTGCTGGAAACGGACCAGACAATCCACAATTTTCTAACTGGAGCGATGCCAAAGAAGAAAAATTTGTCAAAACATCAGGTACTTGGGAGGATATGTCTACGGAGTTAAGACTGAGCTTTTCTAAGCGAGTACTTAGGTTTTGAATTAGGCTTCTGAGATTGGGATGTTTAAGTTTCAAAAGCCTCTCTCCAAAACCATCTGGATAATTGATTGAAAGATCAAGGGAAATCAACTTGGACAGACCTGAAACTTCAGCTGGGATTTGTCCCGAAAACATCGAAGCAGAAAGATTGAGGGAAGTAAGCATCAAAAGTCTCCCAATGGCGGTAGGAATTCGAGAAAAGTTGAAATGATTATCAGCAAGGTTCAACCGCTGAAGATGAACAAGGCGGAAGAGGGCGCTGTTGGAGTTGATAGAACCAAAGAGACAACTGCTACTAAGATCAACACCAATCACATGACCAGTCTTCTCATCACATTCGATTCCATCCCATTCGCAGCAGTTTCTTCTTTTTCCTCGTGTTTTCCACGACGAAACCTTTGGATAAGCACCCTGGAACTTTGAAGCAGATGCATCAATGGTAAAGCTATGCTTGAATTGCAACAGAGCAGACCTCTCCTCATCGTGACATGGCTGCTGCATGGAAGTTGTAGTAGAAGAGTTACTAGCAAAAACAGAGTGGGAAAGCAACAAAAGTTTTAAAACTAAGCGCAGGAAATTAAATAAGAACATGGTTTTCTTTGTTTTCTTTTTTTCTTATTAATGTTTTCTCTCTTTCTCTTACGCAAGTTAGTATTGAATTAAAGTTATGGAATTAAAGCTAAGCAGAGATGTTCGTATAAATAGCTAGAGTGGCTCAAGTTCACGTGAATGTCAAGTAGAAAAAAGTAACGAGGTAATGGAAAGTAGTTCTTTAATTTTAAGTCTTCTTCGTGTTTGACGACCACAATAGAAAGTAGTTCTTTATTATTATAGGCTTTGTTTATTTAATCCCATTAAGACTTTCCATGTGAATCGATCGTAGGTGATGTTTAGTTCGTGTAATAGAATTAGAATCGTAATGAAAATTGTAATGGAATGGAATGAGAATGGAAATGCAAACTTTATTTGATTGTTTGGTTGAAAATTAGAATCATTAGTGGAATAAGAATTATTGTGTTTGGTTAATAGTGGAATAGAATGGAATAAATGTTGTATTGATTATAATACCCTTTTTTTTTCTGAATTTTATATATTTTCCAACTATTAAAATTTAGTTGATAAAAAGTTATTATTTCAATTTAAAAAGTTCATTATTTTATATAATTAATTAGTAATATCGAAATTAAATAAACTACAAAAATTTATTTCCAATTTGGTAATTATTATTATTATAATTTTACAAAATGATAAATTATTTTTAAATGTGTGTGAGCAACTTAATCTTAAAAAAATAACAAAAATATAGTTTGTATATTGAAAATCTGGAAAATAGTATTTCTATATGTGTGCAAAATGAGAAATAATGAATATTACTACCATTAAAATTCTTAAATGCAAGTAAGAAAGTCTACATTTTGTGGGCAAAAAGAAAAATAATGTCAATTTAATTATGACTTAAGAAATGGAATGACAATTCCTTAGTTCAAGCAATGGGAACAAAATTACACCAATTGATGGAAATAAGTTTCCATTGGAATGAGAATTCCAATTTCACTTTTTAAACCAAACATTGGAATTGATAGTTTAGTAGAATGATCATTCCATTCCAACACCCATTCCACTCAACCAAAAACCTCCTTAGTATCAGAAATGCAAAAGAGAGAGTTAAAAGAATGAACGAGGACTAGAAGAGAGAAAGTCAAGTGAGAGGATAATGAGAAAGAAAGTTAATACTTAAGATGAAGTAATAGTGCATGAAGAGATAAACGGAAGGAAGAAAAAATATTGAAGAGAGATAATGGGGAGAAAAGAGTCAATAGAGAGAATGATGATCAAGAAAGAAAACAAATTAAGAGAAAAGATTAAGAAAGAATAACGAGAGGGTGAAAAGTCGCAATGGGGAAGATACAAGTCGATGATAACAGTGGAGTAAATTGTTAGCTAAAGTTGAATTATGAGAGATTGCGTCCAACGATGACAATGAGAGTAAATTGTTAGAGATGAATTATGAGAGACAACGTCAAAAAAAAAAAAATCGATAAATAAAGAGAGAGAAAATTATACTATATATGTCATATGTCTAGTTATGTATAACTTTTTTGTGTATAAGTGTATGCATATTTACGTATGTCAAATTTATTTAAAATTAATAAAGGTAGAGTTTTTTCTTACTTTTAAATAATTAATTTTTAGAAGAAAAACATGGTTATCAAGCAAATTATTTCCACAAAGACTTTCCAAATTTTTGTTACAAGAAAAATCCCAACAAGGGGCCACGTTTATCACTCCTGAAAGTTCTATTTGTCTCTTGCTGTTCTTACACACTCCTCTCGTCATGCCATGACGATTCGACGGTAGACTTTATCAATAAAATATATGTATCTGCAATAGTTCTGCCAAGAATTCCAACGGCGTGTGGAAAGTATGATGATTAAAGGCTTTGTTTAATAAGAAAAAGAAACGACCAACTTAAAGCCACTTTATATCAACAATATTTTTATGTGTACAAACAATACAGCTGTTATTTATCACCATCAAAATGAAATAAGGAAAAAATGAAACGACTAAATAAAAACCACTTTCTATCAACAGTAGTTTACGGGTCCAGCAACGTACAACTGTCGTCACCAACAACATGACTATTTGGAACTTGAAACTTGAGAGAGAAACATAGAGCAGCAAGGGACAATTATATAGCTATTAGTGCTGCGTTGCTTGATCAATTATCATCACCATATTATCATGAGCGACTCCAGAAACGAGTCACTTATAAATGCCGCCAAAATGAACATTCACCATATTAAAGGTGATCCCATTATGAAAGTATTCAATGCAATCAAAGATTCAAAGGATGATGAACAAGGAGAGACTACCATTGTCACGAACCGAATTCGGGTAAGTGGCAGATTACAAATTTTATAAGTAGAAATTATTGAAATTACTTTACAGATATATTAGACGAAATCTCGATTTTAATTTCTTTAAGAAAAACGACATACGATAATAAAAAGCGACACCCTTATAAAATATTGATAAGATTACCCATAAGTTAATTTTCAAAGCATGAATTCACCCGTTAAGCATTAATGTTAAGAACCAAGTACTTAGGAATTTAAATGTCCATTCGTAATTTTCAAGAAGTCTCATATATATGCAAAATATTTGTATATGTACGGCACCCTAATACATATATTTGTAAATGTCATTAAACGTGGCTAAATAATTATTAAAGAAAATAGAAAGAAACAACAAGGTAGTACGAACCTAAAAGAATAGTTATAGACTACAAGAAGGACCAAACAACTCTACTAGCCAAATGAGCATCTATTTCGGTCAAACTAACATCTAAAAGTGGGAGAATAAAAGGTATGAATATGTGAATGCCCAAAAGGAATTCAATTACTATTTTAAGAATGGATGTGATTTAATAAAACATGCATAGTTAGTGTTTATTTAAAATAATTTATAAAGCCAAAATCCACTTATATGTAATCAAAGAATCATTTGTAATCTACATATTGTTAGGGAATAACTTCCCCAATAAACACGCAATAGTAGAAGTGATAAAATAAATGTAAAAAATAAGCCGAAATAAAATAAACAAGACACACAAAATTAACGTGGTTCACCAAATTGGCTACGTCCACGGGACTGCTGCAGATTTTCACTATTGGGAGAAAAAGAACATTTACAAGTGTTTACACTCAACACTCTCAACTCACACCCTAGACCCCGAATACACCTAAGAGAAAAACTGTATTTTTCTCTAACTCTCAAGAATAAAATCTCTCTATTTTACTCTCACTATGCTTGGTGTTTCTCACTTCTCTGGGATGAGAAATAATGAGAGATGAGGACTCTATTTATAGTGTAAGGCTTCACCAACCTTTACACACTTTTCCCTCATATTTTCTTTATATATCACACAAATTGTACACAGTTTGTACACATTTTCTCTTTACCGTGTATAACATGCAAAGCCGTATTTCTCGTACACGGTTAATACACGGGATACTAACAATCTCCTACTTGAAGACTTGATTCCAATCATGTCTTCACATTCGATCAATGCAGCAGTTCATCTCTGTCATCTTTATGCTTGCAAGCCAACTGAAGCTGAACACAGCTTCAGTTTGTCAATGGTCACCGTCTTTGTTAACACATCCGCTGGGTTCTTACTTCTTGGAATCTTCTCTAGCACCAAGACTCCATTTTCCAAAGCTGAGCGTATGAAGTGATATCGAACCTGTATATGCTTTGTCCGAGCATGATACACAGGGTTCTTCGCAAGATGAATAGCACTTTGACTGTCACAATGCAAAGTGTTCTTCTCATAATTCTGACCAAGTTCCTTCAAGAAGCTCTGCAACCAGATCAACTCCTTGTTTGCTTCTGTCACAGCAACGTACTCTGCTTCAGTAGTGGATAGAGCGACAATCTTTTGTAGCCCTGAGACCCAGCTAACCACTGTACCACCTAATGTGAATACATATCCAGTAGTACTCTTCCTGCCATCTACATCGCCAGCCATGTCAGCATCCACATAGCCTTGTAAACCCAAATTTGATTTTCTGAAGCACAGTACCATGTTACTGGTACCTTTCAAGTACCTAAGAATCCACTTCACTGCTTCCCAATGCTGTTTTCCTGGATTGCTCATGTATCAGCTCACAACTCCCACTGCATGTGCTATATCTGATCTTGTACACACCATGGCGTACATAAGATTGCCAATAGCAGAAGAATAAGGCACCTTGGCCATGTGAGCTCACTCCTGCTCTGTTGAGGGTGACTGCTCCTTGGTTAGTTTGAAGTGACTAGCCAAAGGAGTACTTACAGGCTTTGCACTATCTATATTGAATCTGTTAAGCACCTTCTTCACATACTCCTCCTGAGATAGCTTCAAACTCTCATTTACCCTATCTCTAGAAATCCGTATCCCAAGGATTTGCTTTGCAGCTCCTAAGTCCTTCATAGAAAACTCCATTGACAATTCTTTCTTGAGCTTATCGATTTCCTCCATATTAGCTCCAGCAATTAACATATCATCTACATATAGAAGTAGAATAATATAGGAATTGTCAATTCTCTTCACGTAACAGCAATGATCTGTCTGGCACCGCAAGTAACCATTGTTACTCATAAACGCATCGAACTTCTTGTACCACTGTCTTGGAGCCTGTTTCAGGCCATACATGCTCTTTTGAAGTTTGCACACCATTCTCTCTTTCCCTTGTACTTCAAAACTTTGTGGCTGCTTCATGTAAATTTCGTCCTCCAGATCGCCATGAAGAAATGCCGTCTTGACATCTAATTGCTCTAGATGTAAGTCTTCTTTAGCCACTAACCCAAGTACTGTTCTGAAAGTGGTCAATTTAACCACTAGAGAGAAAATCTCGGTGTAGTCGATGCCTTCCTTCTGTTGAAAGCCTTTGACAACAAGTCTTGCTTTGTACCGCTTGCTACCATAATGTTCTTCTTTTATTCGGTACACCCACTTATTGTGTAACGCCTTCTTTTCTTCTGGTAGTTCGGCCAGTTCCAATGTCTGATTGGACGCCAGTGACTCTATCTTATCTTTCATAGCTAACTCCCATTTGATTGACTTATCATTCTGCACTGCTTTTTCATAACTCTCTGGCTCACCTTTATCAGTCAATAGAATGTAATGCAGTGCCGGAGAATATCTCTGAGGAGGTCGAATTATTCTGGAAGATCTTCTGAGTTCACCCACTGGGGTCTGTGGGTCTGCTGCTGGTGCTACAGCTTCTTGATCTTCCTGGCCATCTACTGTGATGTCATTCAATTGAATTGTCTCAATCTTCTTGACTTCAGGACATGCTTTATCAGCATTGGTGCCTAACATGTCCTTGTACATCACCTCCTCGTTAAATATGACAACTCTGCTTCTGATGATCTTCCGATTTTGGTCATCCCAGAAACGATAACCAAACTCAGTATCACCATAACCAATAAAGAAACATTTTTTAGACTTGGGATCAAGTTTATTTCTATTAGCAGGGTCTATATGAATATAAGATAGACAACCAAACACTTTCAAGAAAGAAAGATTTACCTCTTTACCGCTCCAGACCTCTTCTGGTATTTTGCAGTCCAAAGGTACTGATGGTCCTCTATTGATAAGATATGCAGCAGTATTAACTGCATCGGCCCAAAATGTCTTAGGCAACCCTGCGTGCAACCTCATGCTCCTAGCATACTCATTCAGGATTCTGTTCATTCTTTCAGTAATACCATTCTGTTGAGGTTTCTCTGGAATAGTTTTCTCAAACTTGATCCCATTAACGGCACAATATTTCTTGAAATTATCATCATCATATTCTCCCTCATTGTCAGACCGCAAGTATTTCACTTTCAGATTAGTTTCGTTCTCAACCATGGCTTTCTACTTCTTAAAGGTATCATAAACATCAGATTTATTTTTCAAGAAATAAACCCATACCTTTCTGCTCGAATCGTTAATAAATGTCACATAGTATTTTGAGCCTCCAAGGGATGTTATAGGAGATAGCCCCCACACGTCTGTATGAACCAGCTCCAACTTTGCTGCTTTCGGTTCTCTTCTGCCTTTTGAAAAGCTTACCCTTTTTTGCTTGCCAAAGATACAGCTTTCGCACAGACTATGCTCAACTGACTTCAGCTCTGGTAGCTTTCCTTTTGATAGCATTATCTTCATTCCCTTCTCGCTCATATGCCTAAGTCTACAGTGCCATAGACTTGAATTAACTTCAGCATTGACGGTCGCCAAAGTATCTTTACAACTGGAAGTTATGTAGAGAGTTCCAATTTTGTTTCCTCGAGCAATAACCCTGGCTCCTTTACTAACCTTCCATGAGCCACCAGTAAAGGTCACATTGTGTCCTTCCTCGTCAAGCTGTCCCACCGATATAAGGTTCCGCATCAATCTAGGTACATGCCTTACTTTCTGGATTTTCCATACCAATCCGTTTGACATCTTCAGACGGATATCACCTATACCAACAATATCTAAAGGTTCTCCATCGGCTAGATAAACCTTTCCGTAATTACCAGCGACATAATTCTCTAATACATCACGGTGTACAGTAGTATAAAACGAAGCTCCAGAGTCTAAGACCCAAGAGTCAATTGGATTATCTACAGATAATAGTAAAGCATCTTGTACCTCATCAATTATGGTATTCGCATCGTTTCTACTATCGTCTCTCCTTGGTGCTCTGTAACATGGCCAGTCTTGCCACAATTCCAGCATTCCAGTCTTCTTCCAGATCTGGACTTGTCTCTGCCATTCCTTGACTTGGACTTACCACGACCCCGGTTAGAATTCTTCTCGCTGCTTCTGCCCCTGTTCTCGAGATTTAGGGCAGAACTCGATAATGCGCCTTTACCCGAATCAATTCTGCGAACTTCTTCCGCCAAAATTCGGTCTCTAACATCATTGAATTGCAGCTTTCCTTTGCCAACGGAATTGCTAACTGCAGCCCTCATTGGTTCCCAGTTGGTTGGTAGAGACGCTAAAAGAATTAGGGCACGAACTTTATCGTCGAAATTAATTTTGACAGACGTCAACTGAGAAACAATTGTATTGAACTCATTGATATGAGTTGCAACTGAAGCACCTTCTCCCATCTTTAAGTAAAATAACTTTTTCATCAAATGTACTTTGTTATTTGCCAACGGCTTCTCATACATGTCTGACAGGATGCTCATCATCTCTGCTGTGGTTTTTGCCTCCGCCACACTATGAGCAACGTTCTTTGTTAGCGTTAATCGGATTACGCCTAACACCTGTCGATCAAGGAGTTCCCAGTCGTCATTCTCCATCTTCTCGGCTTTCTTCCCTGATAGAGGCTGATGCAACTTTTTACTATGCAGATAATCATTGATCTGCAATCTCCAGTACGAGAAGTCTGTGCCGTCGAACTTGTCAATTCCGGGTCCTGATTCTTCACCTCCGGCCATGACTCCCACTAAAATCGAACCTCGCTCTGATACCAGTTGTTAGGGAATAACCTCCCTAATAAACACACAATAGTAGAAGCGATAAAATAAATGTAAAAAATAACGCTGAAATAAAATAAACAGGACACACAAAATTAGCGTGGTTCACCAAATTGGCTACGTCCACGGAGCTACCGCAGATTTTCACTATTGGGAGAAAAAGGACCTTTATAAGTGTTTACACTCAACACTCTCAACTCATACCCTAGACCCCGAATACACCCAAGAGAAAAACTGTATTTTTCTCTAACTCTCAAGAATAAAATCTCTCTATTTTACTCTCACTATGCTTGGTGTTTCTCACTTCTCTGGGATGAGAAATAATGAGAGATAAGGACCCTATTTATAGTGTAAGGCTTCACCAACCTTTACACACTGTTCCCTCATATTTTCTTTATATATCACACAAATTGTACACGGTTTGTATACATTTTTTCTTTACCGTGTATAACATGCAAAGCCGTGTTTCTCGTACACGGTTAATACACGGGATACTAACACATATGTCAAAACATAATTTAAAAAAAAGTATGATTGCGACCAAAAAAACAATTATAAGATCTGTAAAAACTTTCTACCATGAAATCATAAATCGATCAAAGGCCCATTAGGATCAATGATCGATCTTAGTACCATGTAAAGATATTCGATGTAATCAAAAAGAGGAATCTTAGCAATATACTCTTTTGCACTCTTCTAATCTCACTGCTTGACACGTGAATTTCACTGTGATTTGTTGCATTATTAAAATATTAAAATAGATAGTGGAATCCACGTGTCAGACAGTGAGACTGGAGAGTATAAAAGAGAGTAAGAAAGAGAGTGCATTTAGCATTTCTCAATCAAAAAATTCAATGGAGAAAGAATAGGAGGCTAAAATGACATTTCCCTGGCTTTGATCTCTAACATACAAACCTCCCACTTTTCAGTCTTGTTAATTTTTATAGTGTGAATAACCCAAACATTTTACTCAATGATGGTGTGAATAACCATCTTTTGCTAAGAATGGGCCCGTCATGGATCGACAGATCAAATGGTAGCCAACATGGTTACTCATTGAAGTCCTTTGGCTAGGGTTCACGAGTAGCAGGAAAATTCTCACAAGACTTTACATTTGACAATGAATGAATTATATAGTGTGACAAAATATATATATATATATATATGAAGGACAAGGCTTTTATTAACTCAAATCTTCCAAAACAGAGGAAGAAATGACAAAAGGACAAGAGCCCAGCCCAATACAAGTCATTAGGATAGCTGAAAACCAAGCTTGCTAATTTATGGGCCACACTAGAAATATAGTGGCAAGAACCTATAAAGTTTGAAATTATCCATATAATTGCATTGTTGAAAAAAAAAAAAAAAACATAAATAAAAAATAACAAGTAGTACATGACAACCATAAAAGGAAACACACACTTAAAAGGATGTAGCATACAATAGCTGAAAGATTGAAACACAGAGCAACAGGGAACTGCACTAAATCAGGTCCTATATTGCCGGTCATATTTGTTCTTCCGAAGTCTGACCAACCATTCTTGTCTCTTAGCCATCATCATCACCATGTCGCCAATAGAAACTCCAACTACAAGCCCACTTATATATCCCATCAAGACGAATTTCCAGTCGAGTTCAATTGGACACCATGAATCATCATCCTCTTCCTGATCAGTAGCAAGCGGCGGCGGTGGCAAGGCCTCGAAATTGTCGCATTTCCTCGACAGTGGTTCACCACATAATCCTGGATTATCCTCAAATGAATTGTTTCCAAATGTATAGAATTGATTCCCTTGTGGTATTGGCCCGGTGAGATTGTTATGAGAGACATCAAGAGATTGGAGGAATGTGAGTTGCACAAGCTGCTGAGGGATCTCTCCTGAGAGTTTATTATGAGAAATATCCAGTGATTCTAGCTGCGATAAGTTCCCTAGAGATGACGGAATCCGACCAACGAGCATGTTGTTCGAGAGGTTGAGCGAGTAGAGAGCAGTGAGGTTCCCAACAAATGCAGGAATCTCCCCACTAAATTTGTTGCTTGAAAGATCAATGACTGCGAGTTCTTTTTGGATCTTCTCATAGTATGTTTCCACACTTTTCACCATAATTCTTAATGAATAATAATAATCATCAGAAAGGTCCCCACGGTTAACTACTACTTTTGCCTGATATGTCAAGTTGCTTGTCTTGGAAGATTTAATGGCATTCCAATTGAATATGTAACCATTAGGCAATTCACCTGTGAAATTGTTGTGAGAGAGATCGATAATCCGCAGATTTTGAAACTCGAGAGTGTTGTTAGGTTTCCCTATTACTCCATAAAATCCGTTCTTTCGCATGATGAGAACTTCTAAATTTGGACAGATCCCTAACCAGGTGGGGAAGATATCAAATAGTTGATTGTTCGAGAAATCGAGATACTCGAGCGTCATACACGTTGCCAAAGATGGTGGAAGTTGGCCTTGAAGTCGATTGTGACTGAAATCAATCATCCTCAAGATGTGCGAGTCCTTGCAAGCAAGATGAGGAACCAAGCCATGAAAAGAGTTGTTTCTTAAATTCAAAACTAAAAGGGAATCACTGAAGTTCCCTAAACAAGGCGGGATCATGCCACTGAAGTTGTTACTAGACAAATCGAGAACAAAAACTGAAGTCAAATTGCATATCAATGGGGAAATTTCTCCACTTAGCATGTTGTTTGAAACATCATAATGTTCGGCGGAAGATGGGGGAATTGGTAGATGCCCTTGCAACATGTTAGAATGGAGGTCTAGCACCTCTAGACGAACCCAAGGTAGAATCGTAGGCGTTGAAAGGTGTTGAAAGCCTGTTAGGAAGTTGTTGGAGACGTCCACCAATATCAGAGTTTCTGCACTTGAATTCAATATCCATTTGGGCAGTTGGCCAGGTATACTGTTGCTGGCAAGTTCCAAAATCTCCAACTTATTTTGATGCCTAAGGAAGTTTGGAAACTCACTTAAATTGCACGAGGACAGTGTTAGAGACTTGAATTTTTGAAGTGTTGAATTAATGTTTCCTTCCCCAAAGAGAACTGAGAATTTGTTTTGGCCTAGATTGAGATAGGTGAGATGTCTCATCTTAGAAAACAAATCAAATTTCATAGTACCAGCAAAACTATTATTCCGAAGGTCAAGAATTTTGAGGTTCTGGAGCTCGGACAATGTCTGTGGAATTGGCCCATGAAGTTTGTTATCCTCAAAAGCAATTGTAGTAAGTTCAGTAAGGTTTCCCAACCAAGATGGAATTGGACCAGTAATTTGATTTTCAAAAAGTTCCAAATCGGTTAACAGGGTGAGGTTTTGAAACGAAGATGGGATGTAACCACTCAAAACATTTGAACCAAGATCTAGATAACTGAGTTGGGTAAGTTTGCCGAGTGAAGATGGAATAGGCCCATGTAATCCACAATCACGTAAGGACAGTTGTGTCAAAGAAGAGAGATTTGACATTAAATCGGGTACCAGAGATGTCATGTCCCAGTGAATATTATCAAGAAAAAGACTCTCTAAGCGAGTCAAGTTTTGAACAAGGCTTCTCATGTTGGGATTTACGAGTTTCAAAAACCTTTCTCCTGTATCTTCTTCAAAATTAGAAGACAAATCAAGGTAAGACAACTTGGACAAACGCGAAATTTCGTACGGGACTTGACCAAAGAAGAAAGAGGAAGAGAGGCTAAGATACCTCATCTCCGAAAGTTGGCCAATGGCAGTGGGAATCGGAGAGAAGTTAAAGTTATTATAAGCAAGGTCGAGCTTTTGGAGATGGACAAGGTGGAAGAGGGTGCTATTGGAGTCAACAGAACCATAGAGACAAGCAGAATTAAGGTCAAGGCCAATGACATGACCCGTCTTCTCATCGCACTCGACGCCATCCCACGAGCAGCAGTTGCTACTACTATCTCCTTCGTGTTCCCAAGATAAAGGCTTTGGATAATCACCCTCGTAGCGACAAGAAGACTTGTCAATAACAATGCTGCGCTTGAACTGCAACAAGGCAGACCTCTCATGATCACGGCAAGATGGCTGCAAAGAAGTAAAGCAGTGGGTTACTAAAGGATTAAACAAGACGATGAGTTTCAAAAGCATGCTCAGGAACCCAAATAAAAGCAATGAAGACCCCATAACTTAAACGTATCAGTACTAGTTTATATTTTTTCGACTCTATTTATCAAGTTAGATAAGTGAGCAAGGAAGTGGACATTAATCAGGCATTTTATAGACCTCTCAATCTCTCATCGTTTGCTAGCTATGCTAACATATTAGTACTATTAGCAAAAAAGAAAGTCATCCATGTTGTTTGAATTAAACTTACTTTAAAGGTACATTAAAGATAAAATTATGATTGCATTCAACTATTTGACTTTGATGAAACAAATATATAATCCAAAAGATAGCCGTGGAATGTGAAAACAGAGCAAAAGCAATGACTGCCGGTTTTTTTAGTCTTGAACGTGTTTCACTCGTTATCTTCTAACCGTGTTGTGTGCCATATAAAGAAGATATGACTAAAAACGGGAAAAAAAAAAAAAAAAACATATATATATATATATATATTGCAGGCCAACTAACTTTTTCTCTACTAAGAGTAATGCTATGGGCATCATAATGCCCAACACTACATAAAGTGTAATTCTATTACTGAGTTATTATAATTAGTAAATTAAATTTTATATGAGTTCCATCTAAAATATAATTATAATCAACCAATAATGGAATGACATAACATATGGTGTTAAACACCATATGGTATCCTTTAGCATTACTTTATACTAAATTATGAATCAAAGCTAAGTTGAGTGGTTCCAATTTCAAATAATATATCAGTTATTTTGGAAAAAAAAAAAAGATTAGCTATATATTAATAACTCCTAAATTATACTCATTGCATCACTTTGTTTGAATTTTTAACTTACATAGTGGACTATCGTAAATTATACAGTTATTGCAGCAACAACCCTTTTGTCATAAATTAATAATTTTTTTATGCAAAAAAAAAAAAAAAACTATCATGTACAGAGCTTATGACTGGGTATTGTTTGGTTTTGGGAATCAAAGATTCTCGATCATGATTACCAAACTGTGTGCTTTACACATGACTTAATTTTATTAAAAAAATTAACAGTTTGCGACAAAATAATTATTGATGCAACAATTGCATAAATCTTTATAATCTATTGAGTAAGTTGAAAATTTGGAGTCTCATTCTCAGCTATAGTAGCCAAACTATATACTTTTTAAATGACTAATTTTCGTAAAAAATTAACAGTTTGTGATAGAATAGTAATTATTGTAATAATTGCATAATTTAAGAATAGTCTACTATATAACTTAAAAATTCTGAGATCAAAGTGGTACAATAGATAGAGATATAATTCCAGGGATATTGCCATAATTCGAGGCTATTACCATAATAAAGCCGTCTAAAATTAGTAATAACAAAAAAATATTTTAAAAAGAATTTCCAAATTCCAACTACCAAGTTATTGTCGCACCCACTTCAATGTACTTTGGGCCGGGCTTGGGCTTCGGACCTGCTCACGGTGAAGAGCCACAGAGTAGGAGAGATAACTACAAACCCGGTCTTTCAAAAAAATCAGCTGATATGCATCCATGAACGAGCAGATATGGAGCTCAATAGAAAGAAAATGCTTATACCTACTCCAACGAAGAAACACCACAGCCTCTCTCCTCCAAATCCACGCTTTTATGCTCCGAAACGCCCTCGAAACCAATGTCAATCTCCTTACCAAGTTCATTTCCGCCTCCACTTCACTTCCCCATGCCGCCTCGCAAAACTCACTCGGCTTGCTACACCACGCTCGCCGAATGTTCGATAAAAGGCCCCACAGAGATGACTCGTTTCTCTGTAACTGCATGATCAAAGCTCACGCTGATATACAGCAGTTCGCCGAATCTTTCACTCTTTACGGAGATCTTAGGAGGAATACGGGCTTTGTTCCTGATGGGTATACGTTTGTGATTTTAGTTAAGTCTTGTGTTTTGAATTTGGCCATCTGGGAAGGGCAAGAGATACATGGTCATGCTGTTAAAGCTGGATTCTGCTCAAATTTGTACGTGCTGACGGCGTTGGTTGATATGTACGCAAAGTTTGGGAGGATGGGCTGTGCCAGAATGTTGTTTGATGGAATGAATGAAAGAAACCAGGTGTCATGTACAGCTCTCATTTGTGGATATGCAAGGTTAGGAGATATGATTAATGCTTGGAAGCTGTTTGATGAAATGTGTGAGAAAGACTCGGCTACTTATAATGCCATGATTGATGGTTATGCCAAATTGGGGGATATGGGATCTGCTCAAAATTTGTTCGAGGGGATGATGGATAGGAATGTGGTCACCTGGACGAGTATGATCTATGGATATTGTCGTAATGGTGATTTACGATCTGCTAGATCTCTTTTTGATGCCATGCCCAATAAGAATGTTATTTCTTGGAATGCGATGATAAGTGGATATTGTCAAAACAAACAGCCACATGAAGCATTGAAATTATTTCATGAAATGCAGGCTAAGACATTGTTTGAACCAGATAAGGTAACTATTGTAAGTATTCTTCCGGCTATTGCGGATTTAGGTGCCGTGGATTTAGGTTGTTGGATTCATCAGTTTGTTCAAAGGAAAAGGCTTGATAGGTTAACAAATGTCAGCACTGCACTCATAGATATGTACGCAAAATGCGGAGAAATTATGAGAGCTAAAAAGGTTTTTGATGAGATGCCTAAAAAGGAAATAGCTTCTTGGAATGCTTTGATAAACGGGTTTGCAGTAAATGGCCGTGGTGAGGAAGCATTGAAGCTATTTTCAGAGATGCAACACAAAAAACTTAAACCAAATGACCTAACTTTGCTTGGTGTTTTATCTGCCTGTAACCACAGTGGTCTAGTAGAGGAGGGAAAGAGATGGTTTAAAGCAATGGAAGGCTTCGAGCTTATCCCGAAGACTGAACATTATGGCTGCATGGTGGATCTTTTGGGAAGGGCAGGATGCTTGGAGGAAGCGGAGAAATTGATTGAGGGCATGCCATACGAGGCTAACGGGATAATCTTGAGTTCTTTTCTTTCTGCATGTGGATATTTCAATGATTTCACAAGAGCTAAGAAAATTTTGAGTAATGCAGTCAAACTGGAGCCAGGGAATGATGGGAACTACGTGACAATGCGAAATTTGTATGCCACTGGGAGGAGGTGGAGTGACTCCGAGGAAATTAAGAAGTTGATGAAGGAGAATGGAGCAAATAAGGAGGTTGGTTTTAGTTTCATTGAGGTCGATGGTACAATCCGGGACTTTGTGTCGGGAAACAAGCTGCAACCCCACTGGGACTGTTTAGAATTAACCTTGGCGCAGTTGTGGAAGCACATGAGAGGAGACCTCTCTTGTTAAATACTTCAATTAAACTAGAGAAAGGGTGAATACCCTTTTGGGGTTTGGGGAAATATCTTGCTAATTCGACTACTGTTCTTGGATTCTGCTCACAAGCATGTCTAATGATTTGTGTGTTTTGCCCTAAAATTGAAAACTGATTACCTATTCTGGTATTTCCTCGAGGGAATTCATGCATAGGATGATTTATTGACCTGGTTATTCAGCAATTAAGCTATGCAGAGCTGCTGATTTGCCACTAATCAGCCAAAAGATGCTGAATTTGTTCTGGAAATCCAAATTGGACTCCAATTATGACACATCGGAATAATTAATAATTATAAGAACTTTAAATAGTTGTTGGAAAAGCAACAAAGAATCCTAATACAATCAAGTAGTTGAATCCTAATAAGAACAAAAGTCCTAATGCAGAAACATAAGACTCTTTAAGTGAACTAGTGATAGATAAAACTAAACAGAAATAAAGTGGAGATATATCTTCTTCATAGACTCGACATTCAAGAGATTGAATTCCGGGGTGTTTCCTCGTACAGAACATACACTGCAAATGGGTTGCCTTGCCATTCCACCTTGATCAGATCCGCGGCGTTGAGGAACACGTAGAGATTGAGTCGGGGCTGGTTGATTGACTTCATACAAACAGGTCATCTTCGTTTACGCGCTCTTGAATTACTGGAGGTGGGGCTAGTTGTGGGAGTGCAACAGGACTGCCATTGGCAGGTGGTGCTGGTGGTTGTTCAAGGCGCTGATCTATGGTAGTGGCAATATGTGAGGAGTCTTGCGTGGTTTGAAGGGTGCTTTCCAATCCATTATCACGGGTAGAAAGGGTGGAAAGACCACGGATTTGCTGTTCCAACAACTGAACAGCTTCTTCGACAAGCTGGAGCCTCTGCTCATTGGTAGCAGCCATGAGGGAAAACCCTTGTTTTAATAAAGACTATTGATTGCTGAATGAAAGAGAAGTGAACATACAAAGCCCATACGTACATTGGTTTCTGAAGTCTTATATTGAATAGTTAGCCGGGTTTGGGATTGGTAACAGACTCCGTAAATCTCTATGGAGTAAAAAGTCCCTTCCACTGAAATCTGCTCTGAAAAGGCTGAATGGTGTTCACAATGGAATACATGTGGTTAAAAACTTTTTGAGATTTGATATTAATAGGCTAGCTTATCAAGAAAGAAATGAGCCACAGAGAAAACAAAAGCATGCCAGGAATTCTAGTTGTGTGACCGATCATTACAAAATACTAGGATTAGGAGCCAAGCCAAGTCAAATAAATATATGGCATATGCTCTCCCAAGGCTAGAGTCCTTTTCAAGTTAGAGGTTCGTTTCAAGCCAAGAATTAGATTTCAGGTAGAGATGCTGAGAAAAACGATTGATACTTTGCTTAAACTGATCAAACATGAAATTTCCTTATATACACGTACACATTATTGTAGTGGCGACCACGTATTTCAAAGTTTTGGCAAAAATGGGCTTGATTATGAGTGGCATGGCAGGAGGTTGCTGAATTCTTTTTCTCCATCCATTCTTTTATGTTTCACAATTTTATCTATTTATTTTTATTTTTTGTTTCTTATTTGTTTTCGGCCACGTGTCCTGTTAAGTAATTATTATCTATTTCGTTCCTCCTTAGATTACGAACTCTCCACTACTTAAACCAGGACCAGCCGTTTCTCGTTTTTGTTGACATGATTTGTTTTGTATCTTATTATTAAGATAATTATTGTCATAAATTTAATGTTTTGGATAATTTACATTCTTTGAGCTGCAAATTTGCATGACAGGGTCGATGTACTCGCGAATGATTAATTTCGTAACAGACACGATGTACACATTCGTACAAGATAGCAAAAACGAAGAAGAGTTTCAGGCGGCCATTCTCCGGATTTTCAAGTAAAGGCTTACGAACACACGGAATTACCAAAATTATTATTTTTTTTCGTGGATTAGAAACAAAACAAAACAACACTAAAACTTATTGCAATTATTATTATTATAAATATTCTCTCAAGTCTTACCCTCTTAAACAATCTTATGTATCCAGATCTTTGAACTCTTCATTGCCTGGTAAACACTATGATGTGCCACCAGACCACGAAATAAAGGTGAATTAATCTCAACCAAACGTTAACTTCAACTTGGACTTCCATATTTTCCATTTTCTTTTTCTTTTTTTTTTCTTTTTTTTTGGGGGGGGGTCCAATAAGGCTATTTTGTATTGACAATAAGCAGACTGCTTTCAAGGAATGGAAGGAAGAACGTGATGATGAAAAAAGAAAGGAGTATTTCGTGAAATTCATCAGGGATAAAGTGAAACTGAACAAGATCGATTCGGTGACCATGTTCACAGGAATAGCAGCGCCACCAGCAGCCATGGCAGCCAAAAGAGCTGCAGAGAGTGTGCCACAGATTAAGATGATCAAAAACGTCCCTGACGTTCTCTTTGTGCCGGGCATGACTGTGGCGGCTCTCTTCTTTGTCAAGATGTCCAGAAGTATGGCCATGGCGAAAATATCAACTTAATTATGTCCTTAATAAATGTGTGTATAATATAGGTATGTACGAACCTAAAGCCAAGATCGTAAAACGAATTTCAGTAGATTAAACGTGTGTGAAATTCACTGTGAAGGTAAAGCATTTGAATTGTTGATAATGTGATGGGTCTGAGTCTGACTCTACATTCCAATAAAGAATAAAGAACCCTATTAAAAAAACTGCGAAGCTGGATGAATACAATCTTCTTTTTTTTTTTTTGGCAAAATATAATGCAGAAAGAAATCCAATTAATTAAGGACATCCGAATAGGGTTATATACTGTGTACTGCAGTATCAGCATGTACAGTAGCAACTCCTCCTTTACATCGCGAGAGAGAGGGAGAGAGAGGCGATTTACAGCAGAGGGAAATTAGCATATACAATATACAAATTCAAGAGAACCGGCTGACAATTTTCTCATGGAAAAAATTCTGAGATAAAACTCCCAAACCAAAGTCTGAGCACTTTTATGAAGCTAACCTCAGGACTCTCCAGCTTCATCTTCTCGAAACAGCCTTTCGCTTCCCACGATATCTTCTCTTTGCATTAGATTTCACATTCCTGTCACTGGCTTTTGACGGTGAGTCAGCTTCTGAAATCTGAAGAGGAGGATTTGCTTTCTGCTCTTCGATTGATACCTGAGGCTTCTCCGCAAGCTGATCTCTGAACTTCTCAAAATCCTGTAACTCTTCCTTGGCTTGCTCATTATCTATCAGCACTTCATCCTCAGTCTGTAAAACAGAGAATTTATTTCATAATAAAGGCTTGTAACATCATCATTTAGTATAAAATAGTTGGTTAATTTACGAAGTTCTTCTAAAATGCAAGGTAAAATGAGAGCAGCTTATAGAAGAGTAACCTACACATCCATATAAGCCACCAGCCTGAAAGTGATCTGTGCTTTCCATCATTTCAGAACGAGGGGTCACCTCCCCATGACTTGAAACTGCACTCTCAAGCATACGTAGATCTCCCATATTACGCTCAGAGGTATGCTGAGACTCAATACATAGAGATTCGACTTGTAATCCATTTCCATTTTCAGGAGGAGCAGGATTTTGAGCTGAGCTGACCAGCGCATTACAGGGTACAACAACGCTCAACTTATTTATAGAAGAAATCTTTCCCAAATTTTCAGAAACCACCTTGTCCGCTCTGGGAATCAACTTTCGAACTCGTGAATGTAGCTTTTCAATCTCCAAAAGAAGAGCCTCATGGCAACCATCGCCATCTTGAAACTCAAAGGATGAGCATCCATCACTTGTCCCAAACTCATCATTGCGATAAGTAGTAGTCTTACCTACAAGGTCATAGAAGATACTGTTTCTCAATGATGAAAAAAAATGTTTTAGTAATAACAATCTAGGCTTACTCTCATGTTATCATTTTCATCAGTTCATAATGATAAGACATAAGTGGGCAATTGAGCAGAAAGTACCAACATGCAATATAATTTCACAATATTAACCTTTAAAACTCTTCAACCTTTTATTTTAACCTAGAACTAACATAGCCTAACCAGCAACTGAGGAAACATGGACATGTACAAGAAATATAAAAGAGAGCAATTTATTTTGTAAACTTTGCCTTTGTTTTCTTACATTTATAATTGTAAAGCAACTATGAAAGCACAATGAAGAATTTCTAAAAAATACAAAAACAACAATAATAATCTTAAACTGCCATTCTGAAAAATTATACGGGGAGAGAGTCAGATTGTATATATGATTATACGATCTAAATATTAACAGTTAAAAAGATTTAAGGATGTTAAAACAAAGATGAATTTAACACATCTGAAAACTGGAATATCAAATGCTTGTTAAAAAAAGTTAATAGTGACAAAAGGCCATTGAAAGCACCAAGTTAAATAAAGTTATAGTGACAAAAGGTCATTGAAAGCACCAAGTTAAATGTTGAAAAAGAGAGAGAGCACCAGTTAAATAAAGTTATAATGACAAAAGGTCATTGAAAGCACCAAGTTAAATTTTGAAAAGAGAGAAAGGGAGAGAGAGAGAGAGTGATCCCTTCATTTCTCATACAAGAAACTATCCAGAAACAGGATCGAACACAACCGTAATCCATACCTAGATTACTAAATTTACCTTCCATGGAAGAACCGTCAGGAACAGACTCCTGTTTTTCTGGAAAGAAAAAAAGAAAACATACACACTCAGATCAGAGAATAACTAGGCAAATAAGCACTGCATTAAGCATAATACCAAACTACATACCGTAATAGGAGAACAAGTTATGATTTGACATGTATCTAACTATTTCAATTGTCTCTTCAATTCTCTCTCTTTTCTTCCTCTTCATGACTTTATTTCTCTGAATTCGACTTGAAAATGGAAATGACTTCGCATCAAGATCTTCTGAAGTGAACCTTTCAAATTCAGATGGCTTTCTTTCATCATATTTCGCGAGCTCCCTATCATATTTCAACGCTTGGGACTGAAGTTCTTTAATTTGCAGTTCCATCCATTTACAGCGCCACATTACAGGATGTATAAATCTTCTCCAGTGAGGCGTCAACTTCTTCTTCCTAGAAAATTTGAGAAACAAGCAAAGTAGAGATTTTATTCGACACAAAGCAAAGCAATAAAATCTAAATAGTAAACTATATGTTGGGTACCGTGCCTGTCAAAAAATAAATAAACATGCTCGGAAGATAAGAATAATTTCCAACTATACGTTTCTGGTTTACAGTAGAATCAATAAAACGATATGCTTATACTAATGAAATATTTGTTAGTGACCAAAGACAAGAAAATTGAGACCAGAAACATCAAACAGAAACTAAATTGGCCAATATGCTGAAAACATACGATTCTATCTGGCACATTGAAGATGAACGTACAAACCATATTGGCAGCGTTTCTATCTGCAATTACCTCATTCGAAACGCATCATAATTTTTGTCGTATGCCGATACAGAAGCAAGGTCACCACACAGCCGTGATCGAACTTCATCATCATCAAAATTTTGAACGTTCTCTGTCCCGGATACTGTATCACCAAAAGAACTAGAATTTTCAATCACATCAGCATGTTCAGTTTCAACCCGCCCAACATCACAAGAATATGTAACACCAGTTATGTCTATCTCCTCATTCTCACTTCCATTCGTTGTTGTGGTTTGTTTAACCAGAAATGTTTCCATGTCAAAGGTCTCGTCCTTATAATTACTCACACAAGGCAAAAAATTATCATCAGGGTCCTGATGGATACTTGCGTTCTCCTTATGAAACGGAACTTTCATTGAAGCTTCCAACTTTGGCTTTACATCCAATTCAGGGCCCATTCTGCAAATTTCCCAACTCCAGTCAATCTTCCCAATCACATAATCAATTCCATCAAAATAAAACTGTAACTTCATAAATTTCCAAATCAGAAGAAATTAACATAACCCAAGGAAAAAAACAAGATTACTCTTTGCCATACAATGGTCTATAATGCTCAAAAGAATTAGCCCAAAATTCAGAAAACAACTTGAAGCAATCCTCCCCCCCCCCAAAAAAAAAAAAAAAAAAAAAAAAAAAAAAAANAAAAAAAAAAAGAAGACTCTACAGTAGTGATAATCAAAGAAAATAGAGAAAACCCAGACAAGTTTATAGAATAAGATTGTATATTCCTGTACCAATGAAACAAAACTCAATCTCTTAACCCAGAAAAATGAGTTATAAAGCCCTAAATCATAAACCCTAGAATCAGAAGAGTGAGAAACGGACCTGGGGGTTTGGGTGAATCTTTAATATGTTCGGGACAAAGGCTGAGAAGCTAAAGCGAGCTCATGCTAGAACCACCGGCGGTTACAGAAAGGCCAAGCGTGTCGAATTCTGGCCAATTGCAAAGGAAAGCCGAAAGCTTTGTGAGTTTCTCCACTCCACCGTATGTTAGACGAACCGGAAGGACTCTGCTATCTCTCCAGGAAGGCAGATCGGACCGGAATGAACCGGATCAAGCCAACCGAGGGCTGCCAGTGCGGTTCAATTGATTCACTTTTGTCTGCTTTCATTGTTGGATTGGGCCCTTCACGTTTCATCAATCAAGCCCAATTTCTATCATTTAAAGTGGTAAGGCTTTTATTAGAAAAATGCCATTTTAAAAACATATTTAGAAAAATAGTATTTTTTTAAATAGTAACTAGTGACCGGTAACTAATTTTCGAGTACTGGTACCTAGTAACTAAAAGTATTTAAAACTAATAACTACTAACTGATAACCAGTTTTTAGAAACTGGTAACTAATAACTACTTTAAAAATGATATTTCTCAAAACTTTTTTAAAAGTGATACTTTTTTAATAAAAACTGTACTGAATGACCAAGTGAATCCAATTCCTACGGTTGGTTGAGCATTGAAATTAATGTCAGAATCATAATTATTATGTTTAGTTAATAATTAGAATGAATTGGAATAAATACTATTTTTACAAAAATATTCCTAACTTTTAATCTTGAATTTATATTCTATGATATATTAAAAATTAAATTAAAAGTCTATTGTTTTATATCAATAATACTAATTACTATATTTGACTAAAAATATTAATTACCAAACTAAAAAATGCGATCTATTTTTTTTAGTACCAAATTCATGTTGATTATTATATTTGTGAATTTAAATTTAAATAAACTTGATATTCTTTATATATATATATATATATATATATATATGTTGATATCCAATTATTCCTTTATGCCTTAGTAGTATCAAAATCTATTTCTTTTAAAGGTCCCATTATCTCAATCATATCCAACAAAAAAAAATGTTTAGAAAAAAAAAACTCTACAGTTCCCCTAAACATATATATATATATATATGTATGATATACTAACTTAATAGTAGTAACAATTTTTTTTTTATTTTAGGTTGAAGAGTAAGCAAGATAAAAGACATTGTTGATTATATAAAATTAGGATAGATATTAAATGTTAATAGAGATAATTTTGGAAAAAAATAATTTATTTAATTTTACAATAGAATGGAATAGCTATTTCAGTGGATCTTTAGGAATAACAATTCACCCAAACACCACCTTATTTAATGGATATAGCCAAATGGCCAAATTTTGGGTTCAAGGAGCTTAATAAATAGCCATTTGCAAATACTATTAAATAAATGGCTAAATTTATCAAAACAATTAGTAAAATGACAAAATTAATGAATAAGGCTAAAATAAGGAGAAAATTAGGTGGATGGCCAATTTTTCAGATTGGTTTAAATAGATGTCAATATTTTAAAAGTTATAGCTAAATATTCATTCTTTTTAAAGCTTCAGCTGTGGAATATCTCGTATTTCCATTTTTATTATTAAATGAATTGAACATTTAGCTATAAACTTTTAAGCTTGGTCATATATTGTGTTTTGGCCCAATAAATGGTCAAATAGCTAACCAACGCAAAAATAAATCAATTTTTCGATATTTATATCAATTTATTAGTTTATGAAATTTTTTTTAAAAAAAAAACTTATATGTCGATAACCTTAATATAAAATTGATATATTAATACATATTAATTCATATACTGACAAGAGATTGGTACACTAGTAAACAAAAATCAATTTACTAATATAAAACTACTGTATTTATACACGTTGATTTACTAATAAAACTGATATAAAAAATTTGATCTACTGAAAATTGACTATTTTGGGGAAAAAAAAAACATAGAAATAAATGATGGAAAATTTTGATTTTACATCATAAAATTTAAAAAAAAAATTGAAAAATCTCGGATTATAATTTTTTTTGAAAAATCCCAGATTTATTTAGAAAAAAACTACTTTTAAAAATATTTAAAGAAAACCACTTTTTACAAATTAATAAGGTACTTGAGGTAACCGGTCAAGTTATTTGAGATAATGATTCTGGTTACCTCAAGTAACTTGATTGGTTGCCCCAAATAACCCCGATTAATTACCTCAAGTTTTTTTTAAAATGCATATTTTGAAGAAAAAGTGTTATTTTTCTAAATATTTTTAAAAAGTGTTATTTTTCTAATTAAACTTTTTCAAATTATATATATATATATTTCCAAATAAATTCAGAATTTTTCAAAAAAGTTTAGCCCATTCGGAATTTCTCAATTTTTCATACTTTGAGCCTCGTTTTTTTTTTTTTTTTTTTTTTTGTAAGAAGCCCATAAATGATAACAAAAATATAAATTTATTGAATATGTCAAAAAAATTCATTTTTTCAAATAAGATGAAGAGAACGGACATTAGTTATAAACAATTGATGAAGTACTTCTCAATAAGGATATATGCGGTCATTTGTTTCAATAATTTTCACCCATTTCATTCTCAAACCATTCAAATGGGCGTTTGTTTCAAAAGTTGCAGCTTTTTTCGTTTGAATTATTCTTTTAAATAACTGTTTGTTTTGACAATTTCAGTTTTTTATTCAAATAGCACCTTCTATCTTGTTTTTTCTTTTTCTTTTTTTCCTATTTTAGCTTTTTTCCATTCTAATGATTTTTGTTCTTAAAATTATAATTCACCTCTTTTTTTTTTTTGAATGGATCTATTTGATTATCTCATTCAAATTATAACTTATCCTATTCAATTACCAGTTCAAATGTCTCTCATTCCTATTATAACACATTCTATTCTTTCAGTTTAAATATGCTTGCTCAAATAAGCAACCTCGACAAAAACTATACTGACTTTTGAATTTCCTACAAATTAATACTCTTAACTTTTGAATTCCTGCAAATTAATATCTTTATATTTGAATTTCTAAAAATCAATATCTTGATAATTAAAATTTCTCCAAATTAATATCCGAATATTTAAAGTTCTTGCAAATTTTTACTCATGATGCCCAGTTAACTTATTTTAATAGTCTAAGTTATTACCCCTCATTAACTTAATAAAAATATATTAAACATTATTATAATTTTTAAAAAGTAAAAAATTAGAGTGAGAGGTGAAAATGGTAAATTGCAAAAACTATCATGTATTATGACCTTTCTGTAAGTTTAACCATGTGTTTTGGCTTGAGTAAAATTATATATTTTTATTTAAAATCTCTATAAATAGTTACCCTCTATGTACAAATTGACTATAAAATTCATAGTTAAGTATGGAATTTGAACTGAAGATATAATATTGAAAATACTTGACATTTATTGAAAAATAACTTAAAATAATCAACATAAGTCACCCAATTTGTATACAAAACAAAAGATATAGTTAAAACTGCAGAAAGACCATACCCTAGTGTTTTCTTTCGCAATTACCCAAGAAAAAAAGTATAAAATATTTTATAAAGTATTTTATGATAATATATTAACATTTAAATGTTTTTATTATATCAATGAGGGGTATTTCCATCTTTTAACTTGATCATAGTATTAATTTGTAGAAATTTCAAAAGAGGATGTTAATTTTTAGAATTCAAAAGTTAGGGTATTAACTTGCAAGAATTTTAAATGTTAGAATATTAATTTATAGGATTTCAAATGTTATAGTATTAATTTGCAAAAATTCAAAATTTAGGTTAGTTTTTGTTGAAAAATTAAAAGTCGGGATATTATTATGTTATTATCCCTTCTAAATAATGTTAGAGATTCCAACTATCATCCTAAATTTTTATACGTACATATATGATATATGAGTTATCATTATACAGTTAGTGAATATTGTTGATTTTTATTTGTTGTAAGCTCTAATATATCGAATAAATAGTAACAACTCACATGTATATGTATGAATACTAAAAATTTGGGTTAATAATTGGATACTCCAAAAATATTTGAATATTGGAAGAATACTAAAAATTTGGGTTAATAATTGGATACTCCAAAAATATTTGAATATTGGGATAATAATTTGGGATAATATTGTTGATTTTGATATTATATAAATAATACCAAAAATATTATGGATATTTGTGAATATTATGGCTATTTCGAGGAAAATTTAAGAAGAATATCTTTCTTAAACTTGTATTTTTGTTTTAGGTTTGGATGAGTTTTATCTAAATATTTCATTTTTTTTGAGACTGCATTTCTACTTTCTTAGAAATTTACCAAAGAATGTTGTAGAAAATATATGGAGAAGAGCCCTCTATATATAGATGAAATATAATATGAGAGTAAAAATTTATTCATAAGTAGTGTGGGACTTTTTCACTCCATCTAACAAAAATAAGAATGTGAGTAGGAGGTAGCACCTTCATGACTCCATCCAGTGAGCCTTGCACGTGCCAGTGCTCACGCAAGAGCTCTGTAGTTTGGAGGCCTAATGCCATTTTCTATTACAGTATGAGGTTTTCGCCCACATTACTTGAGGTTTTTAATACTTTTACTTATAAAAGTCCAAAAAAATTACAAAAGTACAGAGATCGGTTTTTTTTTTTTTTTTCTAATTTATGTACAGTTTTTATTAGAAAAATATTACGTTTTAAAATTTTTTTAGAAAAATACCATTTTTGAAATGATTATTAGTTACCAGTATCTAAAAACTGGTTAACAGTTACTAGTTATAAATACCATTGGTTACTAGTTACCAATTTCTGAAAACTGGTTACCGATTATTAGTTACTATTTTAAAAAATGATATTTTTCTAAATATTTTTTTTAAATGACATTTTTCTATCAAAAACCGCACCGATTCTAAAAAAACATAACCCACCATATTTTTCAAATTTTTTTTAAAAATATTGTACAAGGCCTTATTTTTCCCATTACTTGCCCTCTTATTTTCTTCATGTATTTTTCAATTTACCTTTCTAAAAAAAATATAAATCTCAATTTAAAGTCAAATACTTCAATTATTCATCATTACATAAATTTTTATTCATAAAATATCTCTACAAGTAATTTGTGTATTTCACATTAAATAATAATTTATATAAAAATAACCAACATCTGAAATGATTACTTGTCCATTTACTAATATTTTCACATAAGTAAAAATAATAATTTCCATAAAAGGATTTTTTTTTTTTTTTTTGCTTATGAGAATGTTCCAAAATAGTATTTATCATAAATAGAAAGTACGAAAAATGCCTAATGGAGATATCATCAGCACAAGAAACACTATATGTCCATTTTTTAAAATGCGACGCAAAATTCAGTAATTTGGCTAAGAAGCGCTATAAATTATCATTGGTAATGCTATATATATACTACAAGGGGATGGCTACGGTAGGGGCGTCCCTACGTAGGGTCATGCCTTAATTATCGTTGGATGGGAATCTGTGGGGAATAACGGGAATCTGTGGAGAATCTATTTATATACAGATTCCCATCCAACGGTGAATAGACAGGGCCCTACGTAGGGGCGCCCCTACTGTAGACGCGCCCATATTACAATTACACACAAATCCCACATACACACTGACCTGACATACCATGTCACTCATATTTTTAATAAAAAATTATTTATATTTTAACCCATAACTTTTGCCTTTTAATGAAAACTTGCCTACCCATCTCATTTCACGATCACGTTTTTTGCCATCCTCTTTTCTTTTCTTCACAATTTTTTTTTCTGTTCCCCAGAATATTATTTGTTAACGCATAGAATCAGAATGCATTTGTTAGCTAAAAATTCTAAACAAATTCACATATTTGTTGCTCCAGCCCTTTTTCTTTTTTTCGGCTTCTAAATATAATATGTCTCCTTCAGAAGCTGTGGGCTTTGACAAACCCAGCAATTCAAAGGATTTGAATTGTTTCAAGGTCTAAAACGTGCTTATCTTCTTAGGCATTTTGATTTTAATATATCTTCTAATTTTTTTTCTTCATATTCAATTTATCGAATTTTACTTTTTTTTGCTTGTCATTATATCTTTATGATGCTTTTTTAGGTTATTGATTTTAAATCGGGTCAAGGTCGATCGGTTCTTTCTTCATTATTAATTTGTCATTTCCCCCTCCCCCCTTAACCTAGAAAGTATTAGACATATTAGACATATATGAAAACCAATGTATTAGACATATTAGATATAATCACATATTAATTTGTGATTATATCTTTATGATGCTCTTTTTTATGGACTGCTATAAGCCGTACTTGGTTGTTGTTCTTAGCTTTAGCTTTTTATTCTTTTGCTATTTTGGTTTTACATTAAGGAATAAAGACCAAAACAGGGAGAGAAATTCTAGTACTTTTTGTTAGGAAATATAATTTTCTGTATGGGCCACATATGATTATTAATTGTATTAGGCTATATTATTTCTAAGTGAACCCAAGATTAAGTGATTTATTAGGTTAGGTCAGAATATCTATTGGGTATGGATACCAAGAATGGATACCTTGTTAGTCTACCCAGTTGGGTTTGATGGATATCTAATAGGGCAGCACATAAAGATCCTATTAAAGTAATGGTCCCTATGCCTAATTCATTCACGTACGCTCTTATCTGTAAGCCACCATCACTTACAGAGAACTCTATGTTGGAATAATGTCCTATAAAGCAGTTTATTATTTTGACATTATAAATAATATTTATCGAATTATTTGTTATCTGTTTGTTATTAATAAATTCCATATTATGAATTTTTATTTCATTTATGTCCTATTGATATACATGTGATGTGTGTGTTTATCTTATACAAACATCTAAAGATTCCGAGACATATAATGAGTAATAAAGAATTATTCATATGATGAGTTCATATGTAGGAGACATTATATTCTTTATTTCATTATGTCTAAATTAAATTGTTCGCATTCTGCATATTGAAGATGGAATACTTTACTATGCCATAGAATGTAGTATTATCTATTTTCATAATGAAGTCTCCAATTATCAAAGTGAGTCTTCGAATAGAAACATTAGTGTGTTATAAGAAAGTTATAACAGTATCGAACAGGACCGAGTGAATTAGAATTTAAGGTTAAGTGCGGTAACTTAAATTTCTAATTTCACTAATCTAGCACTATTATAGAAAACCTTAATCCTAGTGATTAACGAACTTACTTTCATGTGTTTTATCTTTTTGAGTTACTAAAAGACTAGTCCTGATTTATGGTTCGAACTCCGGTATATTGGAAGATAAGGTGTATGAAATGTGTAGAACGTTTTTCATGATGGACGCTATACATATAATGTCACTTTGAGTTTTTTCAAGTACTTAGATTATATAAACCAGGGCCCTGGTATTCACTATGTAAATTTGACTGTGTTGGTATAAGTAGATATAAACATCGTAGTCATCTATTATCCATTAGATGAAAAATGGCAACTCAAAGGTAAATATGTACTAGAGGGGTAATACAGTAATTTCACCCTGCTAGTACAGTATTGCATTGGGGGCACGTCTACAGGTATAGTATATGCTAAATGGATCAAGCTAATTATTTGATAATAAGCTTCACAGTAAATAAATGACATTTAGTCCAAGAGTTCAATATTGGGTCTATAGTGGTGTGCTCCAATATTAATGGACAAGGCCCAATAATAATTATGAGTTAATTATGATTGTGGGCATGTGATCCATTGGAACTTGGACTTTATGGATCCATCTGGTCCCCTGTCTAGCTCAATTTAAAGCCCAATAGTTATTTGATGATCAGTTGAACCCAACAAGCCTAATAAGCCTATTAGGGTTTACTAATCTCTTTATAGTTAAGAGAAAAGTTCTCTAACTACACAGAATAAGAGTTACACATGAAACACCCCTGAGAGGAGAGTGTTCCATATATAACAGAGAGAGAGGGAGAGCAGAGAAAATCGGCTAAGCAAGGGATTCACCATCCTTGGTGTTTTCAGCCATCCCGGAGAAATCGGTTCGAGAAGATTGTCTTCTTGTTCATCTGCATATCTCTTTGTTGGGAATCAAGAAGGTGACCACCCACTGGATCAATCAAATGACTTTCAAGTGGAGCGAATCGGGGTATTGTTCTTGTCTAGATCAAGAGTTAACTTATGTTAGATCATGATTTGAAAAATTTTGTAAAGAGAAAAATTTTAAATGACCAGTTCCGTTGCGTTTCTAGATTTTACAAAACTATGGTGTTCTTGAAAATAATCTTACGAAAATATTTTTTGGAATTTTATTCTAATGAATACCAGCAATTGGTACTAGAGCATGGTTTTATTGTTGATTTAGCATATTTTACTCCGATCTATTCTCTTGTTGATTGATGTTTTTTATTTTCGGAAAGTTTGATTATGTTTGGTCTTGTTCATGTTAAGAGTATGCTCTAGTTTGTATGATGGTCAAGAGATTCAATGAGTTTGAATGATTATTTGATTAGATGTTGCTATGAGGTGATGATCATGTTTGTTTTTTATTTTCGTTACCGGCTCGTTCTTGATTTCTATGTGTTCAAGTTTTATGTTCTTGATAAAACTATGCATAGAAATATTTTGATCTTTAATTGTTTTTAAGTTTTTATGAAAAACTATTTTTCAATTTAAAAAAAAAAAAAAACGAAACGACAGAGTGGTGCACGGCTAGGAGCCATGTGCACCGCTCGCATGAGCCTCGTGGGTGTGACCCACATACAGATATCATTACCTTAGGGAAACTCATCTCAATGAAGTATAATAACAAGGAAAATATAAGGGAGTACGCCATGCAGATATTTCATTTAGCTGATAAACTTAAGGAGCTTAAGTTAGAAATGTCAGAAAACATGTTGGTGGCTATGGTACTTCTTTCTCTTCCTACTCAATATGAGAACCTAAAAACTATATACAATACCCAGAAGGACAAATGGAATATTAATAAACTTATTTCTATTTGTGTTCAAGAGGAAGAAAAAATCAAAGCCGAAAGGCCTGAAAGTGCTAACTTGACCATTATCTTTAAGGCAAAGAAGAGAAAGATAGACAAAGGAAAAAAAAGTTGCAGTGGCTCCACCTTCTAATATACAGAAGAAACAAGAAGAGTAAGGTTGCTTCTTTTGCGGCAAGGTTGGGCATATGAAGAAGGAATGTACTAAGTACAGAGCTTAACATATTAAGAAGGGTAAGCTTCTCGTGTTCTGAAGTTAATTTAACTTATGTACGTAAAGATACTTAGTAGGTAGATTTGGTGCTACTACTCATAAGTATTTCCATGCAGGGTTACTTGTAGAGCTGGTAGCCAAATGATGCTGAAAGAGTGATTTTTGTGGGCAACAGCTAAACAACTGAAGTGGAGGTCATAGGGCACTTTAGATTATTTTTGAATTCTGGAAAATATTTAGATTTATATTAGACTTTTGTGGTATCATCTTTAAGACAGAATTTAATTTCTATTTCTGTGTTAGACAAATATGGATTTACTTGTTCTTTTAGATATAATAAGTTTAGTCTTATTTATGATTCAAATATTGTTAGTATCGGTTTTTTTAATGACAGCCTATATATGTTAAATACCCAATCCTCCGTTAAGAAACTTTATATTTTAATTCAAGAGGTATAAAATGAAAATTAACAAACGAGGACTCATCTTTATTATGATACATATGCTTATGATACATTTCTAAACAAAGAATTGAACATCTTATGTCCGATGGGATTCTTGGTCCCTTTAATTTATCAGATTTTCAAGTTGCATTGAGTGTATATAGGGGAAACAGACAAATGTTAGGAAATTACGTATTAATAGGAGCTCTAGCGTCTTAAAACTAATACATATAAATATCTGTGGTCAATTCCCTATGGCTTCTTAGAATGGACAATAATACTTTATTACGTTCATATATGATTATTCTCGCAATGGGTACATCTACTTAACACACGAGAAGCTTAGTTACGGGATGTATTTAAGGCTTATAAAGCTGAAGTTGAAAATTATCTTGATAAGAAAATTAAGGCTATCAAATCTGATCATGAAGGTGAATACTACAGTCGATATGATAGATCAGGTGAGCAACATCCAGAGTCTTTTGCTAAGTATTTGAAGGAGTACGGCATTATTTTGTAACACACTATGCTGGGGAAAGCTTAGTTACTAGATGTATTTAAGGCTTATAAAGCTGAAGTTGAAAATCATCTTGATAAGAAAATTAAGGCTGTCAAATCTAATTGTGATGGTGAATACTACAGTCGATATGATGGATCAGGTGAGCAACATCCAGGGTCTTTTGCTAAGTATTTGAAGGAGTACGGCATTGTTTCGTAATACACTATGCCAAGGAAAACTTAGCATGAATGGTGTTGTTGAACGACGTAATAGAACACTTAAAGATATAATAAAGAGCATGATTAGTCATTCCACCTTACCAGAGTCACTTTAGGGAGATGCACTCAAGACTCAAGCATACATTTTAAACAGAGTACTAAGCAAAGTAGTAACCAAAACCCCTTATAAACTTTGGACTGGGCGAAAGCCCGTTATTAGTTATTTACACATATAGGGTTGTCCAACTGAGACAAGGATGAAAAGAAACTGGACTCAAAAACTATAAGCTGCTACTTTCTGGGTATGTTGAAAGGTTAATAAGATATAATTTTTATGATCCCACAGTAAAGTCCTTCTTTGAGACGGAAAATGCGAGATTTCTTAAGGATATTGAGTTTGGGAGAGAAGATAAGATTAGGGACATTGTCTTTAGAGGAATTTGTTCCTCTTCCTTTGGTTGTTATTGACAATGGTCAGGACACTCAGGATCCTGTTCCTGATAATTTCATTATTTAAAATGCAATTATTCCAGTACAAGACAATGTTCAAGTGCTTCCTGTCCTAGATGCGGTAAATGCTTTTATAGAGCAAACTCAACAACCTCAAGAACAAGTACCTTTAAGGAGGTCCACCAGAGAAAGGAGAAGTGCAATTTTGGATGATTATGTCATATATCTCTAGGAACATAAGTTTGACAATGGGGTAATAGAGAATGATCCAATCAACTTCACTCAAGTCAAACAAAGTTCCAATTCTCAAAAGTGGATTGATGCAATAAATGAGGAAATAAAGTTTATGAAAGACAATAATATTTAGGATCTTATCAAATTGCCTGAAAGTACGAAGCCCATTAGTTGCAAATGGATTTTTATGACCAAACAAGATTTGAAGGGTAATTTTGAAAGATATAAGGCTCGTCTTGTCACTAAAGGTTACATTCAGAAGGAATACGTTAGTTTTAAAGAGACCTTCTCTCCAGTTGCTTCGAAGTACTCCTTTAGAGTAATTATGGTACTTGTGGCTCATTTTGATCTCGAGTTATATCAGATAGACGATAAGACTACGTCTCTTAATGGTGACATTGATGAGACGAGTTATATGGTACAACCAGAAAACTTTGTATCTGGAAATCCGAAGTCTATAGTTTGCAAACTCAAGAAGTCCATCTATGGCCTCAAGCAGGCTTCCCATCAATGGTATCACAAGTTTTATAAAATGATCATCTCATTTGGATTTAAAGTGAATCCTATTCATAATTATGTATATTATAAATTTAGTGGGAGCAAATTTATTTTTCTAGTATTTTATGTTAATGACATACGACTAGCAAGTAGTGATATAGGCTTATTACACGACATTAAAAGATTTTTTGCAAAGAATTTCGAAATGAAGATCTTGGAGTCGCCTCTTTTGTATTAGGTATACAGGTATACAGAGATCGTTCTCGAGGTATCCTTAGGTTGTCACAAAAGAGCTATATCGAAAGGGTACTTAGTAGGTTTGGTATGGATAAGTGTGCACTAACAGATACTCTGGTATTTAAAGAAGATAAATTTAGCCTTAATCAAAGCCTTAAGAATGATGTTGATAAAGTAGACATGCAACAATTTTCATATGCTTCGACTGTAAGAAGTCTAACGTATACTCAGCCATATACGTGTCCGGATCTTGCGTTCATAACTGGTATATTGGGCAGATACATGAGTAACCCTGGAATGGATTACTAGAAGACAGCAAAGATAGTTATGAGCTACTTACAGAGAACGAAGGATTATATGCTCACTTACTAGAGATCGGATAATTTGGAGATCATCAGGTATTTTGATTCTGATTTTGCAGGATACCTAAATAGAAAAATATCCACATCGGATTATGACTATCTATTAGCTGGAGGAGCTATTTTCTAGAAGAGTATTAAGCAGACAATCATAGCTACTTAAACTATAGAGGTTGAAATCATAGCTTGTTATGAGGCATCTAATCAGGGGATATGGTTGCGAAATTTTGTCATCGGGCTATATATAGTAAATGGCATTGAAAAGCTATTGAAGCTTTATTGTGACAATAACTCAGTAGTACTATATTGCAATAGCAACATGAGCTCATCAAAGTTATGACATATTGACATCAAGTTCCTAGCTATTAGAAAGTGAGTACAGAGTCGACTTGTGTTAATAGAGCATATTAGTACCAACTCCATGATTGCGGATCCGCTCACCAAAGGCTTACTACCTAAAGTATTTCGCGAGCACACTGCTAATATAGGTGTTGTATTTTTGGATGGTGTGCAGCTTTAGTAGGAGTTTATAATTTAGTTTACATGCTCTTTTGTGACACTTGTTTATGTTTATTTTACTGTAGTATTTGGATGATGGATTTTCTTGATGACTATATAATATGATATTTTTCATATTGTTTTCTTTTTTTTCCCTATTACAGTTTAACATAAAGTTTACGGTAATATACTAAAAGAGAAAGACTATAGTTGATTTCATTTTAGTTTTAGGAAGATCAGTTAGAAATAGGCATGTTAAATCATATTGCATGTAATTTTTGTCATTCGGGCCTATTAGTACGATGATTATTGAGGGTTCTAATTGCCATTTGAATAAGTACAACATTGAGCGCTTTGGTTTCGTGCTATATATCCGATGATGAGATTGTAACTTTGGGGATATTCAAGAATAATATAGCATTTTCATGGCCATATTTCAGTTTTATAATATAATTATATTTGGAACATACGTGACCCAATTAGGAGACTGTTAGGAAATATAATTTCCTATATAGACCACATATGATTATTATTTGTATTGGGCCATATTGTTTCTAAGTGGACCTAAGATTTAGTGATTTATTGGACTGGATCAGAATATCCATTGGGTATGGATACCAAGTGTGGATACCTGGATAGTTTACCCAATTGGGTTTGATAGATACCCAATAGGGTAGTACATAAAGATCCTATTAGGATTATGGCCCCCACGCCTAATTCATTCACGTACGCTCTTCTATCTGTAAGCCACCATCACTTATAGAGAACTCCATCAGAGTAAATATTAAGATTTAGGCTGTGGAAGAATCTAACCCTTAAGCCCTCAAGCTTTTATCATCTCTACGCTTCCGCATTTAGTCTCTTCATCCAGTCCTCAATAATTAAAAGGTATGGACTGCTGGAATTGCCTAACACTTAGGGCAAAACATACATGCATGCTAACTATGGAAAACACATGATCACATCATGAACGCAGCGGAATAATTAGCGGATTTAGGTTTTAAAATTTTTACATGAAAACAATTTTCATAACCATATTACATGCATATATCATATACAGGATCATGTATAACATAAATCAAATCTAGATGCATAANCTCTCCCTTGCTTTAGGCGTGTAACACACTCTGAAAAACTGTGCAGTTTTTTCTCTCATGTATCTTATATATATGAGACCAAAAACTGCTAACCCTAGTCCAACTAGGATTGGGCTTGTTCTCCAATTTGGGCTTTAGGTTTATTTTTATAAATATGTCCAACCCATGAAACTTATTTATAAAAATACCAACTTCTGTGTAGAATCATTATTTTACACAGTTTCATGAAACTAATTTCACGAATACCACCAACCAATTAATGAGCTTTATTGAGTTAGACAAGGGACCTAATGGATCCAAATAATCTAAGCTCCAATAATATAATAAATACATAATAACTCTTATTATGGTATTTATATAAATATTATTAGTAAAGGGGACACTCCACTAAAGGCCCAATACTGCACTCTTAGATTAAATGTCATGCCTTTTAAAGAGATTCAATCAACTAACCTTGATTAACCGATCCATCTAGCATATTCTATACCACACATAGAATCCCTATACAATGCCGTAGTTGGATAGGTGAAATTACCGTAATACCCTTCCAACACCTATTAACCTTTAAGTTACCATCTTTCTATCAAGGAATAATGTTGTCGATAATTTTGTTCTCAATGGCCATTTAGACAAAATTATCAACCAATTCACAAAGTGAATACTAAGATCTTAGATTTAATTATTCCATGAATCTTGAAAGAACCTAAAGTGGCATTAATGTATAGTGTCCTTAACTATTTGGTGTTCCCATCAATTCACAAACCATAACCTCCAATATGCCAGAGTTCACCTCTAATTTCGTAGAGGCTAGTCTTTCAACAAATCAAAAGGCTACAACCCATGAAAGCAAGTCCAATCAAATATCAAGGATTAAGATCTATATGCTAAGAGCTAGTTTATGGTAATATAAGAATTGAGTTACGGTACTCCAATTCTTTATATTGCCTGGTCCAGTTCAATACACATAACTTATTTATGTTGTATTAGTGTTTCTATCAGAAGTCACATACTTCAATAATTTGAGACGCATCATTCCCGTTGAGATAGACAAACACTACAACCTATAGTAAATAAAGTATTCCATCTTTATTTACAGATTGTGAACTAATTCATTTAGACTTAGATAAAGAAACAAGTCTCCCCATAATTAACACTTAATCATGTTTGTTTCTTTATACACAAACAAAGTCATGGAATCTTTTTCAGATAAATAAACTATACAACTAAGATAGTTTAATCTAGCAAATATCATAATTGCATATAAGAGAAAGTTGTTCATACTCAAAGGGTATAATTGGAAATATGCTTTTTAGGACAAAAAATCCCAACATGGACTCAGATAAACTCAATAATCTCGTAACCTGTCAATTTAGCATGAATGATCTAAGATTGTTGTCTGATGTATTTACAATCTTGTGAATTCTAACACTTTTAGTTCTTGTTATATAAAGACATAGTTAATTTTTTATGTGATTTTAATTTGGTTTGAATAATATTATTTCTTTTTTTGTTATATTTTTTCTTTTCGCTACATTTTCACTGTATTATTTTTTTGCTAAGAATATTTACTCCATAACATGACGTTACTGGTTTGATACTTCTCTGAAAACGGTCTATCAGTCAAAGTGTCTTCTTCTATTTACTAGATGCAAAAATAATTTGGAAGCATAAGCCTGTGGAAAAATTAGGATATACTTATATGTATGTATATATATATATAGGGCACCAATTCAGTATGTTTTTTTTTTTTTTTTACCTACACATAGGTATCATTTTGACCAATGAAAATTTTTCTTATACATTTTTTTATATTAAAAAATAAGAGAGAGAAAAAGCATTAATGATGCACATTTTTTTATGCACCTCATTATAGTCATTGGATCACTTTTAGATGATGATCCAAAGGCTAAAAAAAAATACCTATACATAGGTAAAAAAAAAAAATACCTACTGGATTGGCAATCATATATATATAGGGCACCAATCTAGTAGGTATTTTTTCTATTAATTCATAGGTATTGTTTTACCTAATAAAAATTCATCACATACGTCTTTTCATAATAAAAGGTGGAGAGAAAAAATTATTAAATAATGAGTATTTATTTTTTTTTTCAACTACTTAAATTATGGTAGTCGTTAAATCAATAATCTAACGGCTAAAAAAAATACATTTATAGATAGGTAAAAGAAAAAAAAAAATTCTTGGATTAGGAACCAACATATATATATACATATAGGTTGCCAATCCAGTAGGTTTTTTTTTTTTTTTAATCTATGTGTAGGTATTTTTTTTTAGCCGTTGGATCACCCGTTGGATCATCATCTAATGGTGATCCAACGGCTATAATGAGATACATGAAAAGACGTGCATCATTAATACAATTTCTTTCTCCTACTCTTTACGATAAAAAAATATGCATAATAAATTTTCATTGACCAAATTGATACCTATGTGTAGGTAAAAAAAAAAAAAAACCTACTGGATTTGTGCCCATACATATATATGTATATATATAAACACACAAAGACAGACAAATTTTGACAAGCAGCAAGCAAAAACAAAATCCTAGTCTTTAACAAAGTACTCTTTAATATTCCTTTTGTAAGTTTTGAAACTCTGTAATATGTAATATAATCATTGTAAAGGATTCTAAAGAAAATGACACATCTAATGTTAAGATATCAATTTCACCAAATAAGGTGGAGCATTGTGATGCATTGGTCCAAATGAGACAAATTTTTATTATTATAAATGATGCAGGACATAAATGCAGGACATAAGACAGGATTCATCATTTAATATTTAGCAGGACGAGCTGGGTTTGGAATGAGTGCCTGTACCGACCCCGTCTTGATATAGGGAGTCGAAAAATAAAAAAATACGACGTGTCGTAGGTGACAGAAAGTAATACACTTGTTTGGTAATTGGTTTTAGTTCCAAAGGAGACAAAAAGGAGTCTGCAACATTGACCCCCAATTAATGGACACGGATGGACGGTCGGATGTGAGAAAGGTAGTTGGCGGTACTTGGCCTTGGCGGGTGCCAAACATCTCTCCACTGGGTCTCTCCTTTTCCTCGCTCGCTCGCTCGCTCGCCCTAAGATCTAGGAACCCAAAATCTTTAAATTCCTCGAAAATCTGACTTCTTGGTATCTCATCAATGGCTTCTCAACCACTACTACTGCCCTTTTTCATTTTCATCTTTATCATCCCTCTCACTAACTCTCTTCCTTTTATTGTTTTGCATGGTAAGTTCTATCTTTTCTATTTATTTTTTTTCTCTGTTATTTTGATGCCATTTATTTTCTGTTATTTTGTTCAGTACTGTTATACGGTATAACTGTTTTGGGTGGGTTCTCTTGATGGTTGTCCACTGCTATTTTTTTTTTTGGGTGGGGGGCTTCTCTTGCATTAGAAAACATCCTTGATACTATTTTAGTTGTGCCAAAAGTAAGTGGCTAAGTTAGTATGTCATAATTGTTAGATTTGGTTCCCTCCAAAAAAAAAAAAAAGAAAAATTGTTAGATTTGGACTAGGCAATAAGAACGAACTTCTGCAGTCACTCTTGTTTTAAACTTTAAAATTCAGTTATTTTACAATATAGGTTAAAGGTCTTCTGTAAATTTTTCATATCCTAAACTATGCGGAGACTTCTTCTCCCATCATTTTTATTGGCAGATTGGTGTTGGAATTAATTTATGAGTAATGCTATGCACACTCATTTTTGGCCCTTTGCCCCAGAAAGACTTGCACTAATTGATGTGGTTCTTGATTTTTAAGCACACGTTATTTTAAAGTTGTGCAGTTGAAAATCATGTCACAGCATTTGATGCAAGTTTCTGGTGAAGAAAATGAGCGTCCGTAAGTATATCCTTCTTAGGACATTCAAAGAGATAATTATTAACAAATGTTGAAATTCTTTTTATACATTTCATGGCAGGCATTGGAGATAAATGCAGCAATCGAGGAATCACACATTTTACTGAGCTCCTTAGCAACTGGTCTGGTTCCCAAGGATACTGCATGTAAGCTCTTTTAGGTTTAGAGTCGTATCGCTGACATTATTCCGATTCATATGAATTCTTAAGAGATAATCATCCTCTGTTTGTTTTTGTTTTTTTAATTTTTTTTTTTCCCTTATTACCGTAGAGAAATTGGAGATGGATCATGGGATTCCTGGACAATGCCCCTGTTTGAACAGGTGACTCTTGAGTTAATATATTAGTTGGTGTGTATTATTTGTTATCTATAGTCTTATAGACTTAACAATTGATAATTGTATTTCTCCTCGCAGACGGATATTGCTTGTGAGAAGGTGGTGAAACAGTGTGGTAATTCTTTTTTTCATTCTTCCATGCTGGTGATTAAAGTATGGTTTCTTACTTAACAAGTTTTCACTTCAATTTACAGGTGAAGAGCATGACTGAATTGAGTGAGGGTTTCAATATAGTTGGACTTTCGCAGGTAATTGACAAGTGTGGTAAACATATTTATTCCCCACTTACATATTAGTTCCTTCATATCATGCAGCAATGTAGTTATTATTATTTGTTTATATATATATATATGTTATATGAGGGATATATAAGCATACCCTGTGAATAAAATATGCTTTAGCAGTCTCTTAAGCCATTCTGCAGTAATGAAAGATTATAGTGTAACATGAGGTCTTGGATTCCTGTAGTTTGATTCATGCATCGAAATTCACACACACACACACACACACGTCTATCTAAACCTTGGGTTAGTTTAGCTTGCTGATTAATGCACATTCCTTCTGTCTCTCAGGGAAACTTGGTTGGTCGAGGTGTTATTGAATTTTGTGACGGAGGACCTCCTGTAAGATTTGACGTAACAATGCATAAATTATGTTCTTGTTTTTACTACCCAAATTCTATCCTATTCGCGACAATGAATCTCTGCTTTTAATATGTGCTACATTGATCAAGCATTAATAGACTGGCCTCACATGTATTTTAACTTGCTGTGTACATGATTATCCATGTCATGAAATAAGCATTTTCTTTAAAAAAATGGTATAGGTTACATTGACTTTCTCACTTAATGTGCTGAAGAAGTATGTGAAGTCAAATTTTTTCTATATTCTTGTGCTTCAAAATGTTTCTCTTTCGCTTGTGCTACTCTTTTTTACTGTTAAAAATTGTTTCCTGCTGATCCAGGTTCATAATACGTAGTTTCAAGTGTGATCTATTCTTCTTTACATGTTGAACAGGTTAAAAATTTTGTATCAATTGGAGGTCCTCATGCTGGTACCGCTTCTATTCCATTTTGTGGGGTATGTGCTTCTTTGTTGGACTTTTAGTTTTTCCTTCTTCTGGTTTTAGATAGTTTCTTATCGTGCCTAAAACTCAGAACCTGTTGAACTTGCAATATTATTGCTGGATATGTTTTTGTTTCATTAATTTAGCTAGGCTAACCATGCTAGTTATCTAGAGAGAGAGAGAGAGGCTTGTTATCACACAATGGTTTGACAGACTTTGTCTTTTGCAGTCTGGGTGGATTTGCATTCTTATTGACATTTTAATCAAGTCAGAGATCTACAGCAGCTATGTCCAGGTTTAATATTTTTTCTGAGCTTTCAAGTTCTTTACAGCTCAGAGTACATAAGAGGGATAGACATGCGCCCCCCCTTGTTATTTGTCTACTTGGAATTTCATTTAACTTGCCTGTCTTTGGTGTATGCAGGAACACTTGGCTCCCAGTGGTTATCTTAAAATCCCAACTGTAAGTGCAATCCTTTGAGTTATTTTCTTTGAACTGGCTAGGAATTACATGTATCTTCTTTCATTTATATTCAATGGTGTGCCGGGCAATATTCATTATAATCCCAGCTCAACAAAGATTGGGAGGGGTGAGGGTTTAAAAGTTATCCTAGTATTAACTTCTCATTGTGTTTAGAAATTCAAGAATGAATTTTATTCCTTGTACTTTCTTGGAATATGAAAATGAGTAGTTCTAGGCATCTTTATTCTGTTCGAGTAAGTTAGTTGATAAATAGGTATATCACCCTGCTTGGTAAGTATCACTAAGACGTTATTTTCCAACGCTGAGGTTAAAGATGATCCTCTACTCCTTTCTCCAGGACATTGATGGCTATCTGAAAGGGTGTCATTTTCTCCCAAAGCTTAATAATGAAATCATTAATGAGAGAAATTCCACCTACAAGGAAAGATTTGCAAGCTTAGAGAATTTGGTGCTTATAATGGTGAGTTTTAAGAGTCATATTTTCTTCTCTTTGTTCATTTACAATTTGATCTTCAAGTACTGTTATGTCAAGTTCTGGGATGCTTTTTCATTTTCTCTGCATGCTTGAGCAGTTTGAGCATGATACCGTCGTGATACCCAAGGAAACCTCCTGGTTTGGATATTTTCCTGATGGGACCTTTGATTCTGTTCTGCCCCCACAAGAGGTGATTTATTTTTTCCATAATCTGAACTCTTGTTCTTTGTAAGATCGATTTAAATTAGATTTTTGTGGCATAACTGTAAGAAACATCGGATTTTGGGCACCATAATTAAACATTCCATTCAACTGTAGAACAGTTGAATTTCCATTTAATTCTGTGACATGGTTTTAATACCTACAGACAAAGCTCTATACTGAAGACTGGATTGGTTTGAGAACTCTGGATGAAGCTGGGAAAGTTAAATTCGTAAATGTAACGGGGAATCATCTTGAAATTTCGAAAAGCGACATGAAAAAGTATATAGTACCGTACTTGGTGGATGTGTCATCAACGCAGCTGATAATAACAAAATCGTCATCTTATAATTGGTTTTTGATGTGGAACAAGTTCTTGGAACTGGCTGGGTTTACAGAGAGTCGGTTATTGCTGCGGTCCATTGATTAATCGTACTGCTGTTGGTCCAGTGGCAACAAGAGGAATTCAAGGGGGGAAAAATGAAATTGGGAAAACGGAAAAGTGGAATGATCATTATTTACAATGAATTTAATGTACAATGAATTCAATGAGAGTGTTATATCTGCTTGTGTTATAACTTCTCGTCCCCTACTTTCAGTGTGAATTTTGGATTAGGGAAATTATCACTAAAATACTATTGTTTAAAAAAATGTGAAAAAAAGACCTTGTGTTTTGGAAATTTAAAATAAGTATATTTTATTTAAGGGAAATTATCACTAAAAAACCCTTTGTTTTAAACAAGTGTGAAAAAAAATCATTGTGTTATTAAAAATTGAAAATAAATCTTTTATTTGAATTATCACGTCATTCCCTATCTTTAAATGATCAAATGCTTTGAAAATATTAGTGAAATTAACATTTTATTTCTTATTATATTATTTTAAGGCATACATTGAAAATGAAGGGAGAAAATATATATGGCCTAAAAAAAAAAACTGTCCCTCATAGTTATAGCACAAATTTATGAAAAAAAAAATTTTTTAAAAAGAAGATTCGCAGAAATATTTGATACTTTCAAAATATTCAAAAATTTTGGATTTTTTTTATCTTTTATGGATTTGTACTGCAAGTATAGAGGCAAGAGTTTTTTTTTTTTTGTTATTTTTAAAATTTTTGAAAATTTTAGATTTTTTTTCTTTTCTAGATTTGTGCTGCAATTATGGAGGGAAATTTTTTTTAAAAGAGGTTTTAGACTATATATTCTCACTCAATATATTTTCAAGTGTAATGTGTGCCTTAAAATAATATAACAAGGGATAAAATGTTAATTTTTAACGAATTTTTAAAGCCTTTAACCAGATAAAAATAACAAATTATATGATAATTCAAAATAGAAGTTATTTATTTTGAATTTTTAATAATACAAGGGCTTTTTTTACACTTTTCTAAAACAGATAGTATTTTAGTAATAATTTTTCTCAAATAGAATGTACTTGTTTTAAATTTTCAAATATACGATGTATATATATATATTTGAAATAAAGAGTATTTTAGTGATAATTTTCCTGTAGATTATTGGGTTATGGTGACTAATCACATTCGATTGGTTTTTGGTGATTTCTTAACAAGAAAACCAAGATTTCGGTAAAGCAACACATTGTAATGGAATCGTTTGGAGAAAAATGCATATCAGTTATCATCTTAAGTTAGTATTCTAATTAGAACTCAAGACCATCTCTAATGCAAAATGTTCTATTTGATAAAAAATTTCAACAAGTAAAATTTGACACAAAAATGCACAATACTATTTTTGACTTTTTATTATCTAATAATTAATAAGTTAATTTTGTATTAGTTGACATTTTAAAAAAAATGTAGTGATTGCATTGAAAAATGTTAGAGCATTGGAAAATTATGTTGTACTTGAGGCCATATTAGAGATTGTTTTGGGGTTTTTCTAATTTTTAGAATTAATCCTTAAGCATGATATCGTGCTAATTAAGCATGTGATTAACAAGACCTAAGTTAGCTTACTCAAATTACAAGTAGTACAAGAAGAGATGACAAGAACTCAAGAAAATAATATGTAGTTTGGCCACAACTATATGTCGTTTAAGCCTTTTTCCACTCATACTTGAACTACAAGTCGTTGGAGCTAGGCTACACATCACTTGGCGCCAGACTACATGCTACTTTGGCGCTCTTCCATTCATGCACAAGCTGCCCAATGGTTCTAGGCAACTATAGAAGGCTCCGGACTTCTAACTTGCTCACCAAGATCTTGTAACCACAAGCTAGCTAATGAGAGCTTGACACCTAATCCTCTTGTCCATCAAGATAAGCTAGCTAATAGGTACTTGATACCTCAATTCCTTGTAGTAGAAGTCCTCTTGTAGTATAAGGCATTTTTTGCCTATAAATAGAGAAATAATACCCTTATTTGCAACTTAATGGGCATACACTATCTATAATACAACACCTTTCTTTCCTTTATTTCTCAACCGTGCTCTCTTTCTCTCCTTTTCTTCCTTTTTTTCTCTTTTTCTCGGGTTCATCCGAAGCTATATTACCAACATCATCTCTCATCTCTTACAAAAGCTATAACTACACAATTATCATCACCACTTCGTCATCATCTTTTGCTCAAACCGTGGTAACTACCATCATCATCAACTCTCGATTCTTCCTTAACTCGTGACCACTACGTTATATATATGTTTATAATCTCATTAATATACATCCTTGTTTTAGTTATTCTTTGGTCCTTTTTCTAATCCGTAGCTTTGCTTATATTCTTATTACTATCATCTCATCATCTCACTTGCATGCACACACGGCTTTGACCAATAATTTGTCATACACCCACATAAAATTATATATGCATACATAATTGTATGGTTATTGTATTTTGTGGTCTTAGTAATATGTCCATGCATGTATAAAACTTAAGCAACAAGTCCTTTTAGTGTTGATATTTTTCTAAATATTTATACAAGTCTAGATATTTTTAGATGTCCTTTTTCTAAGTCCACACTAATTTATTCACATATCCTAGGCCTAATAATTATATTATATCAATTTCTATTATCCTAGGCCTAATAATTATATTATATCAATTTCTATCTCATAATTAGTTCTATATCATTTTCTTACAGTCAATTATTTTTATACACCATTTTCTATTATCCTGTTGTTTTTACGTTACCTTTTCTACTAGCTTATTTTATAAGTTTCCTTGTATGCAGTTTCTGATCCTTGCACTTCAGTGATTTATGGGCCCCGAGCTACTCTCCTCGAACTCCCTGCTTGACCTGTAGCACAAGTTTGAGATTTTGTGTTCTCTCATAATTCCTTACCTATTATTTTTGTTATTATCACAAATGTTATTGTTATTATTATTATCTCTAACCCATTTATCTTCTCCATTTGTCTTCTAGTTGATATTATGGTTAGTTCATTCGCCTCCGTCAATTAGACCCTTTATTATTCTTGTATTATTATATTATTGTCGATCCGTAAGCTCATTATTTCTGTAACCGCCTACGTACAGAGACACCGTAGGAAGTGTCGTTCTTTATTGCAACAGCCTATCGGGACTTTGATACGTAGTTTTAGTGTTGTGATAACACTTACGTTATTATTACGCCATTATTATTATTACTATATTATAAGTACGTTATCTCTGCAACTACTGACATGGCAAGGACGCTGTGGGAAGTGTCATTTTCTATATCGACTGCCCATCAGGACTTCGACATATAGACAAGGTTGTGATAACTCTTACACTTATGTACTCTTTGTAATCTAACCATAATCTCAGTTATTCTCTACTTTGTTTTGATTAATCACATGTCTTGTTAATTAATCAGGACACGAGGTCCGATCCCGAACATTAAAAGGCGACTCCACTGGGGAGTAGCCAAAGAAAAACTGATGTTTCTTTAGGATTTCCAAGATCCGTGTGTGCATCTCGTCACTTTATCTATTTCATCTGTCTGGTATATCGTTACTCTGCATGTTTCATTTTTTGACATTTGACGGTGTACCGTTACTCTATCTGATGTATTGTTATTCTTTTACACCATAATTCTGCCCGTTTCGCTTCTCGAAACACGACCTTTATTTTCCCTTAAAATCTCTTATTATCAAAATCCATTTTTCAAATATCCCATTTCTTGTTGTTGAAATTTCATTTCCTAAATACTCCATTTCTTGTTGTTGAAATTCCATTTCCTAAATACTTTCTTTCTTGTTGTTGAAATTCTATTCCATCGACATTATTATTAAAGTTCCATCTCCCTTTTTTCAATATGGATAGTCAACAACAATATCCTCAACTGCAGCAACAATAAGAACTCTCCAATATTGAGTTGGCTAATGCAGTCAATAGCTTGGGCAATTCACTCAACGGTCTTAGACGATCCCTAGAAAATACACAAGCATCTCATGCTAAAATCTTACAATGATTAACTAGAGAGAGAAGATCGAACGGAGCTGGATCTTCTACCTACCCTTGACCCAAATGGCATTCCGCCTGTTACAATGAACCAAAGTTCTACTCTACCCACAGTTAGTGAAAATACTGCCAATGCTGCTATCACTACACCAAGTGATACTAGCAACACCCCCTCACTAAATTTTATCACCATTGAGCAATTGCAAGAAATGTTCAAGCATGAAGCTGAAAGAGCCCATAGAAGTGTAGCAGCTACAGAATTCCAACCTCCCTATCCTGCTTGGATTACTTCATAGCTATATCCAAAGGACTATGTCAGCCCTTTATTCAAGGAATTTAATGGCAAAAGCGGCAACGCTAGAGAATATATCATCAATTTTCTTGATAATCTTGGAGTATACACCTCTGACCATGAGCTCCTTTTGAGAGAGTTCTCTAAGTCTCTTATCGATAGAGCTTATTCGTGATTCGTTAACCTACCGGTTGGTAGTATTATCACTTAGGAAGAATTAGTGATACTTTTCTGCACTAAATTCTTCGTAGCAAAACGTAACTTGGAGTTAGCTGACCTTGCTATTTTGAAGCAGCGAGAAAATGAGTCACTTTCTCACTTTGTATGGAGATTCAAAGAAATCGCTCTTAATTACAGAGAGATGATATCTGAAAGAGGATTCATTCATATCTGCATCAATGGGATGTTGACTCCATATCGAATTAACTTTGAAAATCATGTCATCACAAATTTCATTGACTTGATGTTCCGAGTCAACAACACTGAAGCTTCTATGTCCTATATGTATGTACCAACTCCTGTCTAGACGCCTTCACAAGCTACAACCAAAGCCACGCCTTACAAGTAAAAGAGCACCGTAGCTATAGTTGACCAATGCCGACTGCCAAGAAGAGACCATGATATTCTTCTGACGATCCCATTCACCAATTAGCAAATTGACATACTTGTTAAAGCTTGGATAGAAGATAGAGATATAATCTATCCACCCAACACCAGGCCATCGATGCCAGAACAGTTAGCAAACCCACGGTTCTGCTTGTTCCACTGCAGAATTAGCTATCCTACTTCTAAGTGTTACAAAGTCAGAAGACATTATTTGATCAAAGATCGAAGAAGTGAAATACTGCATGACAACCAACAGCAAAGAGTGGAAGTCAACCCCTTTCCAAGATACAGAGCTGGCCAAGTGAGAATGTGCATCATCGAAGAGTGCTCAAAGAGAGACCTAGCCCAAGAAAGTTCCTCCAAAGAACAAGAAATAAATGACATAATGCATAACCTCACGAACTCTCAAGTGTTCAAAAATCTCTTTGACACTCTGGAGTTCAATGATGAGGCGTGAGGAGAAGTCACTTCTGCTTTATTCAAGATCTCTCAAAACTTTAGTTCATAATGCTGCACTATCAACCACGTGGTAAAGTAGACCACCAAAAGAAGTAAAGACACAATCACTTTCTCTGCAAAAGATGCATAAGTCCTACATCTGTTCCACAATAAACCACTCTATGTAGAGGCCAAGGTGAATGAATTGTTTCTTAAGTGTGCCCTTATTAATAATGGCTCTTCTCTCAACCTCATGCCATAGAGTACTTTCAAGGCTGCCGATATCCCTGAAAATAAGTTGGTCTTCTAGGCAATACCCTTGGTAACCTTTGTTTCCGACACCCTCAACACCAAGGGTTGTGTTAATATAGATTTACAAATTGGCCCCGTCAGAGCATCCACTAAATTCTATGTCATTAATGTAAATGTCCCTTATCACATCTTGATTGGAAGACCTTGGCTTCATCAACATCATGCAGTATCTTCTACACTTCACCAATGTGTAAAGGCCATCAAAGTTAAAAAAGAAATTATGATACTAGCTGCCAAGGTTTCTTTCGCAAAAGAAGAGATTTTCTAGGCGGAATCTACCCTATATGAGGATCTCGCCGAAAATGTCAACACTGTTAGGCCTCGTGGCATTATTTTGAGCGACACAACCAATACATCTTCTGAAGGCATGGAGGTAGATCCGATCACCCCCAAAAAGGTTTTACTCCGAAAAGACACCCTTCCTGATGGCCAAACTGTGTACGGTTTCTGAAGGTGTGGCGAGGTCAGCAATGGCCTCGCAAGTTCTCAAACAGAACATACCAAATGGATGGAGGCAATTCCCCTGGCACCCAACAAGCTACAAGACGAGCCTTCGAACCCGGATGATGGACTGAAAAAGATCAACTTGGGTGATGAAGAAGAAGAGAAACCAACTTTCATCTCTGCTAATTTGGACTCTGAATTTGAAGCTGCTCTGCTCTCACTCCTCGAAAAATATCTAGATGTCTTCGCTTGGTCCTATGAAGATATGCTAGGGCTTAGTAATAAATTAATTACTCACAGACTCACTACTAACCCCACTATTAAACATGTTAAGTGAGCAACCAGAAATTTTAGCACTCACATCCAGCTCCAAATTCAGAAAGAAGTTCAGAAGCTCCTCGACACAGGATTCATCTGACCCTGTCTCCATGCTATTTGGCTAGCTAATATCGTTCCTGTCAAGAAGAATAATGGCCAAATTTGAATTTGCATCGACTTTCGTGATCTGAATAAAACATGTCCGAAGGATAACTTCCCACTCTCGAACCTCGACATGCTTATCGACACCACGGCTAATCACGAAATGTTCTTTTTTATGGATGAGTTCAGTGGCTATAATTAAATCAAGATAGATCCAAAAGATGCGATTAAGACGGCGTTTCGCACTCCTTTCATAAATTTTTACTATGTTTTCATGCTGTTTGGCCTCAAGAATGCTGGCGCTACGTATCAGCGGGTGATGATTGCCATATTCCATGACATGATTCATGATTATGTCGAGGACTACCTCGACAATCTCGTGGTCAACTCCAGGAAATGAGAGACGCACCTCGACCACTTAAGAAAAGTATTTCAACATTGTCAACAATATAACCTCAAAATGAACCCACTAAAATGCACATTTGGTGTCTCTGATGTCAAGTTTCTTGGCTTTGTGGTGCACAAAGAGGGTATCAGAATTGATGATGACAAAACCAAAGCTATAATCAACATGTCTTAACCGCGAGACCTTAAGCAGTTAAGGCAGTTCATTGGGAAAGTTTCCTATCTTCAGAGATTTATTCCCGCCTTAGCCACCATCATCAGGTGTCTGCACTAACTTACTAAGAAGTCGGTAGAATTTAAGTGAGAACCAGAGCATGAGCATGCACTTGATGAAATCAAGAAAATCCTTACTCATCCATAAGTTATGAGCACCCTATCCCTAGGAAAAGAATTGCTCCTCTATTTGTCTATCTTCGACAAAGTAGTTGGAGTACTCATAGTATAAGAGTCCGATGGGTAAGAGAAACTAGTCTACTACCTTAGTCGATTACTCAAGGGTCCGGAAAAAAACTATCCCTTCAACGATAAACTTTGTATCGCATTAGCATATGCAATACAAAAGCTCCGGCACTACATGCTCATTCATAAAGTGAAGGTGATCACCAACTCTGACCCGATTAAGCTTCTCCTACAGAAGCCTGTTCTCAACGGACGATATGCTAAATGGATGCTCATGCTTAGTGAGCTCGACATATCGGTAGAAAAATCAAAAGCAATCAAAAGCCAAGTTCTAGCTGAATTACTCAAATACACCAAACACACTCTTGATGAGGAAGTGCTCTCGGTGGAAGATAACTAAGATGACTGGACATTATACTTTGATAGTGCCTCAACTCATAACGAAGGAAGTGCTAGGATTATGCTCACCAATCTTCATGGTGGAGTCTTCAAGAAAGCCGTCAGATTGGCTTTTCCCTGCTCCAATAATAAAGCCGAGTATAAAGCTTTAGCCATTGGCTTAGACTAGGCCAATGATATGAAAATCTCCAAATTAAGAATCTGTGGGGACTCTAATTTGATCATCAAATAGTTAAATGGAGAATTCGCAGTCAAAGAACATGCTCTGCTTAAATATCGAGAAGAAATTCGAAAGAAACTCCACAGTTTCATCGACTATGAATTACAGTATATTCCCTGGTCACAGAATAAGTACACCGACGCTCTCGCCACTTTGGTACTCAAGATCATCCCAACTAAAGAAGATCTCATTCAAATCCATTTGACGATTAAGGCGGAACCCATTCTTTCAGCAGCGTCATCTCCAGGTGATTAGATCTATTCTATAAAAGAGAATATGGAAAAACTGGATTTCCAAAGCCTCAAAGAAACTAAGTCATATATTGTGATCAACGACCATCTTTACCGAGATTGTCCAGTGGCGTCTTAGCTAAGTGCATTGATACGACGCCTAGGGAAACAATCCTCCAAGAAATTCACAATAAGACTTGTGGTTTGGAAGGTCCATTACTTGCCCGTCGAGTTCATAGGTCAAGTTACTACTGGCCTAATCTCAAAAGCCGAGCTAATGAGTTACAAAGGAGTTGCCCACAATGTCAGCTAGCACTTGATCCCAAGGAAAGTTGCTACACATAAGTGCAAGACTAGAGAAAAATCTATATCGATTTTCTCAACTCCGGTCAAATACCATATGATGTCCCTTCGGCTATTCTAGTCAGACGAAAAACTGAGAGATTCTTTGTTCACAATGGTTTCCTGTTCAGACGTAACTTCCAAGAAAAAGCCCTAAAATGCTTAAGGCTAGCTGAAATTAACATAACTCTCAGGGAAGTCTACGCTGAGGACTTTGGTGGACATATGGGAGATTGTCGTCTCTTCAAGAAATTACTCATTATTGGCTATTATTGGCCAAATATGGAACAGGATGCCATGGAATTTGTCAGAAAGTGTGATGTCTGCCAAAAGTAAGTTAATCTTATTCATGTCCCCATTGTCGAAATGGGAAGCGTCAATTCACCATGGCCATTCCAAACCTAGTCCATCGATCTCATTAGGCCTATATCTCCTCCTGCTAGAGGAAAAATCTGTATTCTGACGGCTACAGAAAATTTCACTAAGTAGTCCTAAGCAATCGCCCTCAAAAGAGCCACTTCTGAAGCCGCGAACAACTTTGTGAAAGAATACATCATTTGCCGCTTTGGGATACCTCATAGAATAATATCAAATAATGGGACACCCTTCATAGGGTAATCCTTTTAGTCCTTAGTGGAAAAATATCATATTTTCTATGGATGTTCTACACAGTACTACCTTCGAGGCAATGGTGCGATTGAAGCTTTCAATAAAACCTTAGTAACCATCATCAAACGAATGATCGATGCCAAGTCCATTCAATGGAATAAGTGCTTATCTTCAGTACTCTGGGCCTATAGAGTTACTAAGAATACCACTACCAAGTAGACACTATTTTCCATGGTATATGGAGCTGAGGCTGTTTGGCCTGTGGAACTCTTTGTGCCCTCTGCTTAAATAGCACTTTCATCGGATGACGCCGAAAGCACTCGAGAATTCGATCTCGAAGTCCTTGAAGACCGACGAGATCAATTTTAATAAGGGTTGTTATCTTATCAAAAGAAATTAGCTCAGGCTTACAATCGACTAATAAGACCTCCCTCTTTTCAGGTGGGAAAGTTGGTGCTAAAAGCCGGTGATCACGTCATGAAGGGATTGCACGTCACGAAATTCACCCCAAATTAGGAAAGCCCATATCAAATCGCCGACGTCAAACCCAGTGGGTATTGTGTCCTCTAAGAAATTGACACTGATGTCAAAACCTTATCGTGTAAATCCGACGAGTACTTTTCTACATGATTTTAAATCTCACATTTCTGAGTCCTTATATGTAAGTTTTCCCTGTATGATTTTAACATATATCCATGCAAATGTCAAAACCTTATCATCTCCTTTACGATAAGTACTTTACTACGTATTCAAGCTTCTATCCTTACATGTAATTTTTTCTGTATAACTTTACATATTTTTCTATACAGATATCAAAACCTTATCATGTAAATCTGATAAGTACTTTTCTACATACTTTTAAAACTCACATTTCGAGTCTCTGCATGTAGTTTATTTTTTCACTCTCACATGTGAGATTTCTTGCATAATTTTTCATGCCTTTCTCATGCAGCTATTCTAAACCTCATCGCGATAAACTGATGAGTATTCCTCTACATGCTTTTAAATTTTATACTCCCTAAATTTCCTGCATGTGGATGGTTTTCTCACTCCTAGTTATGAGTTTGTCTGCATGATGATTTTTATACTTTTGCCATGTAGCTACTTTGAAACCTTATCACTACTTCTCTGATAAGTATCTTGCCGCAAATTCCTCTTTTCCTTTTTCTACATGTGGCATGCTTTCTCACAAATGCTTGTAATCATTTATGGATGTTCTTTACTTTCTGAAATATCTTTTTAAAACCTTATGATTTCTGGATGTTCATGAGTATCTTTTTACGACTAATTTTTGTGCAAATATTTTTCAAGCATAATTAGTCAATTTCTGGCATCATTTCCTCTCCACCCTTTTAAAAGTTCAAGGAGATTGCCAAAATATTTTGCAAAATACTGGGGACTGATTCTACCTCTCCCCGATAGTTATTCAAATTACTGCGAATTATATTCCTTTTAAAATATTATTTTCCTCTCCATCAATTTATTCAAGATACTAGGGACGTAGTTTTTAAAATATCCCAAGTGCTTATCTTTCTTGGTTTGAATTTTTTTATCTGGACTAATTCCTCTGCTGTGCAAGAAAATTATTTACTTGCAAAACGCAGGGATATCAAACTAAGCAATCCCATCTCGAGGATGTGCACTTTAAGCTCACGAAAGAAGTTCCTCAGATGTCATTTACATGCAACATGAAGCCCTCGCCAGGCCACGGTATGTAGGCTATTATATTAAGGCCTAATGGGCCGTCACAACTTCAATAAGGTATGAAATCTGTCTTAGATTTTTACCAATATCATTAGTAAGGCCCAATTATTTTTTTACCACTTTTATTGGTAAAAAGTTTAGAAAATAAGTATTTTTTAGGACTCATATATATTGTGGTATGCGTAATTTCTAATAGTGGTATTTTACAAAATCTCTTTATATTTCCTTTAATTAGACCGAGCCTCTTATGGCCTATTCAATTCTCTAAATACCACTTTTTGCACCTTATGCCATGTTTCTATGCTTATTTTCTTGTTTGCTTATTTCTCTATAATATTTTGCAAACATGCCTTCTAAATGTGGTATTTTTGCAATGCTCATTTCATACTTCTGGGCCGAGACTTCTTAGATCTCACTTATGTCCCAAAATATCACTTTTGCACGGTGTGCCATGATTTTTGTACTCATCTCCTCATTTGGTCAATTATATGCATTATCTTTATATACATTCTGGTGTTAATCTTGTACTTGGATGTGATTACTCTCATGCATACCTATTATCACTTTGAGCGTTGGTCATATCTATATACACCATTGTTATTATTTTTCAAAACTAGAGCATGATTTTGGACCTGAGAATACCATTGCACTTTTCAAAACCTTTTCCTCACAAGGTATTGTCTAGGCTGATACCCTTTAATAGCTTTTATTTGCTTTTCCACTTTGAACCTGTGGTCATATTTCATGATAATTAATCAATTCTTTTTGGTTTTTCTTGCATTTTCGGACAAAATAAAGAGAGATAGAATTTTTCTAACTCATAAAATTTTATTCCATAAAATATAAAATTACATGGGGATATTTTGCATAAAATTACATGGAATTAGCATATTTTCTTTCCTACTCTAGTGCTAATTCCCTTTCTAAAAATCTCAAAGGATTACATCCCTCCATTTTTAAAATTCCTAATAGTCACGAAAGTCCAACTTCCATGACTATCTTGTTTTAGGCTCCGTGACCTAAAATAAGAATTTTTCATAAAGAGTCATGGCTCATTGTCCATGACTCGATAATCTCCTTCTTCCCTCTCACTGGAACTTTGCCCTTGTCGATAATTAATAGACAAGAAGAAAAGTGTTTAGTATGCTAAAGGAAGAGAGAATATTATAATCTCTGTCTAATCTTTAAACAGAGGTTCTAGAAGAGTATCCCTTTTAGATGTATCAACGAAAATGTTGGTAGAAATATCTAAGAGTTTTCAGAATTCGTTCAAAGATTTGTCACGATTCTTGAGTTGTACTATGTCTCCTAACTCTTCAATGGAGCCTCGAAGTACATCCTTGATCCTTCAATCTATGGTAGTACTCCACAGTGTCTCTATGTAATTTGCTCTAATCAAGCTTGATGACAATAACCTTGAAGCTCTCTTTTTCATTTTAGCTTTTATGGAAAACACTTGATCTTATTTCAAGTTCTTTTCCATACTCTCTCTCTCTCTCTCTCTCTTTCTCTCTTTATTTTCGAATGCCCTCTCTCTATCAATTTTCTCTCTTCTTCTCATTTCACTCTCTCCCTCAGACTAAAGGGTTAGGGACTGAAATAAGTCCCATGCATGGCTTAAATACTTTAAGCCATGCAACCCTACGTGACAAAGTCCTAGGCCTCTCCGCACCTCTTTCACTTCTTTAAGCTTTTAAATATGCACTTGATTCCAATAAAGGAATCTGATTATACCTACACATAAATCCAAAAGTGGTATAGCATGCATTGCTATCTTTCCACTTGAAATGACACGTAATAGTCATTTGGAAGCCCAGGGTGCCGCCACTTGTCATACAACTTCCTTCTTTACATTTCTTTTTGTCCACTTGCACCATCATTCACCTATATATATAATACTTATCTCTACTATATATATATGTGTGTGTGCATGTGATTCTCGGGTTCTTACACCATAAAGCAGCTGAAGTAGCTACTATTCTCTCATGCTCTCCTTTTCTTACAAAGTTGAAAGCTTTGTCTTCTTCTCTTTCTTGTAGCCACCCAAAGCTACTTGATAAGGCTAGGTGTGTGGCTTTTATGCTAACACTTCACCACTTCTATGCCTTGTCACATCTACTCCCCACTTGTGTGTAGCCTTGACCAAGAGCAATGGCTCTTCTCCCTTGTATTCTCGGCTAACACCTAAGCCATACCAAGCTAGGTTGGTGCCACTTTCTTTTGTTTCTATGTGACTTGTCTTGAAACATTGGCACAATACCCAAACATGTCCATATACCAATACCATCTAAAAATGGTTTTACTCTTTGGACATTTTTATTTTCGGACAAACCAAGGAAAAGCTACACTAGGTTTTTCGTGTAGTGTCCTTTTGGATGTGTCCTCCCATGCATGCATACTATATCTTTACATGAATCTTCTTATTAGCAAAATCAATTTTATAAAGATAGATTTTTGCTTCATGCATACACTTTATGATCATTAATTTAGTAAGTATTATTACTAAATTAAATTTAGAACTATCCTAGCATATTAGTTAAACTATTATTTTGTTGTCTTATACTTGAATTAAAGCCTAATATTTTCATTAGTAACAAATTATATGCTTCAAAGTGTTCATTCCTATACTTGTTTGGGTGCCTTATATCTTTATAAAATATAAGCAAACCTCTTAGTTAAGCTATTATTTGGATTTGAGATTAATATTCCTCTCATGGATAACAAAATTATGTGCTTGCTTTTTTTTTGTTGCTATGACATTTTCATGTCAAAAGCCAAGGAGTGCTCATATATATTTGCTTGCTTTTCTTTAACTTAGATGTAGTCATACGTATATGTGTGTTTGAAGTCTTTGATATATACATGTGAAAAAGTAAGCTTTTCTTTATTTATATCACAATGAGTATACAAGGCTCGAGGAGGTATTTCATTTTGCAGAATACTCTCCTCATTAGTACACAAGAAGACCAGCTTAATGATAGAAGCTTCAGGGTCCGTGGTGTCGTTGATTCGGATATCTCTGAGGTCCTCGTCGGCTCGTAGAGGACTGAGCACCATAATACAGAGGCTGTGGCTCCACATGAGACGCTAACACTGGCACTGGAATCACTCGACTTCGAAGATCCTAGTATAACACCCGCCAACGATCGATTTCCTCGTATGCTTCCATCAAGTTCGTCTCTACCATCCTTAGATTCACCTCCAGAATAGCAATCTTTTGCTCCACGTAAGATTAAATCTCCGCAACATGCTTAAAAGTATGAGTGGCATGCATTTCAAGCTCTTGGATCCTCTGGAAGTAGTAATGCAAATTAGCACAGGACCGTAATTGCATCTCGGTCAGTTGCTCACTCAAGGTATTGACCTAAGCTTGGAGATTAAGGAGCTCGTTTTTGTTGTTGCCACTCAGCATCCTCGTGATAAGGCTTGAGGAAGCTTACATGGAAAGCGGGATGAATCTTCATTCTTTACGGCAATGCTAGCCGGTAGGCTACGTTGCCAACCTTCTTTATTACCTCGAACGGCCCGTCGAATTTCTGGACTAAGTCTTTGTGGTACCGCTTTTCCGTCACTTTCTTCCAAATTTGTGGTGTTAGTTTGAGCAACACCTTGTCCCCCACTTGGAACTCAAGAGGCCGTCGATTCTGGTCAACATACTTCTTCATCCGCCGCTGCGCCTTGGCCAAGCTATCCCGCGCTTGCTCAATTAGTTCTTACTTCTCCATAGCAAAACGATAGGCAGCAGGACACACACCTTGGGACTTTTGTTTGGCTATCTCCAAGGGTGTTAGGGGTTGATGCCCGAATGCTAGCTCGGATGGGCTCATCCCTGTTGATGAAGACTTGTGTAGATTGTAGCAGAATTGAGCAACATCAAGTAAACCTACCCAATCCTTTTGACTTGCACACACATAATGCCGCAAGTATTCTTCCACCAAGGCACTGATCCGCTCTGTTTGGCCATCGGTTATGAGAAAGGTGTTCAAAAACAAACTGACAAAACTTCTTGATCACCGAACCATGGGGGCAAGCCGAAAGAACTGAAGGACTGATTACTTGGTTCAATGGGAAGGCAGTAGCAAGGCGGACGCTACTTGGAAACGTGATGTAACTTTGTGGGAGTATGAGGACGAGGTAAAGGCATATTTGGAGACCCTCCCGACGAGGACGTCGGCTTCATCCGGTGGGGGTGGGTTTGTCAGACCCTTATAAACTCATACCAGGCCCGTGTGCAGGCTGGCACGGGCCATGACACAACCATGCCTTGGGCGGGGCATGGCAAGGTTTGTTGGCTGCAAGCAAAGGCATGAATGGGCGGTATCCAGCATGCGAGGCATGTGTGCTTGGTGGGCACACAAAATGGGTGGAGCACTTAGGCACACACATGGAGGTGACTCACATGTGTGCGCCCCACGGTGGATTCTGGTGGACATGCTCGCGCAGCATGGCACACACGCAGACGGAACATGCAGGCACTGACGCGCGCGTGCAGCCGAGGCAACACGTGCATGCACAGGTGGAACAGCGCGCAGCAATGAGCACGAGACATCCGGGCGCTTGGGCGGGCGCTTGGACACAGATGCGAGGTAGCTGGGCATTTGGACATAGTTCCGAGAAATGCGGCATGCCATGGCAGCAGTCTTGGCAAGTGGCCGAGAAAAGTGGGACGTGGTGCACTAGACGTGGCCACGACCGGACAACGTGGGCGACTGGGCGCCCACGACCGAGTTCTATGGGAACTGGGCGGAGTGGCGAGTAGAACGTGGGAAGTGGCCGAGTACTTCGGACGTGATGCACGTGCGCGCAGAAAGCGCACGCACCACGGATGCACGACGGGCGTGCGCGCACAGGGCGCGTGCACCACTCGGCCACGCTGCGCGCAGCGTGCACGCGGCAGACTGGCTGAAAGTGGCCAACTTCCACTTCTCTGGACATTTCTCAAATTGTGTCGCACAACCTCAAGCCAGATGGCATCTTTTGATGTTTTAAACATGTTCCAGCCCTTAGAACGTGGGTTTAGTGGTCCTAGTGGCTGGGGGTGTCAGCCACACCTATTTTGCCTATAAATACCCAAGTTGGGAATGGTTGAGGACACATTGAGCTTGTGTGATCCCTTCCAGCAAACTTGTAATTCTTTTTACGATTAATAAAAGGTTGGGAGTGTTTCCTGTATACTTGTGCGTACTTTACTTTAGTTTGCCTAAAGAGTTCATTATTGAGGGGTGAGTTAAACACTTGAGTGGGCTGACTAAGTGAGCAACTTAGTGCCATAATAAGGTGAAAACGCTCGCTTGGTCTACTCAAGGAGATACCGGCGTAGACAAAGGAGACGATGGCGAACCTAGTATTAAATCCAACGAGCTGCTTGAAGGATAAGGCTGAGGAGAAGACAAACCCCTCAAGGATACTCCTGACAAGCCCGAGTTTGAGCTAGGAGCCATAATCGGAAGTGAAAATAGATAAATGTGATCAATGTACAACCAAGAGGAAGACATGACTTATGAAACGTACGCGAGACCCTCTATTTATAATGCTCAATGAGCTCCGGTGAATGATCACATCTACCGTAGCTCAGGGGACTTAATATTTTAGGATTTTTCCGATTTTTAGAATTAACCCTTAAGCATGATATCATGCTAATTAAGCACGGGATTAACATGACCTAAGTTAGCTTACTCAAACTACAAATAGTATAAGAAGAGACGACATGAACTCAGGGATCCGACATGTAGTTTGGCCACAACTATATGTCGTTTAAGCCATTTTCCACCCATACTTGAACTATTAGTTGTTGGATCTAGGCTATACATCACTTGGCGCCAAACTACATGCTACTTTGGGCCTCCATTCATGCACAAGCTGCCCAATGGTTCTAGACAACTCTAGAAGGCTCCGGACTCTTATAACTTTCCCACCAAGATCTTGTAACAACAAGCTAGCTAATAAGAGCTTGACACCTAATCCTCTTGTCTATCAAGATAAGCTAGCTAATAGGTACTTGACACCTCATTCTCTTGTGGTAGAAGTTCTCTTGTAGTATAAGGCATTTTTTGCCTATAAATAGAGAGGTAATACCCTCATTTGTAACCTAATGGGCATACACTATCTATAATACAACACCTTTCTTTCCTTTATTTCTCAACCGTGCTCTCTTTCTCACTTTCTCTTCCTTTCTTTGTCTCTTTCTTGGGTTCATCCGAAGCTATATCACCAATATCATCCCTCATCTCTTACAAAAGCTACAACCACACAATTATCATCACTACTTTATCATCATCTTTTGCTCAAGTCGTGGTCACTACCATCATCATCAACTCTCAGTTCTTCCTTAACCCGTGACCACCAAGTCATATATATGTTTATATTCTCATTAATGTACATCCTTGTTTTAGTTATTCTTTGGTCCTTTTTCTAACCTGTAGCTTTGCTTATCTTCTCATTACTATCATCTCATCATCTCACTTGCATGCACACATGGCTTTGACCAATAATTTGTTACATACTCATATAAAATTATATACACATACATAATTGTATGGTTATTGTATTTTGTGGTCTTAGTAATATGTCCATACATGTATAAAACTAAGGGTGTTCAAAAAAACTGCCAAACCGTAGAAACCGCCCAATCCAGGCGGATTCTCTTCTTAAACGGCCAGTTACGAATTAGAAAAAATAAAAACTGACTTGACTGATTTGGTTTTCGATTTTAGACAAATTCGGTCGGATTCAAACCGAACCGGCCAATAAGTTTGTATATATATATATTTTTAAATAATATGTATAGTAGTAGTTAAAAATTTAAGCTCATTCATTCTAATTGAGTAATGATTACTTTTAGCTCATTTAAGACTATGTCACTTAAGACTCTTATGATATTTTAGACTTTAAATCTTGTTGTTGTAATGTGTTTAAAATTAAAGACTTTAAGTTTGCTATTCAATTTTGATTAGATTGTAAGTTGTAACTAAAATTTAAGTTTAATAGGACTTTCGATTTGGTTGTAACTTTTAACTATGTTATGGTTTTGTTTTATATTTGGACTTTAAATTTTAGATGAAATATGATTATGATATGAGTTTAGTTGATATTGTAATAATTTAAATTTTGTAAGTTTTTAAACTGCGGAAATCACCCAAATCGGCCGCAAAAATATAGGTGCGGTCTAGCCGGTTTGAATCGACCAACTCAAACCGCACGAATTGGTAAACCGACCAAATCGTACATTCGGATTGATTTCTGGATTGGCAATTTAGACCGTCTAGACCGGCCATGAACACCCCTATATAAAACTTAAGCAACAAGTCCTTTTAGTGTTGATATTTCCCTAAATATTTATACAAGTCTAGATATTTTTACATGTCCTTTTTCTAAGCCCACACTAATTTATTCACATATCTTAGGTCCAATAATTATGTTATATCAATTTATATCTCATAATTAGTTTTATATCATTTTCTTACAGTTGATTATTTTTATATACTATTTTCTATTATCCTATTATTTTTATGTTACTTTTTCTACTAACTTGTTTTACAAGTTTCCTTGCATGTAATTTCTAATCCTTGCACTTCAGTAATTTGTGCACCTCGAGCTACTCTCCTCGAACTCCGTGCTTGACCTGTGGCACAATTTCAGGATTTTGTGTTCTCTCATAATTCCTCACCTATTATTTTTGTTATTATCACAAGTGTTATTGTTATTATTATTATCTCTAACCTATTTATCTTCTGTATTTGTTTTCTAGTTGACATTATGGTCGGTTTATTTGCCTCCATCAACTAGACCTTTTATTATTATCACATTATTATATTATTATCGATCCGTAAGCTAGTTATCCCTACAACCGCTTATGTATAGGGACCCCGTGGGAAGTGTCGTTCTTTATTGCGACCGCCTATCGGGACTTCGATACGTAGTATCAGCGTTGTAATAACACTTACATTATTATTACGCTATTATTATTATTGTTATATTGTAAGTACGTTATCTCTACAACCGCTAATGTGACAAGAACACTGTGGGAAGTGTTATTTTCTATATCGACCGCCCATCAGGACTTCGACACGTAGATAGTGTTGTGATAACTCTTACACATGTGTACTCTTTGTAATATAACCATAATCCCAGTTATTCTCAGCTTTATTTTGATTAATCATAGGTCTCGTTAATTAATCAGAACACGAAGTCCGATCCCGAACAGAGATCAAATATAGCATATACTAACTTTGGCAGCTATTTGGTTGAAGGAGATTGTGCTTCATGCTAAATAATAGCATTAGCATAATTATGTCATTGGAGATGTTCTAACATTCGAACACTATCATATAATATATACATGTATGGAGAGTTCTTAATGGGTGTTTTTATTTTTCTCCATAGATGGATAAGTTTAATTCAACTGAAAATGACTTGCAATAGCAATTCAGGTTACTTATTTCTGCTTTGTTTTGATATTTGTTAGAAATCTCACTACTTTCATTAGGATAGTCCTTTACCACTTTTTTAATACCACCTGATGTGAATATGATTTATCTCTATACAAGTGGTGTATAGCATTCAATTTATTTGTGATAAGTTTCAATTCACCAGTTGAATAATGACGACTCATTCGTTACATCAGGTAGTAGTAACAGAATGGTAGACTAAGTGGAATCCGTAACACTATCATTGATATTAATGTAGAGACAGCTTTTGGAATCAATTTTTTTAAGAGCAAAATTAAATGAAATAGAAAGTAATTATCTTAAAATAGAAATCCTTTGTCAAAATCATTTTGAATTTTTTTAAAAAATAAAAAAATAAAAAAATGCAAACGTCTACTAAAATTTATCAAATGAACAAAAATCTCTACAAACTATACTTCAGCCACTGAAGAATCTCCTCAAACCAAACCTCAAAGGATAGGAGGAAACCCATTTAGCCTTTTTTTTTTTTAAAAAAAAAAAGTATGGCTTAACTAATGACTTCTACCTATCACAAATTAAAAGAACACCCCATCTCATTAGGGATCATAGGTTTTCATACCTACCTTTAGTGTGACTCGAACCTAAGAAGCTCATTTGGCTTGGAACAACCTAATACAACTATGAGGAAAACATACCCATATACGGGGGAAAAAAATATCTACAACACAATTAACAACCCTTAAGAAACATAATATCTTACACGATAATTTTTTTTTTTTTTTTCGAGATCAAAGTCTTCAAGGTTCTATTCTTATTGTTCCGTGCATGCCTTCTTAATGGAGAACTAGAAAACCAGTTTTAGTTGTAAGCTTGTTATATTGATTTCTCATTATACATATCAAAATGGATTATTCTATATAAAATAAAAATAAAAGAAAAAAAATACAAGGGAATCAAGATTAATAAAGTAAGAAATGAAAAAAAGGGTTGAGGATGAGAAGAAGAATAAGAATTAGCTATATAAAACCAATTGAGTCTAACTCAGTTGGTTTAGGATTATTGAGAATGTGTGCGAATGTGATGGAGAGAAAGGATTCAAATCCTAATTAGTCCAGTTCGTGTATAAATTTTATAATAAAAAAGGAATTAACTATATAAAAAAAAAAAAGTCCAACTCATTACCTACTAATTAACCCAATAATTAATTTTATATGTTTATATGATAATTAAATTCTATACACTTTTTAATACAATTATCCAACTCAAATGATCTTATATTAAGAGTACCCATTAATAGGTAAATAATGTAATACCATTGAAGAATCACCAATGTATATAAGCCCGCTGCCCACGTATAATATGAATCACCTTAAGAAATAAGTCCTTAAGCCCGCTGCCCAAAAAAGAAAAAAATCGGATTATCATTCTCTCTTTCCAAAATCGCCCACTGATTAAATCTAAAATCAGATAGACAAAACAACAATTTCCACCAGACTGGTGCCTTGACAAGTCTCAAACAGCTAACATCATCATATATATTATTTATATAGACGAGATTGCCACAATGAATACAGACAAAAATTTTATGTTATAAGATTACAAGATTGATCCCCAACCTAAAAGTACTCTACTCTTTTTAACCTTTAACGATTTGATACAATGGGGAAGTTACTCAAACCTACGAAAATAAGGAGATTTGAAAGGAAAATGAGATCAGCGCACGAAAGGATTCTTCAACGGGAAGGTTCAGATGGGCAGTATGCTCTCATGGGGCACTATACTGCTGTCCAAGACCTCGAACATGAATTGAGCATGAAGGTCGGAGTTTGTCCGCATAGATCTACATGTCTCGCAGCCGATTGAATTGTTTTCAAAGTGAGGATTCTATGTGATGATGCTCAAGATTGCGAAGAACAATTCTTGCGAAAATTTTAGCTTCAAGCGGGGCAGTTGCTGCTGCTGCAGCAGCTCGCAGGACTCTCGCTGCTCCCGCGTTCTGCATAAGACTGGCATGGTGGACGGCATGCCTGCCGCCTGGGATAGTAAACTGCAGATGAAAGAGTGAGAGACAGAAATTTCCGTCATTAAAAGCTTTTTCATCAAAAGAAGATCACACACATGCAATGGGAGGGTCAAACATGCCAGTGTACCTGAAGAAGAGCAAATGCAGCACATGCCTTGAGTACAGATGATGGATTCCGAAGCATGGTAACAAATCTTCCAATCTCAGCGCCACTAAGGAGAGGAAATACCAAGTCAGAAGATTCAGATGGAAAAAAGAAACATAGCAATTCCAATAAAAAGGAGTTTGCAAGGGATAATGTGAAGCGGATGGCTACACTATGATGTCTAGACTAACCATTTGACTAGAAAGAAAAATGTCAAATGACTCAGATTATTGGTGTTGCGAACATAAGAGGACAAGGAAACTAAAAAAGAAAATAAACTGAAAGTTGGGTAAAAATATGTTTAGCCAACAGAAGAGCTAGGCTAATCACCTATGGCAAGCACTAGCAGAAGACTATAATTACACTTGCCAGGAGAAGAAAAAATTGTTGGCCACTCAAAGAGTTAGGTAAAAGATTTCACTTGTTAACGGCATTAGAAAGGGTATCACCAAAACTGAATCAAGAGAGGGCGCAAACCTGCATCTCAGATGTCCTGCTTCCTGAATACGAGCTCCTTCTGTCACTTGTGCCAATGCTGCAGGGGCTGATGATGCAGCAGCAGCTGAAAATGATTGTGGATCTGAGAATGTGTGGACAAAGGCTTCAATGTGCTTTAGAGCCATCCTCCGAGCTCCGTCTAAGCTCGCACTCTTCGAAATACCTTCTGATGAAGTCCCAACAAGTGCAAATTCATCCATTCTGTATAAAAGTTTTGGTAATGCCAATCATATGTCAAGAAGAATATTTTCAAGTCAAAATAAAGTTAATTACTTGATCTTCAAAAGTACCGCTCTATCCACTGAGGAAAAAAAAAAAAGTAAAAAGAAAAAAACGTAGCGCTCTATGTCATATGAACTCTTTTTACGTATTCAAACTGGAGAAAACAAAAGAATGAGTAATATGTTCATCTGTTTCAGCTAAGCCACAGTGAGGTCATAATGAGTACCTTCCCCCATCAAACATGTACGCCAAAGCCAACGCTGCCATGAAACGTGCCATCTTTGATACAGAGGAAGAGCAAAGATGAACAAGTGCAGGAACTCCCCCTTCCTCGACTATTCGAAGCGCATTACCAGGGTTAAAAGCTAAATTCCATAGAGCTCCTGCAGCCGTTTCATGGACATCCTGAAATCAGAAATTAATATTAGTTCTGGCAAAGACAATCTATCATATAAATCAACATGTACAACTTTATCCCCCAATAACTACGGTCTTCAGGCTAATGTATTATCCACTTCGATTGTGGAAAGAAGATAATCAAAGCTAAACCATTATTAGGTTGCACTCATCAAATCCGCACTCATCAAATCCGAACCCCCACCCCCTCAGAACTTTTAAGAGGAACCAACTATTGAGAAAACAAACAAATAGACTTACTTCAGCTTCAGACCGTGCCAGTGCAATCAGAGGCGCAACACCTCCTTCTCGTCCAATAGCAATGCTAACAAATACAAAGTTACAAACCGAAATAAAAAAAAAATGTTGAATTTTAACAGCACCGTATGGAAAATTTCATTTATTCTATAAGAAGAAAAAGGGCTAGGATCATTTATTCTATAAGAAGAAAAAGGGCTAGGCATTCCAATAGCATACCTAAGCTAAGTCAATCTGACTAGGATTTGAAATTCTTTTTTTCCAAAAGGACTACACTTTGCAAACAGAAATTGTACTATAACTGGAGGACTCGGTGCAGAACAATAAATATAAAACCATGATAACTTATCCAGGCATGTCGAAATTCCACCATCAAAAACCATATCTAGCCATAACAAATAAAAATGATGATTCAACATGCCAGGGGAAACAAGTTCTCCATAAAACTGTATAGCTAGCTAGCCTGCTACCTTCTGATCAAGTCCTAAAAGCAGTTCCTACATAGGTCGGGGTCCAAAGCATAAGATAAGACATCAATTGAAAGATAAAACTCTCGTTGTTAATCTATTTGCAGTCAATCACCAAGAAGTTAGAGACAGAATTGATAGCAAACAAAGTTGTCTTAGGGTTCCAGTAAATGAAAAACGTAAACAAAAGACTCTACCAACTTCAAACCATTATTAAGACATAAATAAATAAAAGAAGAAGAAGAAGAAGCTATACTTTTTTTTCCGATAAGAGAAGAAGAAGCTATACTCATAGACAAACCTATTGACTTCTGAGACTGACAATCCCCACAGAGCACCAGCAGCTCTTTCTTGTAGACCGGGGGAGGCATTTGAACATGATTGTGCAAGAGCAACCTAAATAAGCAACAAGAGAAAAGATTTTAAGTATAAAACAAAACTGGCTACAAAATTTCCAAGATATAATAGCATCTTATTTCAGACTCGGATAGATGAAGCCTAGATAAACAAAATTGAATTTACTCCAAAATTTTCAATTAGATATAATAACATTTTTTTGCAAAAAAAAAAAATAATAATAATAATAAAATAAAGGCCATTGGATATGTTCCAAAATCTTAATGTTATGCTTCCCTTTTTGGGGGAATAACGCTTTATTATGCTTCCAGCTAAATGCTTCTTTTTGCTTAAAAAGGGAAATGAAAAAACATTACATTTAGCCAAAGGAATGAAATAAAATAAAATAATCTAACTCTTCACTTCTTTGCATCAAAGAGGAAAATTAGTTCTCTAGCACAAAAATGAAAACTTTCAGCTTCCTTAAAACGCAATTCCCCAAACATTTTATATTTTATCTCATGAACCTGGACACTTATGCTCAATGCTCAAGAAAAATGATGTTTCCTTCAAAGAATCAGTCAAGTCCGTTCTTTCATAGTCACTAGCTAATGGTAGATTACAAGCATTTTTTGAACTATAACCCCATAATTTTTGTTTTATAAGGCATGCCATACAAATGACTACAGAAAGCAATTCCTATCACTAAGAGTAACTGATGTAGAAACAAGAGAGAAAAGAGGACAAAGGAAAGAGAGGAATTCAGAAAAGATAAAAGAGAATCAAGAGAGGGAATTAGGAGAAGGAGAATAATCTCAAAGAGAGGAAATCTGAACACTTTGATAATGTCACAAAAAGTTTTCTCCAAATAATCCATACAACTCAGCCTAAAAATAAATAGAAACTAAATATCAGGAAACTAAAATAATTCCTGATAAATCCTTATAATAATTCTGAACAAAAATAATTATGAATCCTAATTTATCCCATTATTAATTAATCAAAATTTATTCCATCATTGCTTCACATCACATCAGTAGTCTTAAAAGCTATCATGCATTAAAATCTCTTAAAGAGAGTTAGAGTATAAGATAATGTTATACCAATGCTTCAACACCGCCAGCAGCTGCGATTGCTTCTCGATTTCTGTCGTCGAATGACAGATTCCATAATGCACCAGCAGCTTCTTGCCTGTTAGAGAAGTACCCATAGTCATTAATATTAAAGAAAACTACTTCAAGTAAAGACTCTACCTTGCTTCCAATTAAACGATCAGATTCACAAACCAAACGAGAGAGAAAAAATCTCTTGTGCTGATAAATTTACATAGTCCAACTAGAAAGCCCATGNACTGCCAACACAAAGATTACCAATTCATATTCATTTGATTTGATAAAATAATGGCTAGTTTTTTGGTTCCATTATTGTGTGAGTAGAATGATGATATTCTACTCTTATATGTTAAGAATGATTTCGTATATACATTTGTGAATCAACAAATGCATGCATTGGTCAAGGAATTGTTGCAAGACAGAAGACTAACTTCATTATATAGACGAAGAGCGGGATGAAGTCAAATTCCACACCACTTTAACTAGGGGTGTGAATACATATTTTACAGTAACCCACCTGACACCTTCATGGGGAGATTGTGTAAGCTGTACAAGTGCCTCAAGAGCACCTGCTTCTTGTCCGACTGCGGCATTATTACTGTTACTATCTCCATGAGCAGCTAAATTTGCCAAGGCTCGGGCAGCCTGTTATATACAAGAGGAAAAAACGAATTCTCAAGTTTAAAAATAGGTGCACACACGGAGAGAGTACTCACTGGAAAATGCACAAGATCTTGAAAACCATATAAAACATGCAAAGAAAAATCAATCACGTAAATGACTAAGAAACGTGAAATTAAAATGTTGCTCCATACTATGTTAGTTCATATAAGACCTATTTTATCCTGGTAGATCAAGGACAAGCATAAAGATAAAGGGAAAGGTACCTGCACCCTTAAATAATGGAAAGTACAGTTACCTGCTCTTGCACTCCCTCAAACTTGCAGCTACGAGCAAGCATCACCAAAGCATGCACACCACCGGCCACCGCAACCTCTGTGCTACACTTATCATCAGCTGCCAAATTTGCCAGTGCACCTGCTGCACGTTCCTGAAACCACAAATATGAGAAGAAAACCTATGTTACAGTCATCTACCAGCAACCTAAAGTGTATGTAAGCACCATTTATGCATAATATTCAAGCATTGTAAATAAGGAGAAAAATTGCAAGGCAAGAAAGGAAGAACAGACCAGAACTCCATCCCCACCAGAGGACCATTTAAAGATAAGATCCACTAAAGCTTTTACTCCACCAGCCTCAGCAATGGAACCCTGATCAGTAATTCTCATTTGTTACAAGGAAAAATTTTGAGCATATTTCATACAGGAAAAAAGAGCACTTGCAAGACGTCAAACCTTATGCTCTTCTCCAACAGATAGATTCCATAGGCCCCCAGCAGCCTCTTCGGCAACCAGCCTGTTCATAGACCTTGCTAAACCAGCAAGGATAGTGATTCCTCCTTCCTCAGCAACAGCTTTTGCAACATTGGCATTAACAGACAAGTTTGCAATAGCCTTCTTGAGCAAAACAAGCAGCAAGAAAAGAAGACAAAGAAAAAACACGATTACCATGTAGGCACTTGCACATAAAAGTCAAGCTCAAATATTAATGGAGGTAATTTCAGATTAATCATACAGGAAAAATGTGCACAGTGCATTGTACCATGTGTAATTTGTCATAACCAATGCATAGAACAACGATAATTACGTAAATCAACTGTATGACTATACTTAACCCAAAAAAGATTCACCTTTGCAGCCTCTGATTGAAGCCCCTCCCGCCACGATTTTGCGAGGTTCAGAAGGAGGCAGATGCCACCATCTCTCATAACAGCTTCAGCCCTTCCACAATCTATGCTAGCATTCTCATCATCAATGACAACAAAAGTTGCAAGTCCTGTGGCTGCCCTTTCCTGGACATCCTCTTGCGAACTCTGCATTAAATTGAGCAACAGTGCTGCACCTTGCTTGAGCCAAAATTCATCCAAACCCTGTTGATTGCTCTCAGCAATGCGCAGAAGAGTATGGGACAGGATCCACTCTAGCCAAGTCATAATCTCATCCAAGTTCTTATCCTTGCTTTTTGAATTCCTCCAATCAAGAAACACATTCCTTCCTTTCTTTGAAATATCGACAAATAAAGAAGCTATATCTTTCAAAATATCAGTAAAAAGAGCCAGTAACATTTTACCTTTATGTCTAGTGCCAGCAAAGCTAACGTCTCCTTCGAGAACTGGACAATTCAAGGCACACAACACCTTCAAGCACTGTGATGATGATAACAATCGAGCCACAGCAGTTGAACCAATATCAGTTCTTGAAACATCTAAACCAATCAAGTTAGGGAGCTTAGGCCAATGATGTGAAACCACACCCCACTTCATATTTGAAGTTCCAGCAACTGAGAGAAAACGGACTGATACAACATTCCCCAATGCCATCTCATCTATGTTCAGACAGTCTATGAACCCAATATCAGTCAATTTTGGACAATGCTTAGCTAAAGCATTTATAGCATCACCATTAACATCCCTAATTCCGGAAAGCCGAAGCTTTTTCAATTTATGACAGCAAAAACCTATTGCTTTTATAGCATCACTACTGATCCTTTCGCAGAAATCAGGACCAAGCTGAAGACTTTCAAGTGCCTCATGCCGGGCCACGATTACAGAAAGAGAAGCATCAGTTATTTTCCTGCAATAGTCACCACTTATTTCACGCAAATTCCTAGCCTGGAGATGAATTATTGCATCAGCAGATTCTGCTCCCCGGAACCTAAGCTTCTGAAGATTCACACACCTTGAAGCAAGTGAAGCTGCCATTGCAGCATCACATTTGTGGGCACGAAGATCCAAAGAGCTCCACAAGCATGGAGAAATACCAAGAACCCTCCATGTTCTACACGTTGATGATAAGCTTGCTCTGTCACGATAATTAAGACAAGAAAAGAGTTGAATTACTGTATCATCAGGCAGACTAGTCCAATCAACAAACCCACTTCGGTCTGACACCGAAATCTCTTCTTCAATTTCGGGATAGCTCGGCAAAATCAACTTTTCCTTTCCTTTCCGAGCCACCTTTCTCCTCACCCTACGACTCATATCTCAATCAATCAACGCAGACCCAGAAACCAATACCATTCACCGTCTAAAACCCAAATCCTATAACAAGTATACAAACCAGCAAAGACCCAGAAGCATATAATCCTCAACCTCAAATACCCCAATCCTAAAAGCACCAATGTAACACAACCAAACCCGGAAAGCAATATTCTTTTCACCCCCAGAAACCCTAATCTTCAGACAAGCAATGAAATTGTTGTGTAAATATACATGTCACATGTAATTCAAGATTCACAATCTACACTAATCCAAGTTAAGCGATATCGAAAAACCAACAAAATCTGGTATCATAAATGCATTGAACTGATGAACCCAAATGGTTTTTTTCCCGAACCTGACAGCTGAAGGAGGTGGGTATGTGAGGTTTCTAGCTGGAACTTGAAGAATTTGGAAGAAAACTATATGTCCTTAAATGGGATTGCATTGAAGAAGCTTCAATGGAGGTTTTTGATTGATTAGAGAGACAAGGAAAGAGGGAGAGAGGAGACAAAGCTGAGCTGAGGAAAGGGTCGGTGAGAATTGAGATTGTGCGTGATTGGAATGGAAAGAGCAGAAACCAAACCCTCAAACTCAAAGCATGTGTCTACCCCTCTCCCCTATTTGCCTCTGTGGTCTTGCTTGCGCACCAAATAAGCAGAGTGCGAAAGAAAGAAAGAAAGAAAGGCTTGTATGGTTTGGGATACAGAAGAAAATAAAGGAAAATTGGGGGAAAATTGAGGAGAGAATTACAGCATTGGGGGAGGGGTTGGATGAGTTGGAGAAGAATGACATGAAACTACAGCTCAATAGAGGATGCACCAGTCCTCCTCCATTATATATTACCCTGTTTAACAACAAACGACACTCTAATTTCCTTTTACAAAAAATAATATTGTGTTTTTTTTTTGTACCATCTTTTTCTTTTTCTTTTTTTTTTAAGGGGATTTTCTACCATATTTTTGAGGAAAGACAACTTTGTTTTTCTTTTTTACTAAGCCTTGTGTATCAAATGATTTTTTTATTTGTTTATTTCTTTCTAATATGAATCATAAGGCGAACATCAAACGAGTTTTAGGGTTCAAGTTTTTTCGAGTTGGAGATATGAAACAACCAAAGCATTTAGTTAATGGCTAATTAGCATCATCCAGTGACAGACAGAGTATTAACACCAATGGTATCCTATACACTGTTCTTGAATTTTAGTTAGATTTTTAAATCGTAGGTTTCGTGTGAGGTAGAGATGTAAAATGGGCCGGACCGGGACTTTGTATCAAGCCTAGGTCCGACTCGTCTAAAACATGGGTCGGACCGACCTGTATAATATTCTTATTAAGGAGCCTAGTATGGCCAACAACCTCAACCTATATTTTATAGACCTAAGTGGGTTGTGCTATACAGTCCGACCATTGGCCTAATTTCGTTATTACTTATGCTTTAGAACATCAAATATGGACTTAAAACTCATTCATATTCTTTTAAAATTTGAATAAATTAAAAATAAACAAAAATAAGTAAATAAATAACATTAAAAGCATATAAATGAAAATATTTAATCAAGATTTTTTAAGATTTTAATTAAGAAATGTATTCAAAATTATATATAGAATAACTAAATGTGAGCCTAATATAGGCCGATAGAAATGTAGGTCGGGCCAAACTAGACACATAGACCTATGACTGAGGTCCAGCCTGGCTCCTACTAACGTGTCGATCTGGTACTATATTTTTTTTTCGGAATATAAGCTGGCTCACAAAGCGCGGCCTATATTGACATCTCTAGTGTGCTTATGTCTAGTTCGGGTTTGGTCAATTTTTTTAAAAAATATATATATAACAATAATTAAAAGGAGATTATTCGAACCAGGTCCAATTGATCGAGTTGATTTTATTTCGATATAGTCAGGTTCAATTTGTACATATCAAATTTGATCGAGCTGATCAAGTGCTCATTTATTTCATTCACCCCTAACAAATGCTATTGGAGGTCTTCAATAAACAAAATTACAATGCGTATACAATTATTAAACTACGATATAAGATATAATTCCTTTTATACAGCTAAGTTTCAGATGAAATTTCTCAAATGATTATTCAGACATATTCACTCGTAATTCATATTTATTTATTTTATTTTGAGTTAAGTTTGCTTCTTATTTTCTAATCTACAATTAAGTATTAATACATTACCATAGTAGCATTACTCACTATGAAACAAATGCATAATGTATTGTGATACACATACAAATGGATGAAGACAATGACTTATCTATTAACATTGTCAGTCAAATAATAAGTTGTAATTCAAGCCAAATACATTGATGGTACATTTATCAATATTTAGATTGTTAAGTTCTAATCGTAATCCAAGTCAAATGTCCTTGTCACACCAATAATTGAAATGCTAACTATGGGAATGATATTCCAAACGTAACATGACATATTTACGTACCCATAATTGGAATCCTAATACTAGGAATAATTTTCATGGGGTGAAAGTATGCAAACTCTTTGTATGACACTCTGTTAAAACACTTTCTTTTTGCTTACTCAAACTTTGAATCATTTTTTGTATTGAAACTCTGCTAACACTTTTTGCTTGCTCAATCTTTGGATCATCAATTTATGCATCGTAGAGTCTTAGGGAATGTTCCACAAGAAGGAGAAGTGGAAGGAAAGAAAAGAGTGGAATGAATCGTGGATAGACTTTTAGTAGTATGATCATTTGGTAGAAAAGATTTTAGGAGAAAAAGCATTGGATATGGGTTTAAAATCATTAGTTTGGACATATTTTAATCTCTTTTGGGGGCCGTTTGGTACAAGGTAATCCCAGTTTTCAGATTAATGGGAATGCTGAAGATAGTGATATGATTGTCTGATATCCAAAATAACTGTGTTTGGTTGCACACAGCAATCTTGTCTATGATTCCTGAGATTTTATGTAACTATGTTTGGTTGTGCATGGGAATGTGCTTAAATTAAAAAATAATTATAAAATTAAATTACTTATAAAATAATAAAGTTTGTTAACATAAAATAAAATAATTTACTATGATTTCTGGATGTCTATTTTTTTTTTTTTTTCGTTTTTTAGGGTGAGTTTTAGATAGAGGGTCATTTAAAATCCACATGTTTTGGTAACGTTAAGATGACCCCTACTTAAGAGGATTTGATTTCTGAGGTAATTACATTACTGGGTATTAAAATGGTACCAAACATATAGATACATTGAAATACTCATTCCCACCTAAAGATTACCCCATACCAAACAGTCCTTGTAATTTTGATAGATTTTCCCCTAGTCTTATATCTTATACAACAAAAGAATATATATTTCCTTCTACTGCAGTTTTATCCCTCGGTTATATACTTTCTTCCTTTATGTCTTCCCTCCTAACAAGGTAGACTTTAGGCTAGTATTTCCACTATGGTAAAATTATCGTTTTTTTGCGTAAAATTGAGTAGTCATAACTTATTGTGTGTTTTGTTTGTTGGTAAAAGATTTTAAAATAACAAAATATTTACTAACATCAGGAATATAAATCAGCCTAGTTCTCATCATGAATTTCTAGCAATACTAATTCCATGTCTATGAAATGTTTTGTTCTTATTTAATATGCTTTTAATATAAATACTTCTTACACCAATTCATTTTATCTTTGTTACAAAAAAATAAACATATCAAGTATATAATTATTAAAAAAATAAGTGAAGTAATATTATTTTCATTCAAATAGTTCCAAGTCATATCATGACCCAATTAAGTAATTAATGTAGGAAACCCGGGTGATTTTTACAAAGATGCATAGTGAAAGTAGTGGATTAACATTTTTCTATAACCAAAGCATGTTTCTAGAAATATCAATTATTGAATTCTTAGAAGATTCATGGACTGCTTCTAATATCACTAATTTTTCTTGTCTTTTATTTTCACCAGACTTGATTGCCAAAGTGTGTAGACGCTTTTCTTGGAGATAGTTTGATATCCAAGAATACTTCAAGAAAACCTTCATTAGATTCACCTTAAGGTTTACCTAAGAATACTTCAAGAAAACCTCCAACTTGTTTTTTGGACTATAGTTGAACCACACTCAGTCTCTAGGAGCAGCCTTGGTTGAATCCTCTCTTACTTTCTCTCACTATAATTTTGGCATTTTTTCTTCCATTATATCCTATTTATTGATTCTAAATCAGTTGTATTCTTTCTTTTAGTCTAATTCATAATTTGAATGAGTGGAACATACACCCTATTACATGTTCATCATTGATGAGGACAACCCAATTAAATATAACAAATAATGTTAAATTTAGAAATAATGTTAAATTTGACATTACCTTTTTATTACTATGGGACATGATATTAAGCATGTAGCTGCCCTGATTCGAATTTGATCATCAGCATATAATACGTACTCCCCATACAACATGTACTTATAGATGAGCCGAATATTTCTTATTTGTGGGTTTTGTTTCCGATACCCACAACACCAAGGTTTATGTTAATATAGATTTACAAATTGGCCCTATCAAAGCATCCACTAAATTCCATGTCATTGATGTGAATGTCCCTTATCACATTTTAATTGGAAGATCTTGGCTTCATCAATATCATGCAGTATCTTCTACACTTCACCAATGTGTAAAGGCCATCAAAGATAAAAAAGAAATTATGATTCTAGCTGCCAATGTTCCTTTCACAAAAGAAGAAATTTCCTGGGCAGAATCCACCATATATGAGGATCTCGCTGAAAATGTCAACACTATTAGGCCTCGTGGCATTAGTCTGGATGACATAACCAATACATCTTCTGAAGGCATGGAGATAGATCTGGTCACTCCCACAAGGGTATTACTCTGAAAAGACACCCTTCCTGATGGCCGAACTGTGTACAGTTTCTGAAGGTGTGACGAAGTCAGCAATGGCCCCGCAAGTTCTCAAACAGAATATGCCGAAGGGATGGAAGCAATTCCCCTCGCACCTGACAAGCTATAAGATGAGCCTTCGAACCCGCAAGATAGACTGAAAAAGATCAACTTAGGTGACGAAGGAGAAGAAAAACCAACTTTCATATCTGCTAATTTGGACCCTAAATTTGAAGCTGCTCTGCTCTCACTCCTTAAAAAATATCGAGATATCTTTGCTTGGTCTTATAAAGATATACAAGGGCTTAGTAGTAAATTAATTATCCACAGACTTACTACTAAACCCACTATTAAACCTGTTGAGCAAGCAGCCAGAAATTTCAGTACTCACATCCAGCTCCAAATTCAGAAAGAAGTTCAGAAGCTCTTCAACACAGGATTTTGCCTAATTAAAATTCATCGCGCACCTCTTTTTATGCTAAAAGGTGGAGAGAGAAAAGTATCAAATAATGAGTTTTATTTTTATTTATTTTTTGCCCAACCACCCAAATTATGGTGACCATTGGATAAGGATCTACCTAGCTAGGAGATCCAGTGCACATGCAATATTAGGCTTGATAAAATTGGAGGATACATAAGTGTCTTTATAACACTTAGATACTTTTACTTCAGGACCAACTAGCTCTTCATTATCTTTTTTTGGATATAAATGGGTCCTTCTTTACTTCTTATGAGTGGACTCTCATTGGTATGCTTAGGAAAAATGATTTATCTATGCAAAACTACTTAAGTACATTTTCAACATAAGCAGACTAATGTATTAAGACACACTGAGACAAATGGTCGATTTTTATATTTACAAAACTTTGTCTCTCCTAAATGTTTTATATTAAACTCATTCTTTGGGTAGGCACAAGCCTTTTTGAGTTTGTTAGAAGTTCTGATAATATTTAGATCGTCAACATACACTATAATGATTACGAAATCACTATACGACCGTTTTATGAACACACATAGGCATAATACACTGCTTTTATATCCTTATTTCAGTAATAATTCACTCAATCGATTTTGCCACATATGTCTAAATTGCTTTAATCTATACATGGATCTCTACAAATCAATTGAATATATGATGCATATCTAGTGTGGACCTATCTCTTCTATTTTCATTCTTCTAGGACTTACATATAATTATTATTGTCTAGTTTTCCATATAATTAAGTTGTGACGACATCTATAAAGTGTATGTCAAATCTCTCATTAATTACCATATTAATCATGTAATGGAATGTGATCATATCCATAACAGAAGAATAAGTTTCCTCGTAATCAATGCATAGTTCTGTAATTGAGAAACTCTAGGCAACTAGTCTTGCTTTATATCTTACCATTTTTTTATTCTCATTACGCTTTTGGATAAACACTCACTTATAAATAATCAAATTCATATTATGAGGAGTTGATATTACAGGTTCAAATACATTCTGTTTAGAGAGCGAGTCTAGCTTGGCGTATATTTCCTCTTTCTATGATAGCTAGTTATGTCTATGTTGACATTAAGTTATATTTATAGGTTTTGGTTCTATATTTTTGTTGGTTACAATTTACGAGAAATTGTGACAAAATCAAAGTTAAGCGAAAGCATGAAAAACAAATTTTTTTCCAGATTATAGTTTTTCATAAAAATCTTTTAGAGTCTTTGTTATGGTCTAAATATATACAATAGAATATGTACCTCAACTGGTGAGTCTTCCTTCCTATGCACTGAGCTTGTAATTGCAGAGGTGTGTAGGCTCCAAAGTGAGAATCTAAGAATTCGAATAGCCTCCAAAAATTTCTCATTTTTCTCTCAGTTTTCTAAAGCAATCCCCAAACTAATATTTCAGCAATACTAAACATAATATACAAAAGAGGGTGGAGGAGCCTATAATAGGCTCCTCTTATAAGTGGAATTTGGCCAGCCCTAGGGGTCATGGGCTAGCTGAATTTTACTACTTCTTTAGCAGTATGGTGGACCCTAATTGCCCACCCAACAATCTGACCTTTTTTCCTTCCTCTTTGTGTAATTGTTCAGAAAATTATTTGAGCTCAATTGATCTCATGTAGCCCAACATGTTATTATAGGTGGGGACTCAAATAGACTTATGTAATTCAAGTTCCAATAGATAAGGGCCCAATTACAATTAATTCTTAATAAAAGTTAGCTTGAACTATTGGTTATGGACTTATTCTACTAAAGGTCCAAACTGCACTCTTGAATTAAATAAATATTACAAGATTTTTTATAATTAAAATTATGTCCATTAGATAATTAACATTTGGATGTACATCCTCACATAAATACCGATAATTGAAGCTATGTAAAATTATCGTTTTGCCCCTCTAATTATATCATTCAATTCTTTGATACAAGACTATATCTAATGAATGATCAGCTTACAGAAAGTCTTCAATCAATAAAATATCCAATTTTATTAATTACTTAGCTAAAATTTAAATTATTCAAGCTACTATAGCTCCTTAAAACATTATTCACCTCTCTATATAATAGAATTATGAATTCTATATCTATAAGTATACGTTTCCAATGCCTATAATAATGCATTACCAAAATGTCAAGATCTAGATCGTCAGTTTCTTGATCCGTACCTTTTAACATCTCAAATAATACAAGTTATAAACATGAGTTTATTACTTATTTTAGGATTGAAAAAGACATGTGTTAATTATCAAGTTTGTGAGAATATCTTATTACCAACGATACGTATTACAAGAACATATTTCATATGGTACTTGTTCAATATTTATACACTAAGACTTTTGCACATAGTCACACCAATATAGTTTAAGACATATTATAAATATACAAATTCTTGCAACACAATCCAAAAAAAGTGTCTAGCTTCTCTTATTAGTTATGAATAATCTTATTTGATTTAATTTGAGAAAATATGTCTTAACTATAATAAACAACTTTATTAAAATATTTCTCTAATGAATAAATAATGGAACCTTTTGACATTTACTATTTTACCAATAATCAAAACATTATCACAAATACTATGCATGAAATATTTCGCTATATCCAAAATATTCAATGAATAACAATAAATAATAAATATTTTTTAGGCATAATCCTAATAATTTTATCTTTAGACAACAAGAGCAACTATTGAGACAAACTCAAGTAGATTATTAGTTCTTAATCATATATTTGTTAACTTCAAAACAAGAGTATAAGATTGATGATACAAAGCATGAGTCAATATGTAACTCTTTTCCCGGCATGTTTAATTCCATGCTTCTCGGCTCTAGTAAATCCGGTCTTAAAGCCAATTAAAACGTGCCAGCTAATGCCTTTAATCTCTATTTTCCACGAGCGAATCACAAGAGATTTAAGTGTCGAGCTCACTATAATCTATCGCACAAGATTACAAGCTTATTACTAGATTTTGAATAAAAAAAAAATTTTAAGGAAAGAAAAAGAAATAGAGGAAAAATTGTAAAGCTCCAGAGACAATGGTCCCTAGACACTACATATGAGTGTCGCAGCAATATATTGGTGGTTTTAGACTTGCCAAATCTCAATTTTATTACGATTTTGCTCTTAATTCGAGAATTCTATGAATTGGGACTTTTAGGACATATTTTTGAGGACTTTTGAGAGCTTTAGACTGCAAGAGAGATAGAGAGAGTTCAAGAGAATGATAAGAACAGCACGAGCCAGAGACGGGTGTGCTCAACTCAGTTTCGCTTAGAGTTTTTACTTTTTTTTTACTCTTTTATGTCTATAATTATGTTTTTCTTTATTTTAGCTATTAACTAAATTTTCTTTTCTGAGACTACAATGTAGCTTGATAACTCCACGAAAGTGGAATTTTCTTGTGCTTAAACAACGTTGTTTTTGGTTTTTTTGTTTGAAAAATAAAATTATTTTATTTGCATTTTAGTTTAATTCAAGTTTTGTTTATGTCTGTTGATGTGTTCATGTAGAAAAGGGAGAAAAATAGATTTTGAGCTCAAATGGGTCAAAAATAGAGTAGAAAAAGAGCTAAAAAGATGGAACTCCAGAAGTGAAGGCACAACTGCGCCTCAGTTCTAGAGCCAAGGGCACATTCATTCCCCCAGATGTTCATCTTGTGCCTCCCATTAGTCTATGGGGCACACCTACACCCCTCAGAGGCGTATTTTGCGCCCTCGTCAACTGTAATAGGCCCAGCTGCACCACCTCCAACGTGTAGTCGCGCCCCTCCTTCATCTAGAACATTATTTTGACGTCCGAGATTGATTTTTTGATGATCCAATAGAGGAAATTTACATTAGTTCTAAGTGTACAATAGCCATCTTAAAGAAAACCTTATTTTTGGAGGTAGGGGCATACATTCTAAGATAGATTTAGCTTAGCTCATCTTTCCTTTTAAAGTAGCGCTCCAAGGAGAAATTCTTGGATAAGAAAATACTAAAAAAAATTCTTGTAGTTTCAATTTAATTTTCTAGTTTTGATTTTTGGTTTTGAGAGAATATATTCATAGTAGAATTTGGAGAATAATCTATTGGAGCTTATTATATCAACCATTGAAGAACTTCAACTCTTAATTTGGGAGAGCTTATTGTATCAACTGTTGAAAAACTTCAACTCTTAATTTGGAGGAGTATCAGTCAACGATTTGTTTCATTCTCTAACTCTTCTTCTTTCTTAATTGTGTTTATTTTTTAATGGCTATTTTATTGGTTTAGATTATGCTAAATATCCATTATCTAGGATTGCTATGTGAATTAACCGTGTAATATGTGTTTGACTCTCTCTTTTTGACATATAATTGTCTATATTGATTGGTTCTTTTATCTTGTGTTTAATGCTTCTAGTTACTTAGCCACTAACTAGCATGATTTTTTTGGAAATACATAATGGAATAGAAATGAAATTATGTGTTTAGCCTTAGATAGAGTGATATACATCTAGATACGATAAGAATATACCTATTTAGTATGTGTAACCATTTTTTTGAGCGTTTGCTCCTAATAATTTCATTTAAGATTAACTCTTATAAGAATATACTGGGTTGAGTTGAATAAAAATATTTGCATGATGATAGAAGAAGGTTACAAATAAATTAGTAGACTCAATTAACAATCAATTAATTAAATTAATTAGAGGAAAAGAGAGATAATCAACACAAGAAGAGATAGGTAACTAGCAATTCTAGGCATTATTTTCTCATGAATTTGAATTTATTTTAATTGCATCCTTAGACTCTACTTTTAATTCTTAGCTTATTTATTTTACTTGATTGTTTTTAATTGTTTGGATAAAATTAGAATCAACTAATTTTAGTAATTAACTTAGATTTAGTTACAATATCTGTGGGACAATACATGACTTACCTCTCTATTACTTGTTACACAGCATTGTGTCCTTGCAATCTTAAGTGTCAAATATACACACAACATAGTCGGATATGATATTTAATTTCTCTTAATTTCAATTCAATTGATGTTTATGCATATTTGTTGAGTAATTTTGATATATGCTTAATGCTTGAGAATGTCTGTCCAACTTTTGCATAATTTAGAGATTTGATTTGAGACTAAGAGGTGATGATAATTTGTCATGATCAAATTACTATAAGATTGTTATAGGATAAGGATATCTATAAGTCTTATGCAGCAATTATAAATTTTTTGTTTTTAATTATTTTTTGATAAGTTAATGTTTTGACAGTGATGTATGATCTAGTTTATTAAATTAAATTTTTAATGCATGAAAAAGATTAATAATTGTATTAGAGAAATTTGTTGGCAACATTAGGTATAAATATTGATTGGATAAATTAGAGAATTATATTAATTAATTTAGGTGAAATCAGAAACCCTAAGTCTTAGCTCATTGATTATAATCTTTATTATTTTGATTTGCTTTCTTTTTAATTAGTTCTTTAATTTATTTTTGTGCAATTTTTCTTTTTGACTTGTTTTGAAATAAAATTAGATTTAGATTAATTTTGGTAATTAATAAACACAGTCCTCGTTGTTACTTTATTACTTATTAGCGATACATGCACTTGTGTTCATAATTGACACAACAAGAGTCGAGGGGCGTCAGGAAAATCTAGCTGACCCCCTATTTATTTGGGGGTCAGCAATGACCTATGTGCCTGTCATGTACTTTTATTATAATAATATTAACGTTTCAACATACATAGCGGGAGACTTGGCCATATCTCTTTCAGAGAAGTCATTAATTACTCTTAATTAACTGTGCTAATCCTCCAGCATAATCGTTGCTTTTAATTCTTAATTAATACTATGCATCATTCACCTAATGGACGAAAATAATAGGTCTCATAAGATATATCAAGAGTAACTAACGAAACATATTTCACACGTGTGCTTTTTTACCCATAAACTCCGGAAGAGTTTTAACCTATAGACTCCAAAAGAGTGGTGAAATAGATATTTACCAAATTTACTCGGGTGATAACTTGGTAGATTTTTTAACTATTTTTTGCCTATTAATGTGTTTGAACGACTTCTTTTGTTCATTGATATGTGTCATCATCCAATCATAGATAGATGTACTCTTTTTTCATAGTCAAATTTTTGTCCCAAAAAGTTTTTATTGACCAAAAGTTTTAATGAGCCAGTATATGTAATGCATGAGTTGTACTCTTTTTCCCTTGCTTATGATTTTTTCCACTAGGCTTTTCTATTAAGATTTTTAACGAGATATATTGATGGTGCTAGTAATATATCATAGGGAGTGTCATAAATAAATAGATTATTATGTGGATATTACTTAAATAATACCATTAGACTTATAAAATGAAAGATTTTTATTCTGGGTTGTTTCAGTGATATTTATACACTCAAACCCAAGCTACTCTAATAAATAAGAGCTATAGTGATAATAATAAGATGAGCTTCTACTTTTTCTCTCTATATCTCTTGTTTGTCTCTTATTCTCTATTATGTTGCTTTAATAAGATGAGCTTCTACTTTTCCTTTCTGTATCTCTTGTCATCTCTTATTCTCGATTATGTTGCTTTCTATTATCTGATTATTACTACGATTATTTTGTTTATCTCCTAATCGCTCTAGATCTGTTGTATTATAAATTGATTTGCAACAAAATATTATATACACTCAGTATAAAAATTCGTATATATTATGCACTCAGTTTAATAAATTCGGTAATTTTGTTCTAAAAGCAAAAACGTGGAAATATGATGATGTGGCCATATCTATATCGAACAAGTCATTAATCACTCTTAATTAACTCTGCTAATCCTCTCACTTAACCGTTGTTTTTAATCCTTAATTTGTGCCATGCAGCATTCGCCTAGTGGACGAAAATAACGGGTCCCACAAGATACATCAACGGTAGCCAATGAAACATATTTCACATGTGTGCTTTTGTACTTATAATCTCCAGAAAAATTTTAACTCATGAATTCCAAAAGAGCGGTGAAATAGATATTTATCAAATTAGCTCGGGTGACAAATTGGCCGACTTATTTACTAGTTTTTGCCCACCAATGTATTTGAATAGTTTCTTTTGTTGATTGGTATATGTCGTATTAAAGTGTTGCCCTTATTAGAGGGAGCAAATTAGTATGTGTAGTTGTACTCTTTTTTCTTAGTCAAATTTTTGTCCCAAAAGATTTTTATTGACTAAAGATTTTAATTAGTCTATTGATGGCACAAGTAGAATCTAACGCGAAGTGTTATTATAAATAAAGGAATTATTATATAGATATTACTTAAACACCATTGGACCTATAAAATGAGAGCTTTTTATTCTGGAGTTATTTCAGTAATATTTATACACTCAAACCCTAACTACTTTTATAAATAAAAGCTATGGTGATAATAATAAGATGAGTTTTTATTTTTCCTCTATATATCTTTTGTCTATCTTTTACTCTCTATTATATTGCTTCATATTATATCATTATTACTGTTACGTGCATGTATGGGCAGTCAACTTTGACCAAGTATTTCCAAGAGTAAATTACTGGCTGTTTCAACGAACCCAGCAAATATGGTGCTTTAGTTATCTTTCTTATATTCTCACGTTATTCTATTTGTTAGTCAATAATGTTGTTTCTCCCAATTCCTACTTTTCAGCTCTGCTAGTTCCTACTTTAATTTAACCCGTTCATGCATGATTGTATATATATTTCAGTAAAGAATGAATAAAGGCATGACTTGAATTATTAACTCATTTGAGTATTGGGAGGAGTTAGCCCCTCGAAGAGCTAGCAATTTCTTTATTTACTTGTAACAAATTTGGTATCAGAGCTGGGAATGGAGCTGCACGAACGGGTTGATAAGATTGAGTCTAGCCTTGATGCTCTCTCCAAAAGCCAAAAGGACCTCTTAATGCATGTCACTGAACAGCTTGAGAAACTTAGCCAACAATTAGCATGCCGAACTAGTGCCGAGACAGGGGAAAACTCTTCTCCACACAACAAGCACATGGGGAAGGTGACTACTCATTCTTCAGCCCCTAAGAGCTCATCTAGCTTGACCAACTTCATCCCGAAAATGTTGAAACTCGACTTTCCTCGGTATGACGGCAACGACGATCCAGTGACATGGGTATGCCGAGCTGATAAATATTTTCAACTTCACAATATTGCAGAGTCAGACAAGGTCATTTTGGCCTCCTTTTACTTAGAAACCGATGCTCAATTGTGGTGTCAAATGCTCGAACAAGAAATCTCGTACTTGACATGGGCAAATTTCAGAGACGGGCTCATTTCCCAGTTTGGACCAGATCAATTTGCGGACCCGTTTAGTGAATTAATCAAGCTTCGTCAAACTGGGTCTGTGCTTAACTACCAACATCAGTTTGAAAAGCTGCTTGCCAAAGCTGGGACCCTATCGCAAGATCAAAAAGTCAGTTGTTTCATCACAGGGTTGAAGGATAGCATTCGTATCGATGTTTAAGCGAATCGACCAACAACTTTAACTATGGCGATTGGTTTATCAAAACTCTTTGAAGCTCGAGATGCAGCGCAACGGAAGCAGACAAGTTAATCAACACGGCCGACAAGCTACTCTAGACCCGCCACAGGATTCCATGATCGTCTTCCATCAACCGCACCAACTGTAAAAAGAATGACAGCAGAGGAGCTCTCCGAACGACAAAAAAAGGGGTTATGTTTTCACTGCCATGATAAGTACTCTCCAGGGCACAATTGCAAAAGGCTCTTTATGATTGAAGCTAGTTGGAATGATGAAGAAGGTGATGTCGAAATGGAGGTAGATGGCAATATTGAAGATGCAGCTCTAGAGATTTCTCTTCACGCCATTGCTGGAATACAAGTACCAAAGACCATGCATGTTTGGGGTGGACTTTTTTGGGTCATAGTGTAACAGTACTTATTGATTCTGGGAGCACCCATAACTTTGTGAGTTCACAAGTAGCAGAACGAGTGGGTCTCCAAGCAAATTGCAATGGGCGGCTTGAGGTCATGGTTGCTTCGAGAGAAAAGTTGGTAAGCACGGGAAAATGTGCTCAAATTCAACTTAAGCTGCAAAAAGTACCATTTTTTGTTGATTTTTTCATCTTACCATTAGAGGGTTATGATGTGGTACTTGGCACTCAATGGTTAAGAAAGTTAGGACCAATCCAGTGGGATTTCGAAGAATTACAAATGAAATTCCAATGGAATACTAAAGAAGTGTTGTTACAAGGAATAACCAACAAACACATGAAGGTCATTGATTCTGCCCCGATAGCCAAGATCAAAGAAAAGCAGCAAGGGTTAATCTTACACTACATGGGAGGTGAAGCAGAAATCACGACTAACATACCCTTGGAAATTCAACACTTTTTGCAATAGTACCAGGATGTCCTAAGTAAGTTAACGGGACTTCCACCTCAAAGAAACCAAGACCACCGCATACCCTTTGTCCCGGGTTGTGGTCCAGTTGCATTACAGCCATATCGATATCCTCATTTTCAAAAAAATGAGATTGAAAAGATCGTCAAGGAGCTACTTGTAGCAGGGGTTATTCGTCAAAGCAACAGCCCTTACTCCTCATCGGTGCTAGTAGTCAAGAAGCATGATGGTTCATGGTGCATGTGTATTGATTACCGAGCGTTAAATAAGAATACACTGAAGGATAAATTTCCAATACCGGTCATTGACGAGCTTTTAGATGAGTTGGCAGGAGCACAATTTTTCACTAAGCTGGATTTAAGATCTGGATATCATCAAGTCAGGATGCATTCCAATGACATTGAGAAAACGGCTTTTCGAACACACCATGGGAATTATAAATTTTTGGTCATGTCATTTGGTCTTACAAATACCCCATCTAGCTTCCAAGCACTTATGAATGAGGTATTTAAAGATTTTTTGCGAAAATTTGTGTTAGTATTTTTTGATGATATCCTCATATATAGTAAAACTTGAAGTCCCATTTGGAACATTTGAAAGTTGTTTTTGATATTTTGAAAGCTAACCAATTGAAAGTGAAGCTTGAAAAATGCCAATTCGGAAGAAAAGAGGTGCAATATTTGGGGCATGTTATTTCAAGACATGGAGTAGCGGTTGATCCAACAAAGATTGATGCGATGCTTTCTTAGCCTAAGCCAAGCAACCCCAAAGCAATGCGGCGANCAGCATTATGGTAAAATGACTGCTCCTCTGACAAGCATGTTGAAGAAAAACTCTTTTGAGTGGACAACAACATCAGAAGAAGTATTTGAAAAACTCAAGATAGCAATGACAAGGGCTCCTGTATTATCTCTTCCTGATTTTTCTAAACCTTTCATTGTTGAATGTGATGCTTCTGGGCTTGGTGTTGGTGCTGTTTTATTACAGGAGCGACCGATCGTGTATTTTAGTCAAGCACTCCATGGGAAGAATCTTCTTCTATCCACCTATGAAAAAGAAATTTTAGCATTGGTTCTTGTAGTACAAAAATGGCGGCCATATTTATAGGGCATAAAATTTATTATCCGCACTGACCACCAAAGTCTCAAACACCTATGGGCTCAAAAGATTACAACAACAGCACAGCAACATCGGCTCTACAAACTAATGGGTTATGATTTTCAGGTGGAATATAAGAAAGGTGGGGAGAATGTGGTGGCAGATGCCTTATCACGTCGCCATGAAGCAAGTAAGCACATAGGGGAGTTATCTGCATTATCACAAGCCCTTCCTCATTGGCTGGAAGCAATTCGAGAGGAAGTGGACTCATGTTTAACACTAAAAGATCTCAAGTCCAAAATTCTTCAAGATGAAGCGGTGGGTCCTTGGAAGATAATTGATGGTCTGATACTTTTTAAGGAGAGAATTTATTTGGCTGAAGACTCCAAGTTGACTGAGACTATTCTTAAAGAATTCTATGATAGTACTCATGAAGGCTACATCAAAACATTACAACGCATAAAAGCCAATTTTTACTGGAAAGGAATGCGTGGCCAACTCAAGAAATTTATTCAACATTGTGATGTGTGTCAACGACATAAAGTGGAGAATATAGCACCAGCAGAACTTTTGCAGCCATTGCCCATTCCAGATCAGATTTGGGAAGAGATTTCGATGGATTTTGTTGAAGGTCTTCCATCTTCTAATGGTAAGACTACTATACTTGTGGTTGTGGATAGGTTATCAAAATATGCTCATTTCATACCTATTTCTCATCCTTATATAGCTATAGGTATAGCTCGAATTTTCTTTGATAATATATTTAAATTACATGGGCTCTCAAAATCTGTTGTCTGTGATAGAGATCCCATATTTACAAGTGCTTTTTGGAAAGAATTGTTTAGATTAAATGGGACGTCTTTTAAATTTAGCTCTAGTTATCACCCACAAACTGACGGACAAACTGAAGTGGTTAATCGGACATTAGAAATGTATTTATAGTGCTTTACTAGTTTCAAGCCAAAGGAGTGGTCAAAGTGGCTTCCATGGGCAGAGTATTGTTATAATACTAGCTGGCATTCCACGGTGAGAAGGACTCCATTTGAAATTGTATATGGTCGTTGCCCCCCATCTTTACTAAGTTATGTCCCAGGAACAGCAAAAACAGCAGCAGTAGAGCATGAGTTGGTTTCTCGTGATCAAATTTTGAAAGAGGTTCGTGATTGCGTTCAATGTGCTCAAGCTCGAATAAAGAAGATTTATGATTCGAAGCATACAGAACGGGATTTTTCAATGGGTGATTGGGTTTATTTAAAGTTGCAACCTTAAAAACAATTAACGTTGGCTTTACGACAGAATGCCAAATTAGCTGCACGATATTACGGACCATTTGAGGTACTTGAAAGGGTAGGAAAAGCAGCTTACAAGTTGCAATTGCCTTCCACCTCTAACATTCATCCAATTTTTCATGTTTCACTGCTTAAAAAGAAAACTGGTGAAGGGAAGGTTGCACAAGTTCATCTGCTTGAAGTAAACAATGAGGATCAACTAGTTCCTATTCCACAAGCTGTTTTGGATCGACGATTAAAGAAGGGGTGTGAAGAGGTTTTAATCCATTGGCAGGGCTTATCACCATCTGAAGCCACTTGGGAAAAACTAGCTGATATTAAGGAGCAATATCCAGAACTCACCCTTGAGGACAAGGGTGTCCTTTGAGAGGAAGGGAATTGTTACGTGCATGTATGGGCAGTCAACTTTGACCAAGTATTTCCAAGAGTAAATTACTGGCTGTTGCAACGAACCCAGCAAATATGGTGCTTTAGTTATCTTTCTTATAGTCTCATATTATTCCATTTGTTAGTCAATAATGTTGTTTTTCCCAATTCCTACTTTTCAGCTCTGTTAGTTCATACTTTAATGCAACCCGTTCATGCATAGTTGTATATATATTTCAGTAAAGAATGAATAAAGGCATGACTTGAATTATTAACTCATTTGAGTATTGGGAGGAGTTAGCCCCTCAAAGAGCTAGCAATTTCTTTATTTACTTGTAACAATTACTACGATTATTAGGATCATCTCAAAATCATTATGGGTCTGCTGCATTAATAAACAGATTTACAACAAGATGTTATATATAGTAAGTATAAATATTCGTATATATTATGCACTCAGTTTAATAAATTCGGTAACTTTGCTCTAAAAGCAAAAACATGGAAATTTATTTAAATGAGTGTAGTAAAAAAAAATGTCCATTTGTTATAATAATAATAATAATAATATTACTACATATATGTATGTTACGTCTTATGGCAAAGGGTTAATGGCACAAATGGTCCTTTAACTATCCAATTTGTAGCAATTTAGTTCTCAAAGTTCTAAATATAGCGATTAAGCTGAACTAATCCAACTTGTGGTAATTCGGCTCTCACAGTTCTAAATATGGCAATTAAGCTTCGAAGCAATTTGGTCCATAGATTTGCAACCTGTATTTAAATTTCAAACTAAAAATATACTTGAGAAACACGTGGTAGTATTTGAATATGTATTTGAAATGTAATTTGGGAATTTTATCCTAAAAATACAAATAATATATCTTTCATTCCTTCCAAATCTTTTTGCGCTGTTTAGTTTCCCTTAAATATACTTTCAAATACCACAACGTGCTCTTTATATTTATTTTGAATCAAAAATTTAACAGCATACTGCAATTTAGATAAGAAATAAATTGCTTTACAATGAAAAGTTGAGTGGCTTAATTATAATAGTTAGAATTTTAAGAATCAAATTGCCATATATTGGATAGTTCAGGGACCATTTGTGCCATAAACCGTCTGGCAAAATTAAAAATTTCCGATTTTGTGAATCCCACGATGTATTGTTGAAATCTTGCGAGTAACGATCTCTTGGGGGTATTAAAATATATAATAAGTATTCCCTCAAAAGAAAAAATGTATATACAATAGATCATCTCCTCATGTCACATGTTGGTAGATTGTAAGAATGATCCAACTATATGTTGAAAAATTTCCAGAGAAAAAAGAAAAAGAAAAGAAAAACTACGTTGAAAATGTTACTCTTGTCTTTATACATCCATGCACTTCCTCCTGGTGCGCGGACGACACACTTTCAATTTGCGAACAAATAAAGATGGTTAATAAATCTAACCCCAAAAAAAAAAAAAAAAAAAAACGAAGGAAAAGGGTTGTGCATTTCGCCCAGTTTTCTATTCCATCTCCATCTCACTCGTAATTATTGGCATCCGGCCAAGATTTCGATACTGTACAAGTAGAATAATTTCAAAATATACATAAAATCGCATTTTATAAATTGTAAAATAGACATTAATTATCACTTCTATCTAGCAAAAACAATTTAAAAAAAAAAAATAAGTCTCTTTTTTTTTTCCTTTTATTCCTTGAAATGAAGACATTTAAAAGTAAATAGTACCCCAAAAAAAAGGAAAAAAAAAAAAACTTATAAATAGTAATGGGTACACATATAAATATATGCACCTGGTTTATTTTAAACGAATAAGATTAATAATAAAAAGGATAATGAGTAGGAGGAGGGTAGGAGCGTGAGAATGGGAGGAGAAAGTGGAGACCAGAAGCAAAAATCTCGGAGCAGCAATACGACGTCGTCGTCGTCGTCGTCTTCTTCATGCTTCCCACATTTTTGGTCGTCGGCTCTCAGAGCCAAGCCCCTGAGCTCTTCTTCGGAAGTCTCCGTCCGTACCAATTCCGGCGATGGCCTCATTCGACGCCTCGGCATCTTTGACCTCGTTCTTCTCGGCGTTGGGGCCTCCATCGGCGCCGGGATTTTCGTCGTCACCGGCACCGTCGCTCGTGATGCCGGCCCTGGTGCGTTCTTCGTTTTACCTCAAACTCGTAACTATATCAACCAATAAGATCATCGTTTGGGTACTTTTCGGATCAAAATGATGAAATTTTCGTTAAAAATTTAATCTTGCAGCACAAAAATTACTCGAGCGGACACAAATTCAATTCTTAGTGACAATTTTGGTTGTATTTAGCTCAAATTTTCGGGTCGGTTCATATGATTATCATTTCTATTTTTTATTTTTGTTAAAACATAAATATAGTACTGTAAGAGCTCAATTTGGATGATTTTCAGCTGGATAAGAGGAAAACGATGGAAGTATTTGGAGTCTGGATTCATGTGTTTATCTACTTGTTCATTTGATTAAACTGATCATAGGGTCTGAAGTTGATCATAAAACTAAGATCATATTGGTAAATCAATAATGGGTAAATGGATACCGAAGTTGATCTATAGATAGACTAGGATAATATAGGGTCTGGAAGTGATAGTAACATTAAAAAGAAGAACAATTTTTCCACGGGCTTATGCGTAACTCGTATTGTAACGCAGGAGTCACGATTAGTTTTGTACTAGCTGGAATATCCTGTGTGCTAAATGCACTCTGTTATGCTGAGCTTGCTTCTCGTTTTCCTGCTGTCGTTGGGGGAGCATACTTGTATACGTATTCAGCTTTCAATGAGCTCACTGCTTTTCTTGTTTTCGCACAACTAATGCTTGACTACCATATTGGGGCGGCCAGCATAGCCCGTAGCTTGGCAAGCTACGTAGTTAGCATTCTGGAACTCTTTCCAATTTTTAAAGATAACATTCCAGATTGGATTGGCCATGGGGGTGAAGAATTCTTTGGAGTTTTATCCATCAATATATTGGCTCCAATTCTCCTTGTTCTTCTTACCCTGATTCTTTGCTGGGGTGTTGGTGAATCCTCTGCTGTAAACTCATTTATGACTTCGTTAAAGGTGATGTTTCCATGAAGTTGAGAATGTATGTCTGACGTATATTTAAGAAGTTATTTAGTACTGAGAAAGACAAAATTTATGCTGCAGATTGTCATAGTTCTTATTGTCATCGTAGTTGGTTCTTTTGAGGTGGATACTTCAAATTGGCATCCTTTTGCCCCAAATGGTGTTAAAGAGATACTAACTGGAGCTACTGTAGTCTTCTTTGCATATGTTGGATTTGATGCAGTTGCTAATTCAGCCGAGGAATCAAAGAGACCACAGGTAGATACATTAAGAGTTATTTGGTGTTTTTTGTAACAGGAGTGCCATAGGTACTTGAGCCATCTTCTAACCTTTCTTTTTTACTTCAATATTTTAGCGTGATCTTCCAATAGGCATAATGGGTAGCCTTCTGATATGTATTGCACTATATATCGCTGTCTGTTTGGTGATTACCGGAATGGTGCCCTACAAGTTACTTGGGGAAGATGCTCCACTGGCTGATGCTTTTACGTCCAAAGGTTTAAAATACGTATCTATTTTAATAAGTGTAGGTGCTGTAGCTGGACTTACAACAACGCTTCTAGTCGGTCTTTATGTTCAGGTGAATCATTTCAGAGTTATGACGTAATTGTGTGCCTGATCATATAGCACTTGCAACTATAAATGACCAGATGTTTGTAATGATCAGTCTCGATTATACCTTGGCCTTGGAAGGGACGGCTTACTACCTTCAATATTTGCTAGAGTAAACCCAAAAAGACACACTCCAGTTCATTCTCAGGTCTGGGTTGGAGTTGTAGCTGGAGTATTAGCAGGGCTCTTTAATGTGCATGTCCTATCACATATTCTTTCAGTTGGGTCGTTGGTAAGTCATAATGCAAATTTTTTTCTTGCATCTTGGGACGGTTGAAACTGAATCAATTTGCTTTTGTGAGTCTGCCATTTGTGAAGAAACTATTGTGCATCTTTTTCAATCACCAATCACGTTGATGTCTAACATGTCAGACAATTCCAGTAATATGTAGTCACAAGTGGTTAAACTCAAGGAAACATTTGCAAGTATTTTATTCTAATTCTTCTGGCTAATTTTGCTTCATACTCGTATAATATAAATCTGTAATCATGTTAATGACCTTGCTTTGTACTTGGGCTTGTTTCAGACAGGCTACTCTGTTGTCGCAGCATGTGTCCTGTCTCTTCGATGGAAGGATAAGACAGCAAGTCAAGTGTCTTCCGCAACCTGGAGGGAAGGTGTCATCTGCATCTTCATGGTTGCCCTTGGTGGTTTTGGTGCTGGACTCTCCTATCGTATAAGCGCTTCATTCATATCCCTGCTTGTAGCTTTAGTTGTGGCCGTTCTTGCTTTGATTGCTCTTTTGTTCCGCCAAGTAAGCACTAATCTGTACTTTGAGTGCGGCTTTCGTTTCTTTCATTGGTTTGAAATTGCAAAGTTCTTGCACTTCCTTTCTAGGAGGTAGCGAAGTATATTAGCTTTCCAATGGATAATGCATTGAAGTTTTCTTTTTTCTTTGCTCTACTTTTTAGTTGCTGGCAGAATTTTGATCTCTGAAAATGGATCAGTCAATGGTTGCACACTGGTCTTTTCATTTCTTTTAATGCCCTATTTTTCCCGTGCTCAGGTTTATGCAGATACGCCAGGCTTCTCTTGCCCTGGGGTTCCAGTTGTCCCAGCCGTTTGCATTTTCTTCAACATGTTCCTATTTGCTCAGGTTGCTTAGACTCACCGTCTCTCAGAATTTTCCAAAATCAGATGATTATAATTTCAAAACCAAAACAGTTTTCTTTTAGGAAAATCAATGCAAATAGCTCACAACCAACTTATTTTGCAGTTACACTACGAAGCTTGGATCAGATTTGTCGTTCTCAGCATTATTACAATGGGTGTTTATGCGTTTTATGGGCAATATCATGCTAATCCAAGTTCAGAAGAGACGGTAGTTTATTACAGAGCACCTGAGGAAGAAGCTCGATAATTAGCGTATTAGGAATGCCCCGCACATCATGGCGGTATATTAGCCTGCTGTAGCATTAGTGGTCTAGTGCGCACCTATATCAGTATTAGGAGTCATCTTAGTCATTCACTGAGCGGAGCACACCGCAATGAATGGTGAAGATGTAGTCATTCTCCTCAATATCATTGTCTATTAATCCAATGTTCATATCTCGCTATTTTGTGAGACTATCTTATCTCATCCACAGTAATAAAAGTGTATCCTGGACAATCCAACATTTGCAATGTAACATTGTAAGACACGGGTAATTCGTGTTCCAATAATAATGAGAACCTGTATTCTTACGTTTGGAGCTATTATTGATTCGACTACCATGATCCAAAATTATGTTAGATGAGATCTGACTTTTCAATTACCAGTATGAATTCTTCTTCATTAAGAAGAGATTATCCAAAATATCAACTTGAGCAGAATGTTGCTTAATCATGTTCAAGTGCATACAAAATCCGAGTAAAACCCTATGGTCCTCCTTTGGCAGTCCTGAATGCTGACCAGTTCCACATCAAAAACTTCAAATTGTTTTGAGCTAAAGAAGGTGGAAGGGCCTACCTGTTCGAAAAATGAGTTTCTTATCAAAACAAGCTAAATCAAGAAACAGTGCTCGACATAAACTACTTAGTGATCAGTAAAACTCTTTTGTGGTGTTAGTTAAGAAAATGCAGTTAAAGTATCACCACCATTTTTGTAAGTAAGAACAGACAGCTCTTATAAGGAGATGCACACAGACGGCTCTTATAAGGAGATGCACTACCGAAGGGAATGACAACATTCGAAGAAGGCCTTAAAACAGTACAGAGATGGAACACAGAACCACAACATAGAAAATTGCCAATTGACAGTGAAAAGAAAGGAAACAATAGATGCGAAACTGACCGGAGGTCCAAGTTCCGGAGGAATGATTATTCTTCTCTTACCCCCAGCTCTCATGTCTCGTATTCCTTCCTCAAATCCTGCACATGCACCACTTTTGTTAATCTCTTCTCCTATTATCTTGTGTTCCTTCAGAGGGAAAATTGGGGAAGGGCAGTAGTGGTCATGGCAAAGGAGATACTTCATAACATAACACATAAAGAGAGCATTACAACAGTTAAGAGTTATCGTCTCTTCACCTGGCACCAATGCATTAGTGCCCATGCGAATTCTGGCGGGAGCACCCTGTAAATACGTACTGTCGATTCGACGGCCTGACTCATTATAGCCAATGTAATGGAAGGTCACCTAGAAAGGACCTCAAACCATGAGTAGCTGATGATCATTAGGAAAATCTTTCAAAGATAAGAGTCAGACTTAATTCAAAGATTCCCAGCTCTGCAAATTTTTAGCCTAAAAATTGTTCTTTTTCCCAAGTTCATGTACGTGTGTAACCATTATGTAATGTTACTGAAACGGAAAGTCAAATATATGACAAAGTTCAGGAAATGAAACACGAGCATTCGGAAAAAAATGAAAGAAAAACCTGTTGACCAGCCTTTGGGCAATCACCTTTACCAACTTCAAAATCCCGGTATATTAGTCCTGAGTCACACTTGATGTAATCATCTGTTGTTATTACCTTAACCTCGAAACCTGATACGTATGCTCAACATCAGTATTCAATTTGGAGAAAGAGCTAAGACAACATTACCAAACTTAAGAAAGCTAGTATTAGGAGATGATATGGACAAAAAATGTCTATAAAACAATAAACAAACCTTCTCTAATGAAATTGGGAAAGTCTTCCGGGGCATTATTTTCTCTCTGTCTCCGCTTGTTTTGTTCTAGTAATCTTCTTTCATCATATGGACTCTTACTCTTTGTCTTTCCAGAGGCAGATAAAGTTGGAAACAAGCCTGATGTAAACGAAATGAGAAGGATAAGCCTCCGCCTTAATTTCTCATCACAACGCAATATACGCCCATTCTGTGCTCTGTTATGCAAAACAAAGTTCCTGGTAAGCAACTAAGCATTTACTTTTTCTAAACTTCTTTCGGGGTTATCAAAATTTTGAAAAGGACTGGATGAAATCTTCCAACCAATTCAAGAAACTTACCTGTGATCTTTCGAGTTGTGACTCGAACAGCTACCTGTTGCATGGCTGCTGCTAGCAAAGTAATTTCCTAGAGTTGGAGAAGTTGAAAGAGTTCTACCTGCCGCTAAAGCTGGAAAAAGATTGATGAACGAAAGTATAACAAAATTATGGTAGACTTCGAATGTGAAGTAGGTTGAGAAATTGAGAGCATTCTTGGCAACATTTATGTTTTTAAAAGTGAAATGAAAATCCTCACGATGTCGTTTGAGAATATTTTCGATTCTTCATTATCCATTTCACTTTCAAAAACGAAAGATGATAAAAACATAAATAATGCCAAGCAAGCCTTTAACCTTTTGAAAGTTTGAAGTATCTCTAAACAAAGCCCTTGAGTTACAACTTACAAGAATCCAGTAACTACATTAATTTTCTTCGTTTTTCTAGCAAAAACATTATCAAATTTTAGAAGGAAGTGGATTTGACTCGGAATAATCTTTGGAAATATATAGAAGTTGCCATTAACAAATATATGAATTTTTTCTTAAGCTACTTGCAATGGATTCATGTATGGTATTTTCTCATACTGTAAAAAGCTCAAAAAATCCATATAATGCTAAAGAAAAAAAAAATCTGGTTCTGAGGGACAGAAGAAAATAAGATACGAAATCAGCATTACCCATAGATTGAAATTAGAATATCGTAAAATTGAAGTCCGCAATTACCAACAACAATTCAATTTCAATACAATACAATACAATACAATACAACAATGGCTTAGGTGAATTTAAGTATAAGCTAGAAGACTTACTGGGAAAAGATGCCTTAGCTGTGGAACAAAGGGTTGAGGGAAGCATCATCATGGATTCGAGGGGAGTTAAGATTCCACCATTTACGTTTCTTAACCGAATTTGAGAGACCCAAAACCAACTTTACCCGTTTTCTATTGTCAGTGAGCTTATCTTTTCAGTTTTCACTGGAAATTATAAAATTACCAAATGACTCCCTGTTGTTTTTTGTAACATCATTTATGTGCCGTAAGTTTTGTAAATATTTAACTATCATCCCTGAGAGCTGAGAGGATAAGCACAATACTTTCGCTTTATTTATTTTTTTTTTTTTTTCCGTTGAAATTATTCCTGTTGTAACTTTGTAAGTTGTTTCTTTGAAAAATATTCTTTTTTTGGACTAAAATACTCTCACTGTGTTTTTTTTTAAATAAAAAAAAATTATTAGGTCCGTTTATCATGTATTACCGAATAAAATAATTTTTCAATTAGTTTCGTGAGGTAGTAGTGCGAAAATAATAAAAATGATACAAGATATTTTTATTTGGTTCAATTATCTCCCGATAACTTACGTCCAAGGGACCACGTCCATAAAATAAACAATATTAGTAAAGTTTGAATGAATACAAACATCAATTTGACTTATATAATAAAAAGACTCCCTCTTTTGATTATCATAACATGGATGTATTACATCACTAACGTGTCTAGTGAGCACCACTCGTCTTAAGTTAACTTCATTCTTCTGAAATCCCTCCAGATACTTGAATTTGACCTTCTCCTGGAAACAATAAGCACCTCTCCCGAAGTACTATTACTCAAATGACTAGGACACCTCCTAAGTCTAAAATATGGGTAAAAGAAAAATCTTTCTTTTACAACCGAAAATATAATAAGTGGTCTTTACCTAAAATTACTTTTGAGTGGCCTTTAAATAGAGAGAGAGCAAGCTTTCACATTAGAGTTCTGCAAAACAATATTTAAGAGAATTTAATGTTGATTAGAAAATTTACAAAATCAACCAAGTTCATTACCAAATTTAGAAAACTGATCTGGAAATTAATTACTGATTCTGTCTACGTGTTGCAACATGATCTATCAACACATTCATGTTAGAACAGAAAAAGAAACTTCTAAATTTTTTTTTCTGAAACAAAACAGTCAGTTACTCAAATTTTTTGAAAGCTTAAAGCACGAATTAAAATAACTTTAAATATTAAGAATCATCACAAATGAGTTAAGGAAACTTTCATAAAAAATATTATCATAAAATATTCATTAAAGGAATTTCCTTAATAAAATATAGACAGATACTTAAAACTAATTTTGGTAAGAGTTACTTACTCATTCTTACACAATTGAATCCGTCTATAACTTAATATAATCAGATATTTATGATTGACAATTACACAAGTGGTGACCTAAAAGTATATAAAAGGCAAATATTGAAAAACTTAATCTGATCAAATATTTAGTCGCATATTGTAATATAACTAAGTAAACCAGTTATGTTGCAATATGTAGGTTGCCAACAGATTTTGTTCTTTCAAAAACGTTGAAATAACATGAGACCATTACGGACATTTTGACCTTTTAAGTTTATTTTTCTATTTTAGAATACTTTAGAGAACTATTGAAGGGGGGAAAACTTTGAAAGTGGGTATTTTTAAACTAGAGGTATCACTGCTCATTACTTATTAGGAATATTTAATAGAAGAGTAAAGACTGGGACACTGCAAATTTACAGAAAAAATTTACACCAATAATATGCCATCTATTTCAACTATTATTTTATAAAATTAGGTCACCATTTAAAGTTTGATCGTTGAAATTAATGCCAAATCATGTGATATAAGATTTTGTTGTAAATTTTTTGTGCTTCTAGCATTACTATAATGGTATATTTACTAAAGAGTAATAGGAGTCGCATATGGAGTAATGAATCATATTCACATGTTTATTAAAATATATGAAAAAGGAAAATGTGTGGGTCCCACACAAAATTAGGAGAAAAAAATGAAAATGCTTCCCCATCAACACCCTAGGGGATGTGATTACTGTAAATACTCTTTTCTTTTTTTTTTTCTTTTTTTTAATTATCAAAATTATAAAATACAGTTTTACCTCTAAAAATCAATCTAGATACTTAAAAACACTCTTTCTCTTTTTCTTTTTTTTTTTTAATAAGCTAAATAGGAAATTTAAAAATAACTCAAATATTTTCAAATTACAAAACAAACCACCAACACTGAAAAAACTAATCTTTACACATGTATCGGCCGCTTCATTCGACAAAAGATAAACATCGTTATTTATTAACAAAGAGTTTGAATAACTAGTAATATTGCTAGATATACTATTAGAGGAGTTTAGTAGTTCACCATACTAATAAGAATGTTGAAATCAATTTCTACTATATGGATAATGAATCCCAAAGACACCAAAAAATTTAGATCTTCATCATCTCGAAGCATAACACCAACTTTGATAGAATCTATCTTTATAAACCGTGCAACACCTACATTGAATCTTTTCCAAATTTGGATCACAGAAGATTTATATCTAAATAAACCAGTTGCTATAATATGAGCAATACAATCAAATATTTTCAAATTACAAAACAAACCACCAACACTGAAAAAACTAATCTTTGCACATGTATCGGCCGCTTCATTCGACAAAAGATAAACGTCATTATTTATTAACAAAGAGTTTGAATAACTAGTAGTATTGCTAGATATACTATTAGAGGAGTTCAGTAGTTCACCATACTAATAACAATGTTGAAATCAATTTCTACTATATGGATAATGAATCCCAAAGACACCAAAAAATTTAGATCTTCATCATCTCGAAGCATAACACCAACTTTGATAGAATCTATCTTTGTAAACCGTGCAATGCCTACATTGAATCTTTTTCAAATTTGGATCACAGAAGATTTATATCTAAAAGAAAAACACAAAAAGACAAAAGAAAAATAAAAAAATTAAATTAATGAAACTTACACAAATCTTGAATCTAGCATGACAATCTTGAATCTATAAGAAGAAATTAGCGCATCAAAAACCTTGAATAACTCTGCAAGATTGAAAACTCTGTGCACAAACGTACACGTTAGGCTTAGATCTTCCTCAACCTCCTCCTAATCTTTCAAGACGGCTATCAATAGGGCAAGCATGTCTAAGTTGTACAGATAGATGAAAGGACATAGCCTACAGTCATTTTTATATAGAGGTATCACCCATTAAGAAACCCTAAAGGGCCTACACTAACTCATTATATCACTAATTAGCCTAAAGCTAAAGAGGTCCACCAAGCCCAATTCTTAATCACAATTACAAACTGGGCCTTCAAGCATTAGTTAAGCTATAGTCCAATCCATTTTGACAAAAAAAAAAAGTCGAATTAATGACTGCACAAATAGAAATTCTAACTTTTTTCTCCTTGTGCAATATTAATTGGTAGTTTTAAGTTTTGAAAAATAACTTTAGAAAATAACATCTGATTGTACAAATGAAACAAAAATTTTGTGGCCACTTAAAAAAAATAGGTAGCTTAACTTAAAATACCTCTTAAACATGATCTATCCAACATAACTACTAGTATCAAATCATAGTCGTCATTATGTTATTATTCACATAGATTCGTACTACAGTCATAATCCCAGAAACTATGTTGACATAATCACTATGATATGAACGTGCTGTATAGACAATAACACTAACATGAAAGCAAAACCGGATGCTCCCACAAGTGATCAATGTGCTTAGCCTATTTCGGTCTTTTAAACATCACTTAATATAGAAAATGAAACTGTATTTCCTAACAGAAATATAAGCACAACAGCTCAAAATACATAGTGACGTCACAACTTTATAAACTCATTTGCCAATAAAATAAACGCGCGCATAATCCATGGCATAATAACAACTGTAGTAATAATAGTAATTGCAACATGGATCCATAAATAAAACTTACACATATTTATAATCTAGCAGGATAAATCCACATAGGATTAAATCTATGGGAACAAGATCTTCATACAAATAAAAAGAATATGAAAAAGGTTAATTACACTTTTACATCTTGTATTTTGACTATTTATTCTTTTTATATATTGTATTTTGATTATTATTAACAGTGACATTCAAATATAAAACCACTAATAAAATTATACCCTCTCTGAGTCAAACACTAATTTTGATCATTTAGTTTACCAAAATACCCTTTCAAACTTTGAACCTCTATATTTAAAAAAAAATCCAAATTTAAAGCTTATTTAAAATTAATAATAAAGCTAAATACTAAAAAAAAAATTATAGGTTTTTGTATTTTTTTTATAATAAACTTGTTAATATTTGTTGTTTAATTATTATTTTTGTTTAGTTTTAAATTTAGATTATTTTTAAATATATATCTTTTAACTTTGAAATGGGCATTTTGGTAAACTCAATGATCAAAATTGGTGTATGACTTATAGATGGTATAAATTTGTTATAACTTTTGAATTTAAATGTCAACATTGATAATAACCAAAACGCAAGATATAAATTGAACAAACAGTAAAAATGCAATGTATATTCTATTTAGAGATAATCCCATAAACATCCGCTCTCTTTTAGCTAAATACCTCGTTTAACCCTCTATTCTCATAAAGCCCAACAGTATCCCTTATATTTTTCAAAATAGGAAAATAGTACACCCTGGTACTTTTTTCGTCAAACTTAAAATGTGAAATATCTAAAATGCCCTTGCATGTGTTTCAAAAATTATTTACTAAACACTCCCATTATCTAATTAATTTTTTTATTTAGAAAAATAATAAGAATATCCCATTATTTTTCTTGATTATAGAAAAATGTTGATAACATTATTTTTCAATAAATTTTTAGATTATTATTTTTTAAAAAAATCAAATATGTATTGTTTGGATATCAATATTTTAAGAGTATTAATGTCATTTAAAAAAGAATTTAGCCAAAAATTTGACCAAAAAGAGAACAAGGGTATAGTTTTTTCCTATTTTAAAAAATATAGGGGATATTTTTGGGTTTTATAACAATGGATTATTATAACGTAGTATTTAGCTAAAATAAAGAGGGTGTTTTTGAGATTATCCCTTCTATTTAAGATATTAAAAGTAATGGCCGAGTATTGTCGAGAAATACAACCTTACAAAAATTAAAAACATGAACTTTTTTGCAACTGTGTATTATAAAAGAGACTCTTTTGCCAACTCATCATTTAGTTACGGAGAAATTACATGAAATAGACCTTTTGAAGGTGAGTTTTGACAATAAGCATATTTTTTAAAATTCTTTGCAAAATAATCTTTTTGCATGTCGAGCATAGTGTTGAGCATTATCGAGTGTGGAGTTGAGTGTGATCGAGCATTATCAAAAAAATGTAAAAAAATTAAAAACATATATTTTTTTTGTAAATGTGTGTTACAAAGAGGCTCTTTTGCCATACTTAGTAATATGGCTATATGGACCAAAAAGTTAATTTATTAAAGATTAATTCTGTAATTAAAAAAATAAATGTGAAAAAATTAGACAGAGAGATGGGACTTGATTCGCCCAAATCTAGTGACTTAAAATGTAAACCCAATTTATCCTCCATAAAACTTAAATTAAAAAAAAAAAAAAAAGCAACAAACGAATATGAAACTGAAAAATAGACCAAACAAGATGTATTGGTTATTTAAGTAGCCAAACATAGATACAAAGTATCTGATATTTATGGATAATAAATTTGTGTTGCCATTAAGTACTTTTAAGAGGTTGTGCTAATCAAAGGGAAATTTTGGAAAAAAAAAAAACCAAGTTCAAGTGTTTGGAATTTAATTTCTTGAAGTAAATAATATTTCGTGAAAGAAGTCAAGTTTGTTTGTTTTATTTATTTATTTTTCGCCGGAGGAAAGATGATAACTGCAAAAAAAAGAAAAAAAAAAAAAAGAGAAAATGTGGTATATGTCTACTTTTTTAAACTTTGTTAAGTATATGTCCAAGATTTTAATTTTATAGCTGTATGTGTAACTTTAAAAAAGCCCACAACTGATATGTTTTTGTTTTACTATTTTTTCCTTAATTGAATGTTTAGTTTTTCCTTTTTTTTTCCCCTTTCCCGATTTTCTTTCTCGTTCTCTCTCTTTTTTTCTTTTTTTTTCGTTCTTCTGTCTCTCTAACCTTACTCCTTCCACCATTAATCTTGCTCACTCTTCTTCTCAAATCTCTATTATTTTCTTCGAATCTCCGGCGTAGATCACCATTATTTCCGGTATTTCTCTCTCTCCGACGTCGTTTGGTTCATCATCGTCTTCTCCAGCGTGGTTTGTTCGTCTTCTCCGGTGTTCTTCTCGGATCTCTGGCATTTTTGGCTATTTTTCTATTTGCATTGATCGAATTGTTCTAGAGTTTGATCTTATACAAGTATATTTTTGTTTCTTGATCTTGAGTTAATTTTATTGTGTATTGGTTTTGGGGGATTTTTATTTTAATTTATAATTCGTATTATAATTAACGTTAATTCAAGCATAATTTTATTTTTTCTATTAGGTATGAGTAACTTTTTGTATATTACTGTATGTCTTGAATTTTTTTTGGTAATCGGTAATGGTTCATTAGTTTTTAGTCATAGTACATATGATATTTGTAGTGGTATATGTGATTTTTTTGGTGGCATATTGTATTACTGATCACTAATTTTTTTGTGGTAATAGTTCATCATTTATTTATCGTGGTACATATGATTTGTTTAGTGGTATATACGATTTTTGATATGGTATATGAGTTTACTATTCTCTAGTTATTGATTTATTGTTCTCTTGTTTGATTCATATATTCTTGGTCTTGGTATAGTTTCTTTTTTTTTTTTGTAGTGGCATGTGTTTTGCGGTTATTATTGATGAAATATTAATTATTTTGCTATTATTGATTAAGAGTTTGAATCCAAGTATGTTGTTTTTATGTTCTGTTTTTTTGTGGTACATAATTTTTTGTGCTTGGTATATTGATTTTATAACTTGGTATATGTGTGTATCTCCTGAACTAGTAGATGCGATATTTTTTTTATTAATATTCATTTCTTGGGTTCTTCGTACAAGTTCATATACTGATTATGAAGTTGATGAAGATGAGAATTTTAAATACCTTTTTATGGCGTTTGGAGCTTCCATTAAAGGGTGGCGTTATTGTAGGCTTGTGATATCAGTTGATGAGATATAGATATTATTACTTTTTTTGTATTGAGTTTATAGTTTCTTTTATTTTGAAATGAAGAATTTTTTTTTTTTCATTTTTAAGTACATGAATTTTTTTGTCTTGGTATATATGGTTATATAGCATATTTATTACTTTAGATATTTGATATTGTTATCTTGTTTCTAAGTTTTTACACTTTCAGGTACATGAATTTTTGGTCTTAGGATATGAAAATTTTATCATGGTATATGAGGCCATATACTAGATTCATCACTTGCTATATTACTGAATTTGTTTTTTGTTGGTAGAACGAAAAAATTATCATTGTATATAATATATATATATATATACCAAATTATGTATAAACATATATATTGTTGTCAAGATCTTATGAAGCAGTGAAAAAAGAAAGTATTATTGACAATTTTTTTAGTTGAGTCATTGTATATATAAACATATATACGGTGTTCAAAATAACAAATTTATGTACCATTTCTTAGTTGAATTATGGTATTTGAGCATAGTGTCCTGTTTCACAGATCTTGTCAGAGTATTAGAAGTTATATCCTTATTTCATATTAGTATGAACCATGAAAAAAATCTTATATACCTAATACAAAAGATTATATACCATAAAGAGAGAATTTTTGTCAATACACATTATCATTCGTGAACAGTTTTAGCCTTTTTTAAATTATTGAAGTATACTCGCAACGTGAATATGTAGAAGCAAGTAAATAATAGTTTATATTTATATGAACTTACATTATATAAAACATATGAACCAACGAGAAAATTATTTAATATTCAATATATTCACAATTAAAAATATTCAATACAATAATAATTATTAAACCAAAAAACTAAAATATCATATTGTTTTTCTTAAACCAAAACTAGACCATATGTTCCGTATCACTTTCACTTTTATGTTTCTGTATCACTTGTGTATCCTGTCATCATCTTGTTATCGGCCCAATGATAAAGTTCTACGGCCATCTTCTACCGATAGAATACCATTTTCTCTTGTGTTACTTCATTTTTGGCGACATTCATCATCAATACCTCCGTTCTTTTAATTACAAACATTCCGCAATCGGCCCTGCTTTCATGAGAGAAATTGTCAGAATTTACAAGTCATATACCATGCATTAAAAATCATATACTACGTTCAAATTAGCATATACCACACTGAGGTGTCAAAGTAAGTTCATAAGTCATATACCAAATATTAAAATTCATGTACTATAGCCAATTTTATATATATCAATATTGATTTTATAGAGTTATCTTACACATTTTGTTGTATTTCAATATCCTCTATAAGTTCAAGGCGAAGTCTTCTTGGTTAATCTGTTTTCTCTCCTCAAAAAAGGTTGTGGATTTCAAGAGGTTTGGTATTATTATTGTGTAAACAACAAGTACTACAAGAGGTTTGATCACTTAGTTTTTGGTATAATGTACTCCATTTTAATTGGAATTCTGCAAATATATGAACCAAATACACAAGATTATGAATAAAACACATAAACTTATTAACTAAACACAAATTAAACAGATACTTAAAAATTCATGAACCAACGTGAAAATTTCATGTACTACTGAAAAAATTATGAACGACTATGAAAAATTTATGAATCAAATAGAATTGGATATTACGTGAACTTGCCTTTTAAATTGACAACTATGAACCACACACATTATATAGTTAAAACAAATATTGTACGGAAATCAGTTCACAGTACCAAGCATTGAAAAAATAATGAACCTAAAATCAATAGAATATAATTTATGAACTCATCTTATTATTTATGAACGACAAAGAAAAATTCATGAACCACTATGAAAAATTCATGAACCAAACAGAATTGGATATTACCTGAATGTGTGCACTCAACTTACAAATGTGTGCATTTGAGGAATGTGTGCAATTGAGAAAAACAGAAATATATATATACCAAATACCTATAAACCATATATTTATAAACCAACAAATTAAATGAGGAAACACAAATTATGATTTAACCTACCTTAGAATAGCAAAAACAATAACTTGCAATGACAGGAAGATCACATCAAGCAAGCGTTAAAATGCAACAAAAGAAGAGAAAAATTTACCATAAAAAGAGTTAAAAGAAAACCAAAAGATTCGTGAAATAACATTTATTATTATCTACAGGTCATATTGGAAGATAAATTTTGATTTGTTTTTAATATAAACTAGTAGCACATTACTTCATCAAACAACCATTCATATGTCTAATAATATGCAAGAGATATTTAGAATGTGATATACCAAGATACAAATATAATATACCCTGCTTAAAAAATCATGTACCGTATATAAAAAACTATGAACCAAATTTTATCTAATTCAGATTAGATCAAACAATATCAAAATCCTTATTTTTTCATCATAATCATGAACTAAAATGGCAATTCATCAACCAAATATCAGAACCCCTAGAATAGGATATATCAAGATAAAAATATAATATATCTGCTAAAAAAATCATGTACCACAACTTGAGAAAGATAAACTTGTTGCAGGACCTTCAATCATCAATGGCATTCCTTCGATCTTCATTGAGATCAGAGAATCTTTGATCTTCGTTGAGATTCAGCGTGTTTTTGGTCTTCATTGAAATCTAATGGATGTTCGATCTTTGTCGAGATCAGCAAATCTTCGACCATCGTCAAGATCTAGCGGGAGCTATAGAAGTAAAGCTCTCATTCATGACTGTGATCTGCACTGTGAAGGAGAGAGTGACAGAACGCGTGAGGAAAAAAAATGACGATGAAGATGAGTTTTGAGTTTTAAGGGGTATTATTGGTACTAAATTTTCAACGGGCCTTTTGTTGGATATATATCTATAAGATTTGGGCTGTGGCTGTGAACTAAAATGAGTCCCAAATTTTTGGTTATATATCTAGTCAACCCAAAAAAAATAGTCCATAAAATTTCATTGTTTGGAAGTTGGACTTGGAATATAACAATGTAGGTTTCAGCTTCATTTTTGTCAATATAATAACAGCAGTAATGCATTGCAAAGATAACACTCAAAGTTAAAGGACACACATTAGCTTTATTCTTTACTTTTATTTATTATTTATTTATTTGTTTTTGTTTCCATCTGTTGTAGGGTTCAATTTCAAACTTTATATCGCTATGAGAATTCATGTAATTTTTATTAGCTTAGCTAATAAGGAAATGGTTTTCAGGTGTTAGTTTACTTTATATCGCTGCACTGTCAGTTTACTTGTACTGTCCGTCTCTCACTCTATTAGTCCCGCCAATGTGTGGGCCTTAGTGGATCGGCTTTGAGTCTGGATAGCAGACGAAACACGGGAACAACAGCGTCCTATTGTTCCACCTCGAGTTCCACCTCGAGTTCCAGAATAGACTTCAAGATGGGTACGCTAGAGGAGTGTGACAACACCACTAATTCTCTTTTTTTATTTCCAATAAAAAAAGGTTTTCAGGTGACATGAAAACACTTTTAGTTCTACTTTCTTAACGAATATGATAGTAAATTTGCACCATTGTGCATCTCATGATCACAACTTGATTATATTTGTAAAGCATTTGAGTATGGTCGCTAAAAAAAAAAGGAAAGACATCATTGATATATAGATATCTAGATGGTGAGGACACCATTGATGAAATCCGCTAAATATATCTATATGGTGAGGGCACCATTGATGAAATCCCCTAAATCTTGAGTTTAGCCTATCCACCAGGGGAAAATAAGAGGTATACCATATGAATTTTGCAAATTTCATCCACCAAACTGCCAAATATTATACAATAATGAAAAATGAAAAGTATCTGAAACATATTTCCATCATGAACAAAAAAGCTACATGATGGAACCAATGCACCACAAAAAATTGGATTGACAATACTTTCCCCAGGTGGTACTGAAGAATCCAGCCAATGAATTTTGAGATCAAATACGGTGGTAAATACAAAAAATAAAAAATAAAAAAATAAAAATAACGTAAGTTAAACATAAAACTGTAACATGTATGTTAAGGGGGAACAAGATGGCCAAGAAGGTATTAGCAAGAATCTGTAGTCTTATCTTGCTATTAAACTCACCTAAAACAGTTGCCACCTAGTCTTAAACCTCTTGATCTTTCAATTGACGCCACTTTTTGAAGCCTGATCTGTTCTCTAAATTTGGCTATAAACTCACCAGCTTTCTTATCAACCTCATCAGAGTCTGGTGTTGCATCATTGACTGATTCAGAGTCAGCATCTTCACTATAGCTTAATCGAAACTTTTCAGCATCATTCTCCGCTTGTTCTTCAGACCCTGCAGAAACATTCTCAGAAAATTCCTCCCTTTCCCACTTTTGATAATCTGGAACTGTATGCTTTGTCATGGCACAGGGATTATCAAGGTTTGGCTTACCGCTTCCAACAACCAGACTATCAACGCCTTCGTTTCTCTCTGTTTCTTTTCTCATATATGCCGTTTCAACATCACCATAAATCTGTTCAGCCTTGTCTCCGTCGTTGGTGGCCTTGGTGGTTAGTCCACGAGATCTGATCGTTCTAACTGATTTTCCCTTTAATGAAGCTTTTGAGGGATTCCCTGCTTTCATTTTTGATTTCAATGAACTTGGCTCTGGCTCTTTGCTACTCAACAGATCATCTCTTCCACTTTCACTCAGTTCCTTCAAGTGATTTTTCGGGCCTCTCAAATCACTTTCATATAAAGAACCTAAACTACATCCCCTTGTGTGAAATCCGCTGAATGAAGGTTTGTCGTTCATTGGTTTTGGTGGTGATGGTGAATCTGAAGCAGAAAATCCTTGATAGCTCTTAGCTTTCCTCACATCCTGTTTCATTGGTTTTGGTGGCGAAGGCAAACCTGAAGAAGAAGGAGACCCTTGAAAACCCTTTGTTTTGCTGCCCTCATCCTCCATTTTCGAGTTTATTACTTCTGAAGCCTCTTGATTCATTGGTTTTGGTGGTGATGGCGAACCTGAAACAGAAATTCCTCGATAACTCTTTGCTTTTCTTACGTCTGGTTTCCTTGGTTTTGGTGGTGACAGTGAACCCGAAGAACCAAAAGACCCTTGAAAGCTCTTATTCTTGTTGTCCTCGTCCTCCATTTTCGAGCTGATTCCTTCAGAAGAAACGGAATGCGAGGGGGAACGATTGCCGGGTGAGGAAGACATGGAACTAGCTTGAGAAGAGAAAGATGCAGTAGACCGCAAAGACCGTGTTCTATGTTCTCTGGGCAATTCAAATTGAGTTTCATCAACTGAGGGTGGCCTAAAATGTGAAGGACGACTAATACTACTAAGTTTTTCTCTCATAACCATCCTTCCAGATCGCGAACGCCACGGAATTGGAGAAGGTGAAGCAACAGCTTCGTTGAACTTATCTTCTAAATTTTGAGGACCCAATTCACCGAAGTTCTCATTTCGACCCTTAACAGAAGAACTCTCAGATGACGAACCCTGGGAACCCGAAACAGACTCATAATCGTTAACAAGTTCCGGAACTTCCCTTTTCCTTACTCTTGATTTCAAACTCCTAACAGGCAATCCTAGTGGCTTATAATCAACACTCGATCTAGTTTCACCCCACTCGCCGAGACCATAGTTATGTTGAGCCACTACCACCATTGATTCACCCTGAAAGTACTGAGAATTCCAAGCCTGAACAACATTATTTTCACCATAATCACAACAATTCTCAACGCCACTTTCACTAACCGACAAATTGGGGTTGCACTGTTCATCAGCAGCAGTGTCCCCACTCGAAAACAGTGTCCTAGACTCCCCTACACGATCATGATACTGCCCATTACGACTTTGAATCACTCTCTTCTCATCAGACCCATATGGATTTTCACCATACCCATCTTCAAAAACCGACGAAACGTGGAACATTCTAGACATATCATACTGTAAATTTTCGATCTTTGACGACTGAGTCTCAATCTCAATCCCCATTTCAACGTTTCTTCGGCTAAACAAGCCATAGGAAACGGCAATGCCAATGAAAAGAAGGTGAAGAAGCTCCCAGAACTTGGTGATTATGGACTCGTTAATGAACTCAGGAGCTTGTGAAGGGAACAATGGAAGAACAATGATGACTATGGCAACAAAAAGAGCTTTGAAAAGAAAGTGAGTACAAGACTTACCTCCTCCTCGTCGCGGTCTCATTGGGTATGGTTGAAGCGGAGCTGGGTTTGGGTTTAGATCTGGATATGGAAGATGGGTTTCCATGTAGGGGCTTGATTCCGCCATTGATGAACAGTGTGGGAGCTTCTGTAGAGCTTTGGTTTTTGTGTCAAAAAACTATTGAGAGGGTGAAGAAAGGAAGACTTTGAAAGCAAGGAAGGAAAATTGATGAGAGAGAATTGAAAAAGAGCGAGGAGAGAGAGAGAGAGAGGGAGCAAGAATTCAAAAGCGACAATCATTATGACCGTTTGCATCAAATGACGTAAATAACCCTGCCTTTTATTTAATTTACAGTTCTTTTGGGCCTCACAAACTCGAACATCAAATTGGGCCGATCTAGTTTAGCCCATAAAAGTTTGTACACATAAAAACGACGCCGTTTGGTCACTAACTCATCGTCACTTTCTCGGGAAAATGCTTTTTCCCAACTGGACTGCTTGGCAAGTAAGAAAATCTCAGAAAGAAAGAAGAGAGAGAGAGAGTGCAAAAAAGATGGCTTCAGGAGCCGAAGAGTTTGTGGAAGCAGACAATGCAGAGGCCATAATAACACGAATCGAGCACAAATCCAGAAAGATCGAAAGCTTACTCAAACAGTAATCATCAAATTCTCGATTTTTCAATATTCGCCTGAGAAAATAATCCTAATTCCCGACGCTTGACACTTTCTTGTCCGTACAGGTCTAAGCCAGTCGAAGCTCTCAAAACCGCGCTCGAAGGATCGCCTCCCAAGACTCGGGACGAGCGCTGCAAGGTTTGACTACTTCTTCTTCTTCTTCTTCTTCTTCCTCATACTTTTACTGTAAATTTTCCGAGAAAATTTCGCAAATGAAAACGAAAGAAAGATAGAAACGGTGTCTTTTTTTTTTTTTTTTGTTTTGTTGGACTGTTAGCGTGGAATTGAAAGGGAATTGATGTTGAATTAGGCTTTTTGAATGCAGTCTGCGAACTGGATTGTGGTTCATAGAGCTCTTATGGCGATTAAGGATGTGGATGCGTTGTTTTCTTCTCTGGATCCGGAGTACTACGATATCCTTATGAAGTGAGAACCCCTTGTTAATACCATATGAGTGTGTGTGTATATATATATATATATATATATATGTGTGTGTGTGTCTGTGTCTGTATAGATTTGTGTTTAGTGAATTTGAATGCTATTAGATATCGTTCAGCTTCTTGTTCCGTTTCTTTTTTGCTTGAAGTTTATCCACTAGTGGTGACTTTTCTCTTTAACATTTTATTCTGTTTGGTGATAATTGAAAACCTTTTGTGTACTGAAATGTGAGAACTGAGGATATTGAATTTTTTTGAGCTTAAAAACCTAGTGATGAAATTGGATCAACATACATAAAACTGGGCAAGCCGCAAGCATACTGGGGGAAAATAGGCTGGCCAGGGATAGATATTGAGAAGATGGTAGAACAACAAATCGCATGTACCCTGTTTTGGGTCGTCCCAATCCATTTTTGCTTATGCAAACAGTTAGCCTGTGGAATGTGATTCCGATCCCGGACTTTTGGCTACCTTAATAAAACTAAAAAGGGGGTCACGACAGCCCAAACTACATGGAAAAGAGAGGCTATCAAGGCCTGATCGCCGGTCTCAACCTTCAGTTCTTAGCCCCTCCTTCTTACCTTCCATTTGTTAGCTAGCCGCCTTACCTAGTGAAATTATCAGCGACTCAACCAATACAACAGGCAGGTCTTCTTCAGTCCGCATGGACAAAAGCTTATAGCTAACAGTTTAGCAAATGCATGTCATTGCATGATTTGGATGTATTTTAGGCCTATTAATCTGCCCCATACCATTCAAGAGAGAAGGAAAAAACTGTTTTGGCTCGCTAAATGTATATTAGAAACGAAATTTAGGACAAGGAGTGAAAATGAACATTAGACATGAAGCTTTTTATTTAGTTCGAGCATATATTATCAGCTCTTAACACATGAAAGGATAGGAGAACTCATGATTTTTCAGGATAACAAGAAGTCATGTCTTTTATATGCAAACTAATGAATATGTCAACCAAATTTCTTATTTGAATCCTAGCTGTTTTGCTTCCTTCCTTACTCAAAAAATTGCTTTTTCTGCGTTCTTTTAATTCTTGGTTAGATGATGATGTTTCATTATTCTAACAATTGAGGATTACCATCACTCAAGGTACTTGTACAGAGGCTTGTCAACCGGAGATCGCCCCACATGCGACCAGTGCCTTAGGATTCATGAAAAGTTGACGGAGAGAGCTGGTTTGGGATGCATTCTCCGTTCCCTTTCAGACACTGTAAATACAGTTTGATTTCCATCACTCTATTAAAGGAAATGATCATAGGAAGACGACCTCTTTATGAATCCAGTTGTTCTGCCCTTTAAGACATCACGCAAACTACGATCATAATCTTGGAGGTGTGTCCATAATTTTGTATCTTTCTTATACTCTCTGATTCAGTACTTACGAAAATATCTTCTAGCTGCTTTTGTTTCAATGAATATGTAATAATGTAAGGATTGATGTAATAGATTTTTTTTTTCTTTTGGAGAAATTAATATTAATTCTAAAGATAGCACTAGTTGGTGCAAATTCTAGAGGAGGAAAAGATCATGAAATCGAGAAGGAGAGCTTAGTTTATTTCCCTTTGTTTGGTCAGGTGAAAAAAAGTGGACAAAGAATTGTTTCAAGAATGTTGAAGAGCTTTAATGGGCCGGGAATAAAATTCCTACTTTTGAACGCTCTACAGTTTCTAAATCAAATTCACCGAAGCCTGGAAATTAGTTTTTCTTGGCAAAAAAACTTCGAAGCATGGAAATATTTCTTTCTAGCCACATATTATGCTAGCTTATTGGACTTGTTACGAACCAAATCGGGTTCCATGTTTTGTGCTTACGATGCATCTGAGATTAGTGGATTTAGTCGACAAGATCTACGTGGATGAATCTCCGACTGTTGATGAACCATGAAAAAAAAATAAAAGTAAAATAAATAAATAAATAAGGGGGCTAAATGTAGGGCTTGTTTGGCGACTTATATGTTCTTTTGTTTTTTCAAACTAAAATAAATGGTAAAGATGTTCTCAAAATATTTGAGCAATCTTCATCATGTATCTACTTTTACAATCGAAAAATATAAAACATAATTACTGGGAAAGCATCGATCCAAAAAGAGAGACTCCAATCCTTTTAATCATAGACATTTTTGTGCGAATTAATCAAAGAGATTGTTAGTTTGCTACTCAAGTTTGCGTATGATTTGAAGTGGGACGTTTGAACTTGTTAGTAGTTGAAAAATGACCATGTGAACATGTTAAGTAGTTAAAAATTAACTATGATTGATCGCGTTCTCACACAGCATAGCTGTCAAGTTTTGTGAGAACCATAAAGAGACATGACTGATGATAATTTCATGAAAAAGTGCGAGGAGTTGTCTGGATTCACTCTATAGAGGCTACTATAGGTTAGGCTCCTAGCTGCGGACACCAGAGAAAAAACAGATTCAGAACTTCCCATTATCCCACAAATAGACAAATGCATATCGTATATTTTGGAGTTAATAAAACGTTGAAAACAGAATCAAAGCGCAGCAAACTTTATTGACATGCGACCAGACTCTTTAATAGTTCCATTATTTTATATTACATAATTTACAATAGATTTGATTGCATTAAATCCATATTATTAAGCCAGCTATGCTTAACAGGCATTGTTGCCCACCAAGCATGCCATGCAGACCTACTTGTTCACGCTTTATGAAACAAAGTCCATATAATAGGACCCCAGATACAACGCTAATTATTTATCGAACATGTAGATAAATATAGCAAGTACTATGGTAGCATAGTTCATAGAATGATCACTAGTTGGACCACATTTATTCCTTCCTTAATTAGAACCCGAGTATTGTATTAATGTCAATGCCTATTTTGAGAACTGAATCACAAGTAATAACCAAACAGAAAAAAACAAGAGATTCAGCTTCTCTTCGTTACGGTTGTTGATATTATCCTAGTTGCCATTTGTAAATACAACCCTACCCTCCACTAACAATTAGAAAAGCCCAAATTTAAACAAAGGCTTAATATTAACAAAATCATATCCTAATAATAACCACCCTCCTTTCTAATACCTCTTTCCCTTCTACACATTCCCACCAAAATAGTTGTTCTCTACGGAAAACCCTGCTTTTGCTTCTAACATAATAACAACGTACTCTCCTAATTCCACCATAACTTAGGACCGAGATGCCGGTGTATCTAGCGGTCGATGTTGGATCGGCAATGCGGCCCATGGATTGATGGGCACGGGCCGAGGAATACCGGGGACGGCAGGCTGCCGATTTGGGCCGGTTGAAGCGGGCACCGACGAGGCAGCAGTAGAGGATGCTGAAGAGGAGACAGCCACACGCTCACATGAGGGGCACATGGTGAGTGTGGTAGGAGGGCTCATGTGCATGTAGAGCTGAGGTGATAGCTTTAGTGCTCTAAGCTCATGGACCTCTTTCTGCAGCCTCCTATTCTCCTCCGTCAGATTCTCACAGCACCTCTTTAGATACTCACAGTCAACCTCTGTTTGCTTCAATTTAGTCCTGCATTTTTCAGTTTCATTGCAGACCCTTTTAGCCCAACAATTAAATTGAAGTGTTAAACCAAACACCAAACAATAATAAATATAAAAAACAGAACAAATTCCATGAGAACTATAGGCACATAAAAAGAGATCCCCAAGAAATGTGTTATATTGGGCAAAGTGTTATTATTAGCCATGTAGCATTTATTTGCTTCACAACAACAGTTAGAAGAATATCATTGATCAGAACAACCAGATTTTTCTGACTTATTCAATGCCAACGCACGAAAATAGTGATAGTAAATGTGGGTGTGTTACAAAATAACAAAAAGAGCATTCAACCCAAATTGGACAACTCTACCCTTCTCAAAGCCACTTATTTTCATATAATACCCCTTAAAATAAGCGAGGGAATAAGAATATCCTAACCTTGCCCTCCTGTTCTGAAACCACACCTCCACTTGTCTTGGCCGCAGGTTCAGTTGCTTTGCCAACGCCAGCTTTTGCTTCTGGACGCAAAAACCAAAATCAACCAAAAAGATCAGCTGAATTCCCAAACTACCCTTCAATCCACAACAGAGTAACTAAATTGCCCCTCCCAGAACCCAGCCATTCCCAAGTCACGAAAAGACCAAACTACCCTTCTCAAACCACGAAAATTACATAGAAACGCCACTGACCGGATTGAGAGTGTTGTGCTCCTTGAAGGTCTCCTCAAGCACCAGAGACTGCTCCTTAGTCAGCCTGAGCTTCTTCCTCGAATTATCGCCGCCTCCGCCGTCTTCGTCGTCGCTTCCGCGGGAGCACGAGTCCCTCTCGTTCTCAATCTCATCCCCAACCGGCTCCCTCTCGCTCCTCTTCCCGCTGAGGCTCGACACGGTGCTGTTCGGCGACGAGACCCCATTCTCGTCGTCGTAATCGGCGGCGGCCAACGCCGTCACCGCCGTGGCCGACGGCGGAGTACGGTTCACGTCGAGTCCTCGGAGAAACGACCTCGCATCGGAGTTTCGATCTGAAGAGAAGGAGAGGTGAGAGATTCGTACATTGGAATGGCAATCTTGCAAATAAAGATAACAAGGAGGGGTGGTTCCAAAGCGGGACTTGGAGTCCCACGCTTGCTTTTGTTTTGGCTTGGCGTTACGAAAAATTCTACGTGTGCAGAGATATGTAGACAAAGTAAAAAACTTTTTATTAATTTCAGATCTAACTGTAAGATCTTCTCTTTCTTTGTTTTCCCTACTTTCGCATTTTCTTCACACTCGGAAAGAAAATGTAGGCAAAGAAAATAGAAAAGGGGAGAAAAAAATGTAAAAGTTATTGACTAATAATGCTAGTAACAACAAATTAACCTTATGATAAAATTGCATGTTCCATAATCATAATAGGAAAATTAAAAAATATATTAATAATAAAAATAAATATATTATAATATTTAAAAGGAAAAAAAAAAAAAAGGATTACCAGTTGAAAGCTGAAAGATTTCATTCCAAGGTGTAGTCTTTCGGTGATGATATTGCATGGGAGGTGAAGGCCTTTGCATGAGATTCAGCTTGAGAGAAGGCTGAGTTGCTCCACATCCCAAGCTCAAACTCAACCCTAACCCATCATCATTTTCAGCCATTTTCTCCTTTTCCTTTTTTCTACTAGGAAAAAAAAAAAAAACTCAAACCCAACAGAGAATTCTTTTTCCTTCTCAGAAAACAACAACTAATATGCAAAACTCTCCTTTTTTCCCTTTCTGGGTTTTTTTTCTCTTTTTTTTTTCCCACTGTTTGGATCCGAGAAAACAAAAGGGAAAGCAGAATGAGAAAAAATGGGGTTGAGATTTGCAGGGAGAGGGAGGTGTCTAGCTTAGACTTTTTCTTTTTGCAGTACAGTAAAAGGATGATGGGACTATATATAGATACAGAGAGAGATTATACAGAGCAAAAAACGCACAGAAGGGTATAGATTTAATCATGACCTTTGTGTCAGAGAGACAAGCTATTGGCTCAATTATCATATATTGGCTTTAGCCTCTTTAGAGCCTCGACTCACTCACTCACTCTCTCTCTGTGTGCTTTGACTTAACCCTAGTTAAACATATACGCACGGACACACCCCATTTTCAAAACATAGTTAGGTTTGCGTTTAACTGTAGTTAAAAGAGAGTTGCTTTTTATATTATAAGTTACGTACAGTCATTTTTAAGTTTTTTAACCATGGTTTTTTTTTTTTTAAAAAAGTCTTGTCTGGTCTTCGTTATTAGTTTTATTATTGTTATTACTTATTATTAATAGCCACTGATCTGATATAAAAAGCGGCTTTCTCGCCCTTTGAACGTTGACGAGTGGAGACTAATGTAAAAGAGTGCAGGGTCTTTGGGGGGAGTGATGTTCACGCGCTCGGAATTTTTTTATTTTTTTTATTTTTGGCTGAAAGCGCTCGAAATTATTGGATCATGATGATGTTACCCTGGGTTTTGATTATCATCACCACCACCATCATCATCTTCATCAACTTCTCTCTCGTTATGGGACCCAGCCTGGTTTGGATTTGGTTGGTTGGGTTGGTGGTGGGACCGACGAGATGGCTTTTCACCAGGCACGCCCAGTGACAAATCACGAGGCAAATGAGTGAGTTTTAACTGCTCAGATGGGTTGATGGGACCCATTCGAGTTAAAGAAAAGCGTGACAGCGCGTGGGTCTCGAGCTACGGCTGCTTTCCTCAGTGCCGTCAGTCAGCTCAGCCGAGTGTTTGGTCAGACCCTCCCAAAAAAAAAAAAGAGTAATAAAGAAACAATTTTATGCTAGTAGAGGTAAGAAAAGGAGGTTTGCATCTTGGAGGACCATTTCGGTAATTTCAACTTGGGTAAAGTTTTTATAACGATTCACGGGTTAGGATGAAAGAGATTGGAATGGTATTTATTATTTACTAAATACCATTTACCATTTGCTTTTTTCTAAAAACAAAAAAGATAAAATTAATGAACATTCAGATTGGTTTGGTTTTTTTTTCTTTTTCTTTTTCTTTTGTTGACATATTTATTTAAGATTTGAATTGGAGGTGATAACTTGTTGAACAATTGAATCAAGATAAACGTTCAAAGGGTGGGTGAGAAGAGATAATAATTAATGTCTATATCTTCTTTCATTAACTGCTATGTAAGGGTAGATTGTAGTTATGATTTAATAAAAGCTATATATATATAACATTGGGAATAACTTTATTGGTTTCGTTTCAATAAGAGTATTTATTGACAAGTTTGAAAGGCAGAATTCATACAATAAAGTAGTCATTATTGATTTGTTGCTTTGTTTCCCAATTTGTGAAAATACACAAGATTTTGAAACAGTCTTGGGAATTATCATTAATGAAAATGTTGGTTATGTGAGTTACATGAAATAATTAGCTTTATATATTTATTATCCTTTTTCTTTTCTTGTCTCTAACCAATTGTTCAGTGCACCATGTCTAACTGAATAATAATAATAATAAAAATAATCATAATCATAATCATACCCCAAGTCTTTAACTCTGGCTATGTGAAGTTTCAAATTCATAACAATAAAGATTGAGTTGGCTAGAGTTTTAAAATTAAGAAAAAACTATTTAGGAGATGCTTGTAAATTATTGATTATTTCAATTATTTTACGCCAAAATTTTGTTAAAAAAATTGTAACAAAATAACCCAAGGCTACAATCTCAAAGATTCTCAACCCACTTTCAAACTGTGAATACTGGATACTTTTTTCCAGCCAAAAAAAAAAAAAGAATACTGTTTACTTTTGACATTCACATCTTCTTTTTCCTGTTTAAGAATCTTTTAAAAAACAAAAAAATCATTATCACGTTGAAAATCTTTCTGTTCTGTTTCTGATAGAACAAAATATTTCTTCTTTTGTCACTTTTCTTGGAACACAAAATCGCTTCCAGGTCACACAAAAAATATTTTAGCTGGCTAAAAATGAAAAAGAAAGAGATAAAGAAATTGATTTTTTAAAGTCTTTTTTTCAAAAAATAAAATAATGATAATAATAATAATAATAAGTGGTCCAGTTATAGTGGCAGGGAGGGGGTGGCACTGGTGTGGTAGAAATAGGACCTGGTGGATTTTGCCAAATTGAGCTGGGCTTGAGCCGATAGATGAGTTTTGAGGGACGGGACACGTAAAGAGTCAAGGGCGGAGGCATCACGTGGTGAACATGCAAGACTTCACGTGCACCAGCATGCCTATGCTTCGCCACGTGGCAACACGTGGTCCCATCATTGCACTCGTGCGGTTACTTTGTCCCTCTCTAACCGGACACTTACTTCGCTTCAATCATTGGACACTTCCCCCTCCCCTCTCTTTCTCCTGGATACGCTGCCTCTCTCACGCGCAACTATCACTGTTTGTAACACACGCTCTCCTACTTTTTTAACATTTCTTTCGCCATGAAGCCATTATGAGGTTTAGCTTCAACAATACATAACATGGTTTAGTTTAGAACTTTTGATTGAGAAGTATAATTAGATGGTGCTCTCTCGTTCAAAAATTTAGAAGCTAAGATGATTGCGGCCAAGGATTTAGGCTTAAATCTCTAATTTATGGAGTTGGGCATGCTAGTTGTTGTTCAAGTTTTAAATAATAACTTAGTTTATCGTTCAAGGTTGGCCAAAAAATTTAGCTAGGATGTACTCACGTATTGAACTTATATCATAGTGTCGTAATAAGTCTACATGGTTAGAAAGAAAAATAATTACTTCCAATCGAATATATTAGGGGAATTTTGTGATAGAGTTTAATTTTTAGATGTATCAATAAGTTTTTCTTTTCAAACTATTAGATCAAATCTTGCGAACTTCATTTCAAAAAAAAATAATAATAAAAAGAAAAGAATTGACCCTACAAATCGTTAGATGAATAATGAATTAAAAAACACTTAAATCTTAATATACCTCTACTTATAAATATATCTTCCACATATTTGTCCACATATTTGTCCAATATGTTATTATAAATACTACTAATTATCATAATAGCATATAAATAATACCAATATGCTATTACTAATCATAATAGCATATCTGTTTCTCTCTCCTTGAAAAAGAAGTATTATTTTAGGTGCTTGATTATATGTAATTTAATTTTATTCTTCAATTAACGGTTTTGGTTGTAGTCTCTTTCCGATACCGATCTCGTTATATGATTTAGTTAACATTGAATATATTTCTTCAATACGGCATTAGACAAATGTATTATATATTGACTAGATCATATAATGAGACTGGTTCCGAACGTGACAATATCTCACTCTTCAATTGACTTCTTATATATATTCTTACCAGACTAATTTTATGTCTATAGTAAATTGGTAATCTTTACTCAAGACCGTTGACTTAAAACCCAATCATAGTATATAACCACTAAATCAAAAATCTTTTCAAAGATTTTAAATATATAAAGAATAATGATAATATAGGGAAGAAATAATAGAAATTAATGATGACTTTTGAACAGTGGTAGTACTGTAGTACAGTTTGAAATCAATACGAAATGCGGAACGAAAAAAAAAATGAAAATCTAGTGAGAAGTCGCTATTTTTGGGGTATCCCATGCTCTATCTTAGAAAACTAGACTTTGGAGTCAAGAATAATAATACCAACAGTAGAATAGGTTACTGTGTTTGTAAAATTAGGACTCTTTTTTATCTTCAAAAAATATTGGCGGTGCTAATGGAGTTTAGGTGTCTTAACATAATAACATAATACATATTATCGGCATTCGAAGTAGTTGGTCTACAATCAGTTTGATATAACATGTGAACTAATCATTAAAAACTTAGCATGTGATGTCCTACTCGGTCTCTGCAAGTAGGATCCAAGAGGACCCCTATATATATTCGTATATGTATTCATACTATAATAATATATTCATGCTATTTTATATAATTAACTTATTCTTTTTAAAATAAAATTAGATAACTAGCTAGGGACATGACCCAACTCCCAAGTTGGGATTAGATGATGAAGATGAATGAAATTTGAGGCATATGATGATTTGGAAAATGAAGGAGATGGTCGGCTATGAATGAGAGAGATCTTCACTCTCAACCAACCATAACCAAAGTGTATGGGTTAGCTGTCCCACGTGTTATCCTCCAATGATTGAACCCACCACCACTCCCCACCTTCTCCATCGAACCATGTCCGTACGAGGCCTTACTCCATGTGATTGGCACCTGACTGTGGTCCAACCTAATTTTCTGTTTTTTTTTTTATTTATTTTTTCTTTCTTTAAATTTGCTTTTCTTTTATTTTGTATCTCTTTTCATTTCCAATCTTGAATTTGGGGCCTCTTTCTTTTGGTGTTTCTTTTGTTCGTTTCTTTAATTGGCCACACGATTGGGATAAGGATTTTCGGTCCTCAAAATTTAATTGTTTTATTGAACAGAAATAAAAAAGTATTGGTTTGGGTTTGATCAACTGAAAAGATCTTTTTACTTAACTAATTTCTATGATAGAGATTAAGATGTCCCTTAAAATTATTGCTTTTGTTTCCTTAAATTGGCGTGAAAAGTGAGTATTGGAAGGCAGAACCTTTTTGTTAAAAAAACTTAATCAGCCCCCTTTGTCAAAGTAAATAACCATAATATTGTCGGTAAATGGTAATCAACAATTTCCTCCACTAACTAATATCATATTTCCCCTTGCAAGTTCTCTAAATTATCAAAACAACTCGACCCACTTAGCTTAGATTTGGGCTCTAAGAACTCTTTTTGAGTAGCCATAGTATCATATTTTCCATTAAGGATTATGAGATTCTCTCAAGCCTTCCCACGTGACTTCTTTTTCTATTTTTCCCTTTTTATTACCTGAGATGCTGTCTTACCAACCAGTGTATAATCCCCTTTCAGTTATTGTTCTTTTTATATGTGTTTTAAAAAGGTAAAATTTTTATTGGAATTCTTTCGGAGAACAATATTTTATTTTATTTTTCTTCAGGTAGAGTCAATTCTTCAAAGTTATCGCTATATCAGGTACTAGTTCGAAGTGACACAAAGGCCATCAAGTTGATATCTTTGGACAAATAAAATGGTGATGAATCTTAAACCTTTTTCTATTTTTTCCCCCTTTCATCCTATTTTAAATTTTAGATATCCTCTTCATATTAGGAATATATATATATATATTTAAGAATTTACGCCAAATAGGATAACTAATTCTTTTTTGGTGATGGAAATCTTTCCATGATTTATCAAAAGAATCTTATTTGTTACTTCATATCTACGAAATTATATAAACACCCTTATACTCTTAAACGCTGCGTTTAATTTCTTTTTGCGTTTTTTTCCTCAAATGAATTTGTCATCAGACGACGATTGCATTCTTCGCGAACGTCTATCAACAAATAGTTTGTATTTTGACAGCGTCAGATATGGTCCAACCATCATCTTTAATCTTAAATTACGTCTAGTTTTTTCGACTATGATTGCGTCTATCTGTTTTTTTTTTTTTTTTTTAGCATTTAAGATTGTCTTCAATGCAGAAGGGTGTACTAATATTAAATTTAGCACATATTTCATTATTGTTTGAGTTATGCTCAAATATCACGCTAAAAGAATGTTATTTGTATTTAAATATTAGTTTTGTTTACAAAGTTGTTTTCATACTTATTGTTAGTTATTATTATATTTACAAAATTTGGTATTTTATTTGACACACAATATAAGAAGATTTTTTTTATATATATATACCTATATGCTAAATTTTGGCACTGATATGAGATATAGCATTTTCATTGGAAAATGCTCCTTAGAACATTTTTAATGGGCATGCTACAACACATGTCATTCTTATATTTTGGCATTTAGCCAAAAATATGAGCATCTCCATTGGAGTATTATAACACATGTAAATATTATATTTAACATACCTTTTAACATTGTTCAAAAATTATGTCTCTAATAGCATGTCATATTTCACATAATTTATAGCATGTATGTATTTTTGTGTTAAATATAACACATAAAATAATATACGTCAAATTTTAGCATGTGTGTAAATTTACAATATTGCCATTATAGCGTATGTTTTAATTTACAATATTGCCATTAGAATATATTTGAATTTACAATATTATCATTATAGTATGGTTAAAATTTACAATATTATCATTATTTTGAAATCTATAATATGTATATGTTTCATAATACTGCCAAAGTTGATATATATTTTTAAACTTTTTTTTATTTTCCTTTTATCTTATTTATAATTTTATCTTCACTAAAATATATTAAAATTACAGCTCTCATTCAACACTTTACTACTCACATATTTCATAAAATAAAGAATATTATTTACACACTTTACGAGTGTAATAGTATTTTATGATTAATAGCTAGATGACAAAACAAGAAAATTTCATAGTACAATACGTGTATTTTTAGCATACATGCATTGGAGTAAAATCTAAGAAGTATGTGCTAAATTTAGCATTTTAATATGCTAAATTTAAGTTTAACATATCTTTTTTTTAGCATAAATGCATTGGAGATAGTTTAATGGGTATGCAATATCCCATTTTAATGTACAATTTTAGCATTTGATCAAAAAAGTCTCTCCAGTGGTCTTCTATATTTAACATAAATTTAGCATTTTCTATTTGTTGTGTTAAATATAACACAAAGGATAACACATGTTAAAATTTATAATATTGCCATTATAGTATGTATTCAAATTTATAATTTTGTCATTAGTATTTGTTGGAATTTAAGATATTACCATTACAACATGTGTTAAAGATTATAATATGATAATTATTTTAATTTAAAATATGTATATTTTATACTGTGGCCAATTCAGTTTTAGCATGTCTGAAAATGAACAATAATGCCATTGTATTAAATTGAAAATACATATAAATTTTGCAGTGTGACCAATTGAATACAAGTATACTCTTTTTTAATTTCTTTTGACGTTTAATTTTATTCATAATATTAACCTCACTAAACCTTATAAACTAGAGTTTGATCACTTCTTTTTCTGCTCATATTTTCACAAACTCCAAAATAGAAAAAAAAAAAGAAGAAGGAAGAATCACACTCAAAAGCTACTTTTTTTGAGTAATTATGATTTGCTAGAATGTGAGTGATGTTATTGACTATTTTTCTCATTAAATAGAGTATGAGTGATTGAAGTAAAGTGGAGCTTTTATCATTGGTAATTAGATGTTATTGTTATATAAATTAATAGTAGAAAAAGAGGCTTTGTATATAAAAGTAGTGTTTAAGTGCAAAATAGCATTTTTTTATAGAATGTAAACATTGGAGTAAAAATAAAAAAAATATATTCTAAATTTAGGAAGTCATTTCAAATATAACATTAGCACACCCTATTTTAGCATAATGCATTGGAGATGATCTAATGGCATGATAGATATATAGAACATACTTTTTAAACATGTTATATATATTGTGTTAAATATAGAACAAATAATACAATATGCTAAATCTTAGCATGTACTAAAATTTACAATATTGCTAGTATAATATGTTAAAGTTTGTAATTTTTCCATTAGTATGTGTTGGAATTATATAGTAGAGAAAATTAGATGGATGACCAATTTTTTAAATTAGTTTAAGTAAATGTCAATGTTGTAAAAGTTACAGCTAAATATCCATTTCTTTTAAAGCTTCAATTGTAGGATATGTTGTATTTTCATTTTTTCTATTAAGTGAGTTGAACATTTAGCTACAAACTTTTGAACTTAGTTATATACTAAATTTTAGGCCAAAAAATGGTCAAATAACTAGTCATCGCCTATTATAGTATTGCTATTATAGCATGTCTTAAGTTTTATAAAATTATGATTTATTTGAATTTATAAGATGTATACATTTTACAATATGGATGAATTTGATATGTGTATATATTTTAAAAAAAATTAGTTAAATTTATTTACATTTTTATCCAAACTAAAATTTATATAAGTTAGAGCTTTCATTCACTACTTTGTTATTCATACATTTCATAAAACAAAAAAAAAAAAACAAAAAAAGAAAGAATCATAATTAAGTGAGTGGAAAGCATAAAAGATCATTCAGACATTGTGAATAAAATGTTTAAATATAAAATAGCACAATTTTCAGCATACATGCATTAGAGTAAAACTCAAAAAGTGTGTGTTAAGTTTAGAATTAGCCTACTTTTTTTTAGCTTGAATGCATTAGAGATGATTTAAAAATTCAAATTTAAAAATAACTTCATCAATAGAAAGATAAAACTCAAAATATAGGATGTAAAAGAAAAAAAAAATGGTAGGCTTATATATTTGGTAAAAAGTAAAAAGTAGATGAAAAAAAAAGTAAGAGAGAGAAATGGAGAGAAAGTAAGAAAATATGTTGTTTTGTCAGATGGAAAAGGAAAATGGAAAAGAAAAGCCTCAGGCCTAAAAAAATTAATTTTTTTCAAATTGGAGAGAAAATAGAGTGAAAAAGAAAGGGCTTCTTAAGATATTAAAATACTGTCATTCATCACACTTTTTAAAAAGGGTTAACTGCAAAAAAAAAAATATATCCTGAGGTATGGTATTTCTGCAATTTTAACTCTATCTTTTTGCTTGTGCAAAATTGTATTTTCAGATTTCAAATCTCTATAAATTTGTACATTTTATGTACAAATTGGGTGATTTGTGATAACTGTTTTAAGTTATTTTTACTAGATTTTTTGTGCTAGTCGACAGAAATAAGATATTTTCAATTTAAATTCTATATTTAGTGAGAAATTTATTGATCAATTTATGTACAAAAGGTACAAATTTACAAATATTTGAAATATATATGTATAATTTTACACAAGCTAAAAAACATAGTTAAAATTGCATAAATATCATACTTCATGTTTTTTTTTTTTTGAAATTATCTCTTTAAATAAAATATTATAGGAGTAAAATAATCATTTTAAAGTAAATTAGTCTTCTTTCCTTCTTGATTACCAAATACCATATAGGAAAAGTGTTTTCTTTCTTCCCTTCACATTTATTTTTAAATATCTATCCTAGTTTTTCCATCTTTCCCATTTTTTATTTCTTTGCACCAAATATAGTGATACATTTATTTTTTTTAGTTAAAGGAAAATAAATTTTTTAGTTAACACTAAATTATCCTATTTTTAGTAGGGTTATGTAGTTAAGAATTTGAGAGATAAATAGAGTTGGAGAGGTCCTATCTATAAATTCTTTAACTCTTACTTAATTGAATTAATTGAGACTCAATTACAAATTCCTATATAAGGAATGCTAATTGCACTTTCCTAAGGACTTCTCCAATCCAGCGACAATTTGCCGTTTTTTCCGAAAATGGTGCACAAGATGCGCTCCAATCCCACGGTCTTTATTGCGCTAAAATGAGGTTGATTTTTATATATATCTTAAGGGTGAAAAAGAGATTTAAGTTAAAAAAAATATAGAATATTCTTTCTTGGTATAGAGAATATTCTTTTTAATGCAGTATTTTTTTTTTTTGAAAGGAAAATTGTACTTCTATTAACAGAGACCATCAAGTATAATAGTTGTTAACCAGTATGGTATAGAATCAAACCAAAGAAACATTATTACAAGAAGTAAATTGAGCAAGGCTATGAGCTGTCGCATTACAAGAACGACAAGTAAAATGACAACTAGCATTTCTGCATTACTGTAGTATTGGAGTAATGGATTAGAAATGAAAAAAATATATATATAAAGTAATGTTGCTCCATTTTAAAATTTTGATTGCTCTAAAATAAAATTTTAGGTTGGAGATGACCTTAAAACTCTTTTATGCATACTCTGAGTTTTATTGCTTGACATTGTGAATTCAATTATAATTTCTTACATTATAAAAATTTTAAATTGTATAGTAAAATCTACATGTAAATCGTAAAATAAAAAAAACGTGAAAGAGGATGAAAAAAATAGTGCATTTAGCACTCGCTCCTTCCTGTATTCATAACAAGTAATAACAAGGCTTTAATTTCTTCGATTTTAACATTGGAAAAAGGACATTTCTCTAACTGACATATAAAACTAATTTAAAATTGGATTCATGTGATTTCCGGTGATTACATACTCCTTCTGATTATTATATTAAGTTTCCTACTTGATTCTGCGAGAATATAAAGTTAAAAGGAACAAAAAGCTACAGCAAGGCACACGTTTGCTCACATGTGGTCAAACGCTGTGTTTGGTTTCTAGTCAAACCCAGCACCAATAATTCAAACGTTACAAAATTATTGATCACCCAAGATAGAGCAATATACACCGTCAGATGAAGCACCAGAATACAGAGGGCCGTCCGATGGGGGGTAAATTATTTATTTTGATCCAATCATTGTCGTCGATGGTGGAAGAATGAGAGGAAGGGAAAGTGAGGGAAGACAAATATGGGGGGATTTGCACGTGTGGGGGAAGAGAAAGTCCCAATAGAATCGGCACTTGGGTATCGTTTTTGTGATTTTAGGACTCTTAGTGGGACCCATATGCTCCTTTTGTAAACATTTGCACTAGTTACACGGTCGAGGGGTTCTTTTTTCTTGGCCAGGATTCGAGGTACATTGCGCCCCCCCAGTAAATATATGGCTAAAGAAAAAATATATCAAAAAAAGAAAGGATAAAATAAGAAGCTAATAAAAGTAGGTCCCATGTGGTTGGTCGTGTGGACTAGTCGGTAATCTTAGCTGGTTAACTTCCCATTCCCAGTCCAGGCCCGATTTGATTGGCATGCTAGATTCCCAATGAACCGACTCCCATAATGGCTATTTCTGTCATTATCTAACTTATTGTCCATTTGACCACGCCCCAAAAAAAAGAGGAAAAAAATCATCGTGCTTGATTGGGTCTTGAGGAAAGATTTAAGTCGAGCTGTGGAAAAATCAGAATGCAATTCTTTTACTTTTCTTTTTAAAATTGTAATCGAGAGGAATTGAAATTGAAGGAAAAAGAGAATCAAAAAATTCGCAGCCAAAAAGAGGAGAATATTATAGTTTTCTTACAGTACGGCATCACAAGTCCAACAGATGATTAGTTAGACTTGACCTTTACGAGTTAAAACAAAGTCTATGGGCTTTAGGCCCATTTGCTACATGGGATTATAAAGATTATTAATCCTATTAAATCTCAATTCTATGTTTGATGCGGATATGAAAGGAGGATATATAACTAATTCCATTTTGAAGTATGAGATTACATAATGCCGCATTCTAATTCTAATGTTGGTAGGTCTCACACTTAAAAGACGTATTTTTACCTTTTTTTTTTGGATTTAAATTGAATTAAAACACTTCCATTCCAACGTCTAATCGTCTAAGGCTTTATTTGGTAGGAGGGATGAGTGGAAGGATGGAGAGGATTGGAGGGAGAAGAGTGGATCTTCCTTTGTTTGGTGGGAGGGAGAGATGGAGGGGGAGGAGAAGTGGAGGGGGAAAGTCTCCCTCCAAGCTCACAAAATCCCATCCTTCCAACTTTGGAAGGATTGGAAGGATTGGAGAGAAATAAAGAAAAAAAATGAATTGACATATATATCCTCTAAAATAATTATTTAAATACTTATAAAATAGGTATTATAGTAATTTCATGAATAAATATTCTTCATCCTTCTTACTCTCCATCCTTCTTACCAAACAAAATAGATGATTATCACTCTCCTCTCCCTCCTTCACATTCTCCATCCTCCCTTAATTCTCCATCCTTCCTACTCTCCATCCCTCCTACCAAACATAGCCTAAAAGATAACCTTAAATACCACCGAATAAGATAGCGAGATAATGGATCCAGTATAAAACGCGGGTTGTCGAGCTTCCCTGGAGGGTTATAGAGAGACGCTACTCTCTCCCCCTGTATCCTTTTTCTATCAAAAAAAAAAAAAAAAAAAACCTTAAATTAATCCAATACCATACTAAACATAGATAGTATATAACCATCTCCCAACCTAATCCAAACCCGTAGACCAAAGACAGCCTTCGGAGAACAGCTATTCTTTAAAGTCACAAAAAACATACGTTCTTCTTTGTTTGATCTTTTAGTTTATATCTGGATATATCAGTTAATACACGTATCAAACTAATATACTTGAACATAATATGATTATAAAATTTAGGAGTAAGAAATCATTTTGTAAGATCCTAGTGTCCGAAAGAGAAATTTTGAGCTAACTAATAGACTCAACTGGAAAATGGACGGAAATAAGACTAAGCCCAACCCATCTGATTGAAACGCCAACGTACATTGTCGTTCTCACTCCCCACAGGAAAAAAAAAAAAGGGAAATCCCTAAAAAAAGAAAAAAAAAAAAAGGGAAATCCCTATGGCCCTTCACAATAGTGACGGTACCATTCAGGCCAGACCCTCAGAAGGTGAGGTGAGGATTTACTCCCATCTTTCCATTATGAACTCCTCTTCCTACTTCAACCGCAGTCTTGCTTGATTTTTATTGTGGTCTTCTCTAGTTTCGTCGCTTTAAATGGATAATAAATTTACTTCTTGGTTGCAAAAGAGACATTAAACCAAACTCGTCTTGGATAACCTTCTCCGAATATAGAAGGACTTATAAATTCAGATATCCTTTTAAAGGCAACTAATCTTACAATAACAAATCATGCTATAACAACTCATTTTCACAAATCAGGAACAACACTGTTGAGGCAAAAGGAGCATCGGTCAGCAAACTGTATGGCTAGACTTAAACACCTATCTAATGACGCAAGGTGAGTCCGCGGACTCGAACATTAACCGAATTTGTGGCAGAAACTTATAGATACAGGAATTCCGTGTTCTGAATGAACTACCTTCAGCGTCTCTGCAGACTGACGAGAATGTCCGAGAATTAGCTTTCTGATGTGGAAGATCATTGTCTCAGTAATGTCGTTCTGCACTTTAAAAATAAACTCACGTGAGTTCTATGATAAACCTTCTGGTGATTCTATCGCATAAACTCAGCCAAAGGAATATCCACAAACATCCCCAAGAAGAAAAGAAAAACAAAACCCACCACTAAATAAATTAAATGCACGTTGAGCCACCCTGACTCTTCGCATGTTACCAGTGTACAAAAGATGTATACCCAAGGTTTAATTTTTTCAATTCCTTTCCAAAAACCCTTTCAGGAGACATCTAAACAAAGTCTCTCCTTGAGCGAAAAAAGTCATGCCATATAAAACTTAAAGGCACTATCTCACTTATATAAATGTAGCAGGCTAAGATCTAAAAACCTTTCTCCTTTTAGATCCTTATTATTGAAGTATAAATAACAGATGGGAAATGAAAATAAAGTTTCAGGAGGGTAATTACGATGCTTGTTGAGCACCAGCTTGTTGAATTAACTGAGAATATATGTATTCATCAACTCTCTGCTTAGCCAGTGCTACCTGTTAAACAGTCAAAATTGAAAGTTAGGAAAATTCAAATTTGAATATTGGTTTTCTCTAGAAAAATAAACTAGAATACACTTCTAGCAAGCATGCAAGAATATCCACTCTTTGGAAGTGATATAATCACGTATGAGATAAATACAGTGATAAGGAAACTGTGTGGACAGAAATAACTAATTCATGATACTCAGCACAACAAACTTTTTCTTCAGGATAGCGGTTTACTTCCCAGAGGTTCTAGAACAACTTAAAACTTTTCAATCTGCTAAAAGTTGCAAAGTTGGTGATATGATTTTCCTCCTGCGTTTTATTCTCTTGTGTGTGCTTGTGTATCTTTTGTCATAAATAGAGCTACTCAGCTTGTTGAATTTCAAACAGCTTTTGAATTGAAAAAAATTCACAGAGCCCCCAAAAGAAGTCGAATCAATATGGAGCACAATTTACAGCTAAATCCATAATAATTTTAACACCCAACACCATATCTTTCACCCTTTTTCTAGGTAGACATTGAAAAATGAAAAAAGAAACAGAAATACGAACCTGTTGGGCACTACCACCAAACTGTATTTGTCTCTGTTTTTGTTCACCTTTCCCACCGTAAACCTGCAAAGATACAAACCCATAGAAGCTGAAATGGAAATCCAAAGAAAATGTTACTTCTAAGCAAAAGATGAGGAGCCACTACTGGATATAAGCAAAACTCGAATGCTGGTAAGGATATGTAACTATTGAACACAGGAAATTGGTGGCCAGTTTTGGCAGCTCTTAAAGTAATACCCTATCTATTATTTTCAATCACAAGGGTCTATTTATGTAACCTAACAATTACTGGCGGCAGCAGCGAATAAGTAAACTAGTTCTTATCCCTGATTGCCACTTTAGAAAACATGTAGCTTAAAGAATTCACTGACGTAAAGAATAAAAATCTGCTTACCTTTATCGTTGCTCCAGATTCATTCCTAATCCTTGATATGTTGGAGCCACACCTGCCGATCAAACCACCAACCAGGGTTTCCGATATCACCATCTCAAAGGTTACATAATCAGCTGCAAGATTGGTTGTCCTAAAGATGATGTGGTTATTAAAAAAATTATTAAAACTTGATACTGCCGCAAATGTGGCATTTGGAGTCTAGTTATTTTCATATGAAAAAAATTGAATAACCTGAAGTTGGGTCCATATACGGTTGATGTGGTCGGACTGTTGTATAGTTATAAGCTGGACTGATAGAAATCACTTGTCTAGGTGGGTTTTCCCTAACCAACAAGGAAATAAGACCAAATAAGTCATACTGTAAAACTATATGCATAAGATAAGGTTGGCATGACATATAACAAAATTCAATAAATACCTAAGTTGGCAACCTATCTCCTCCAGAGCCTTCAAAACAGCAGAAACGTCACCTGATATCTGAATTTTAAGAGGAACCATAATTAAATTACTACTAGTACTATATATATAAAATGTTGGGACAAAATTCAATCAAGGAAAGGAGAACTGCTATATAGCCCGATTGGGATTTTTTTTTTCTTTATTTCTTTTTTCGAAAAAAAAAGAACCAATGTCAGATTCTCATTGTTGCCAATTAGTTCACATTTGATGCCAAATGAATGTTCCACCACTGTCTCACTTTTACCAATTGTCATCGTAAAAGCACTGAAACCCAAATCATGATGATAATACTAAGACTACATGTAAGACAGCATAGAGTTATTACGTGAAACGACACATTGCAAAGATATGATATGTACATCCTTTGGAGTTAAAAGTGTAGACAAGTTTACCTGTACAACTCGATCAGATTCATGAGCAGAAGCACACAGAGGCAATTGATTCTGAGCCAGAATGGTGATTGAAGCACCAGAGGAGTTCCTTAATTTCTCGATATTCTGACCAGACATTCCAATCAAAGAACCTGCTTGTGAGCCAGCTATCAAAAGCCTTATTGTATTCGCAGCCACATGTCCTGCCCCAACTTTTGATGCCTCGGCACTGCTCTCATCCTCCTGTAAATATACATATATACATATATATATACACGTATACGTGTAAGAAGATAGTGTATCAGAATTTGATATAATCCTTTTCTTGTTTGATTAGACAAAAGATTATCAATCATATAAATGGTAAGAACATAACCTTCAGAATCAAACTCGCTATTTGCTGTAAAGCATTCTCAGCATCTGTAACCGAGTTGTCACCATCTTTAGAACTTATAATAATCACTCTCTCTTCATGTCGCTGCAAAATGTATGTAACACAACAATTACATTCCTTTTTTTTTTTTTTTCTTCCTCAAACTTTCTCGGAAACCAAACAGAGGCATATAAAAAAATGAAAACCCTAGCTCACGATAGCGAAAACTTACGGCAACAGCGTCGGCGATCTTGACAGTGGCCCTGGTCTCCTCGCGAATCTTCTGTATTCTACAACCCTCTTTCCCGATGACCTTGCCGATCTGCCTCGACGGCACCACGATTCGGAAAATGACGTCCTGGGCTTTGGCGCGCCGCTTCGACGCCGACTCGTCTCCGTCTCCGACCGCCGGCGGCATCACCCCCGGAGGATACTCGTCCTGTCGGCGGCGCTTCCCGGCGGCCGATTGACCGGACTCGGACTCGTGTCCATGTAGGGGTGCCACGAGGGGGGCCGTGGGGTTTAAGGGAACTTCGCCTGGTTGCGCCATTTGTTTTCGTATTCGGTAGTGGTTTAGTTCATTAAGTTAAAGGTTGAAGGTTGAGAGTAAACGTGCGAAGAAGACTCCATTGCTGCCATGGTCAGGGGATATAAAAGGGCAAAAGGGTTTTGCAGTATAGTTACATATTTGCCCTTCTTCTTGGATTTTTTTTCTTTTCCCCCCCAAAAGCAAATGGATCACTTTTTTTCTTTTCTCGTTTTCTTTTTTTATTTGCTCCTGCCAAATATTTTTACCCAGCATCTCGAACCAAAAAAATAAATAGAGATTCAGCACTCTATTAGGCCTTATATTATTATGGAGTTTGGCTTTGGTCCCTTAACTTTAAAATTTCTCATTTTTTTGTCCTAATTTATTAAAATTGTTCCATTTTAGTTATTTTTAACGACTTTTGTTAAATATTTGCATGATAAAATTGAATTTTTTTTTCAAAGTTTAGGAACTAATACTAACACTTAAATGTTATGTGGAATTACTAATTTAGCTTTGAGTTTAATAGTAGGTTAACAGAGAAAGTGCCAAAGGACTAACAATAAATACTTTTAATAGTTTAAGGACTAAAACGATAAAATTAAGGTTAACAGAGAAAGTACCTAGGGACTAAGGACTAACGATAAGTAAAACTTAAAATTTAATGACCATAATAAGACTTTTTTATAGTATAAGGACTAATAAGGTCATTTATTGGAGGAGAAAAAATGAAGGACCAAGCTATATATACATTGTAAAGTAAAGTGTAATGCTACCTCACACACTTGTCTAGTCTCAGTCACCCGGCTCCCTAGGTGTGGCAACTTAACCCACCACTTAATGGTGTTCATAGTCCGATTTCGTGCGTTTGAACTCCCATTTGATGCACTTAATTATATGTTCTGTTTTGCAGCTTACACAAACTAGTGGTGGCAATTCGGGCCGG
>JXTC01000284.1:263580-316125 GCA_002914845.1 Trema orientale
ACACGCAAAACACACTTGCACTTCTAATATTTAATCTCTTAATTTAAAATTTTAATTAATAATTTTATAAATAATAATTTAAAGACTCAAATCAGCAAACGAGAATTTTATAAATAATAATTTAAAGACTCAAATCAACAAGTGAGAAACAAAAGAAAAACTATCTGACTCAAAACTATAAGATTGACTGATGCCTGTGGGACGATGGTGATTGCTAGTCGCGACAGAGATTAGGCATTCAAACGGCAAGTCGTGAGTCCATGACATGTCTGCTTTTAGATGGCGAATAGAGACTAGGAGTGTTGACAATGTGACCAAAAATTGCTTGAGAAATGATTAAGAATGAGGCCGAGAGGCAATAGTAGATGAGGGAGATAATCTATGAGATACAGGACTTGGGAGCAGACAAGAAAGAAATAAGAGACAGAGAGAGATAATGGCTATAATGAGAAGTAAATCAAGAATAAGATGAAACCTAGAACATTTTAGACTTAAGATTGGCTATAATGGGTTGTTAGTACGGGTATTTATGGTCGGTTTGGACGGTCTAAATCGTCAATCCAGAAACCAATCCGAATGTACGATTTTGCCGGTTTATCAATCCGTGCGGTTTGATTTTGTCGATTCAAACCGGCCAAACTGCACTTACATTTTTGCGGCCAGTTTGGACAGTTTCTGCGGTTTGAAAACTTACAAAATTTGAATTAATACAATATCAACTAAGTTCATATCATAATCATATTTCATTTAAAATATAAAGTCCAAATATAAAACAAAACCATAACATAGTTAAAAGCTATAACCAAATCGAAAGTCATAGTAAACTTAAATTTTAGTTATAACTTACGACTTAATCAAAATTGAATAGTAAACTTAAAGTCTTTAAACTTAAATATATCACAACAACAAGACTTAAAGTCTAAAATATCATAAGAGTCTTAAGTAACATAGTCCTAAATAAGTTAAGAGTAATCATTACTCAATTAGAATGAATGAGCTTAAATTTTTAACTATTAATATACATTTTTTTTAAAAAAAATACATATATAAACTTATTGGCCAGTTCGGTTTGAATCCGACTGAATTTTTCTAAAACCGAAAACCAAACCGACCAAGTCGGTTTTCATATTTTCTAATCCGTAACCGGCCATTTAAGAAAAAAAACTGCACGGATTGGGCGGTTTGGACTAGATTAGGCAGTTTCTATGGTTTGGCAATTTTTTTGAATATCCCTACTTGTTAGCTTAACTTGGCTGTTGGCTATTGGGCTTTCTTATCTCTAAATGGAATAACATGGGCTAGTTGTATTAAGTTAGGTTGTAGTTATGAAAACTTAATTAAAAAAAAAAAAAACCTTATTATATGTACATAGTGCGGCCAGTATGGTTTGAACTATCTATCTTTTTTTTAGATTGTAAACTAAATCGAATTGATTGGTTTAGTGATTTTACAAACCATATCAAACTGTAAAATAGAGAAACCATGTAGATTGTTGTTTTTTGATTTGGTGTGGGTGATTTTTACGGTTTAACGGTTTTTCTGAATACCCTCACCCACCACCCCATTTACCTACGGCTACCCACCCATATTATACTTAATAATGGGGCAGGACGTATAAAGGTTTTAAAACCTGATTCGGGTGCATGGCGGGTAATGGGTATTATAGTACCCTCATATACCTGACACATACGTAAAAAAAAATTAAAAAAAAAATTGTATACATACAATATATACACAAATACATATAAATAAAATATGTAATGGAAAACTATCATATTATATTATTGAAGTACTACAAAGTTTAGCATATAAATATTCTTATTGGATTGTTTTTTCTTTGAATTTTTCTTTCTTTCTTTCTTATTTTTTTTTAAAATTCAAAGTTATCTCTTTTTTTTTAATTTTTTTTAGCAGATATGTGTACTCACGGGTACTCCGTACTCGTCTATTCATATGAGTAAAACTTGAACTCTCCTCGTTGCCACCCTTATCAACACTTAATAAATTTATTTTATTTTTTGCAAATAGTGGGAAAACAAAAAGTAGAGGAAAGACCCTTTATCTTGTTTTAATTACACATCCTGCCATATTTTCTATATGAAGTTTGAACCTTTTTTCCCCAAGCATAAAAATTTCTTTCTTATCAAACCATAACCAACTATGTTCATGGGTAAATTTTAAAAATGAAATAAGATTAAAAAAAAACCAAAGAGCACCAAACTTCTAAGCATGAACTCCATGCTAGAGCATGGAAGAACGAAGCTTGTCAAGACGTTGGCATCAAAAGCATGGAAATCTTCGAGGTTGACCATAGGGAACTTGGGATTACTTGAAGGAGGTTTCATTGAAAAAATGTTCTTCTTAGTCTGAAGAAGAAATGAATACTTCAAGCATCCTTCATTCGAGGGCACTAGTTTCGCTGAACAGAGGAAGTGGGAAGCAAATAAGTGTATGCGAATCGAGCTCTCCTGAAATTCATCGAGGAAGAAGATGGTAGATTCCGGCACTTCTAGAATATTTCTAGTAACTTCTTCATGGAATGTCACATTTCTTTGATTCTATCGGAAGCGTGGGTAATGGTGGTGCTGATTGAATTCTCAAACCTACCGCCAGTATAGGAATCGCCTTGGTGCCTCACGTCCGTTGTAAAAAGACTCCTCTTAGAATACTCACAATTAGTGGCGTTACAAGAACAACCACCACAGATTCCACCACTCATGAGTACTCACTAGAATTGTTCAGGTAGAGAAAGAGAGCGTATATTTTTCGCTGTGTATATTTCAAGCCTTCTAATTAATAATATATATATAAAAAGCGTACGTATCATTTCTATTCAAATAAGGATATTCTCTTATCCCTAAAGAATAGGAAAATGCCTAATTAATAGAAGCCTTATCAGATATTAATACGCCGATTCAAATTAAGCGTTCAAATATCTTATCTGATACGTATTCTACTCATATTGGGCCATGTACCAACTATTGGCGCCCAATAAGACTTTGGGCCAAAAAGTCCAATAGATTCCATATACAAGCTAAAGCAATGTACAGAGAAGATCGAAAACCAGGCAGTGGGTGTTCCAAAACAGGCTAAAAAGAATATCATGAATTGGAACCCTTTTCTTAGATTTTAGGAAATTCCAGTAGTTGACTCTTCGCCACAACAATTCCAAAGACTCACAGAAGAAGAAGCAGTAGCCAAGATTCCAGACTATCCTTATAGACACAATACTATCGAGAGATCTATATGTTAAAGCGTAATAGATTTGAGCAAATTAGGAGGCCATTATGAAAAAGTCTCCATATAAAAGTCTATATATTAGTAAGAAGACTGGTACTCCAAAGACCTTTTCACCACTTAGTTATCGATTCAAAACAAGATCCAGTTTCATTATCTTCCAATTCGAAGCCACACGATAGCCAGATTTCGTAGAGTAAGCACCATTCTTCTCAAAATGCCATAGTAATCTGTCAGAACTATCCATTATTCTTAGAAGGATAAATAAGATAACCGATCGATCAGTGGGGGAAAAACTTGCTCAATAAGAGAGACTCATTCCAAGTCCATATGCTCTCTCCCATCATCATACAGTTTCTTATTCATTTGCATCACTGGACCATCTCGTTCATCTAAATTTGATTTCTCATATGAACTAATAGTCTCATTGGGATCCATAATTTTAAGAGAAATACGACTATAAAAGGTGTTTCAAAGAAGAAAGACAAAGAGACTGAATTGCTTCCTGAAGAAACGACTAACGAGTAACCAAAAGATGATAATGGAATTTCCATCCAACACACCTCTAGGTGAGAGAGCAAGAGAGGACACTCTTTTTTTATAAATTTCAAAATATTTGTATTAGAAAAACAAAAAGAAAAAATAAAATTTTAAAAAAGTATTTATTAGTTTCTTCTTTTTCTTTTTAATTTTTTTTTTCCAAAACAAAGTTAAGGGAGGGCTCTCGGGAATTCCGAACCCACCACAACCGTGTTTAGACTAAACATGAATGGGAACAAGGGCTTTATTATGGGTGAGGACAAGGATGGTATCTCCAACCCTTTACACTAAAATAATGTAACTTTCACATCAAATAACAATTTTATCTGTAATACATTACACAATTTCTAATACCAAAAGAGAATATTCTTTATATATTTCTTTTTATATAACTTTTTTCTAATTCCAATCTATTTATCTATTTTACCAATAATGCTCACATACATTTTTTTTTTCATGTATTGGTCCTATAACATGTTTTATTATTTATCAAAGTTGTAGAATTTGATATATTAATAATTTATATATTATTAACTAAAATAAAAGGAATATTTTTATTTGTTAGTAGCAAAAAGTAGTAAGTTTTGGCCAAAACTATGCAATTGGGTCAAAAATAAAAAATTATAATTTCATTTGTGGAGCTTTTTGCAAAATAAAAAGAACTTGAAAAAAAAAAAAAAGGAAAATTGGGGTTGAATTGGCATTGGGTTGGAACCTTCACGCAGCGCCGTGTCTCCTTTCGTGCGCCATATTGGCGTTGGTTGGTCTTTGGAGATGATCCAAAAGGAATATGGACACTCATATTAGACTGTTAAAAAGTTTTTGACTTTTTAAAGTAATGAAATGATGAAATTTCGTATCAAAATTTTGCATTCCAAAAGGACTAAACTACATTTAATTTTTGGCACTAAAAACTAGTGCAAATGTTGGTGCTTTTGTACAACAAAATATTTTAAATCTATATTGAACCTAAAAAAGAAAAAGAGGACAATATTACTCCGAAAGTAAAAGGTAAATTTGCTCATTCCGGCCGTTTCCCAGCTGACCTGAGGCCCATTTCTGTGGATGGATGGAGCTTCTTGATTTTCTTCCGGTAATAACAATAAGCCCTTAAACCCTCCTCCTTTCCCTTGCATACAGTACCTCTACCATGACCATTCCCGAAGCCTTCTTCATCATCATCTCACGTCGCTTCTCTTCCGCCTCCGCTGCCACCACCACCACAACCAGGAGGCTTTCCCCATATCCCAACCTCCCCGGGATCCATTCCAAGTACAAACCCAAAGTCGTCGAAGAAGCTCAGAAAGCCCTGACTGACTACCTCCACACCACCAGGTCCTTGCCCTTCACCTTCGCCGAGCACATTGGCAAAAACTCCATTGTCTCGCTCGCCAATCTCATCCGGAAGATCGATTTCTCGGCCCCAACTTTCTCCAGAAGCTTCCGGAGGCTCCTCAGGTACCAACCCATTAACGAATTCGAGTTTTTCTTTGAGAGCATAGGCATAGATCACAATGAAGTTCCTGGGCTTTTGCCCTCGAACAAGTTCTTCTTTTCCGAAGATGGGTCGGCTCTTAATGCTGCTTATACGCTTTCTGGGTTTGGGTTTCCATGGAATATGTTGGGGAAGCTGTATAAGGAGGAGGTTTCGATTTTTAGTAAAGGGTCCTCTGAGTTGAGTGCTAGGCTTCATGGGTTTAAAGAATATGGCTTTGGTAATCTCTCTGTGGTTGGGATATGCTTAGCTTTCCCTTACTTGTTGAGTGTGGAAGGTGGATTGGGTGGTGATATTGATGCATTGTTTGGTGATTTGAAAAGGGTTTTTGTAGAATTAGAAATGGGATGTTGTGTTGAGGGAAATGTGGACGCTTGGTATGAGGTTTGTAGTAAAGTTAGGGTGTTCTATAATTTAGGTTGTGAGAAGGGAAAGGTAGGGGAATTGATTTGTAGGAGGAAGGAACTTTTTCTTGAATGCCGAAAAGAGGTTTTAGTCCAAAAAGCAAATTATTTCTGTAAATTTGGTGTTAGAAAGGATTGTGTTGGTTCGTTTCTTCTTCAGAGTCCAGAAATTTTGAATCTTGACTTAGAAACACCGGTGATATCAGTGCTAGGATTGTTGGAACATTTTGGACTGAACACAGAAGAGCTGCAAGATGTGAGTCAAAAATACCTTCATGTGTTGGGAAGAAATAAAATGGCTAATTTACCGAATGTGATGAGGGCTTTGGATCTACATGAATGGTTATTCAATAATATTAAGAGTTCAAATGGTCAATTATTGGTAACTTACACCGTCAGTGGCCCTGATGAAGATATAGACAAAGCGTACGTAAATGCCTTGAAGAGGATAGAATCTTCTAGGACTTCCACTCATACGATGGGTAAACTGGATTTCTTGAGAGGAATTGGGTTTGGAGAGAATGCTTTGACTATAAAGGTCCTTAAGAACTTGCACGGCAGTAGCACTGAGTTACAAGAACGGTTTGATTTCCTTCTTGGTGCAGGTATCAAATACTCAAAGCTCTGTTTGCAGATAAGGATGGCTGTGAAGATCCTTAGTCAAAGCCCTGGAATATTGGAAGAGAAGATTAACTTTTTGTGCCAGGAAATGGGATCCTCTTTACAGTACCTTGATAATTTCCCAGCATTTTTGTGTTTTGACTTGGAGAACAGGGTTAAGCGCAGATACGGGTATTATCTTTGGCTTAAAGAGAATGGTTTATGTACCGAAAACTACTCCATTGCAAGCTTGGTTGCTACCAGTGAAAAGAAATTCCTAGCACGCCTTTTTCGAATTCATCCGGCTGCTCCAAAACAGTATTTAGAGGGTTCCTCATACAAAATACCCTTCAATAATTCTCAGGAGAACTCGATGATTCGATGATGTTGAAAAGTTTGTCTGAGAAATTAACCCTTAACATTGGTTCTTTATGAAAGATTTATGGACTTCTATTTAATATCTTGGGGGTAATCATCAGTTTTCTTTCCTATGATTTTGGTTCTTAACCACTGTGCTGGCACTGAATTCATTTGCCATCTAACAGTGGGTAATGCCTGCAATTTGTAGTGCAGAAACATGGTTGAGACTTGAGAGTACTTATTGTTTTGCGCCTTTGTACATATGGACATTGCCATTATGTTGTAATATTTCTGGCATCAGGCATTTTTCATCAGAAATAAATCTGTTTTCACTTGAGGATCTTGTCTTGTTATTGCCTTTTATTAGTAAGTAAAGGGTATAAACTTCTTTAGAAACCAGGAACTGATTTACCAGCGTGATGAACTGTCCTGTTTTGAGTCAAAGAACAAGGAAATGCTGTTACTTGGGAATCCTTCGCCAAATTGGTAATATCGTAGTCCTGCTCTTTATTATATGTTTGCAATACTAGTGCAGCATCGAGAATTTTGAGATCTATTAAAGTTCTCGTCTGTGCCTTTTAAACGTTCAATTCCCATTATTTCTTTTGATTAGTATAACTCGATGCAGTGGTTGCATGCATTGATCAATGGTAATCTCACCGCCTTTTAATGTGAAGGTTTTTCAGAAGCCTCTACTGTAGTTGGACAATGTACATGCAATTTTAATGTTTTATGTTTCATGGACCTAGCTAGTTTGATTTCTCTTTCTGTCACCCCAGTATTTGTGAACTACCATTTGTTTAGTAATGCAAAATTCAAGGCTCTTCTTTTTCTTTTGGTTTGAATTGTTGGTAAGAGGAAATAGGGGAGCCCTCGAGGGTGCTGGTTTTCACAAGTTCACCATTGAAAACTGAAGCGGGTCACTACTACTAAAGTCTAATAAGGCGTCAACAACTACAATGGTCCATACGCCAGATTTGTTCTTGCAACTTGAAAATTTTATGAAAGCTGCTCATAGTGGAATAGTGTCGTTATTGAATCAGGTTGTAATTCTATGGTGAGGCAGCTGTAGTCTTCTTCATCAATAAATGACCTATGGGATATGATTAGTATTGCATCTGAGGCCGCCTCAGAGGTCTCATTTCCTCTTTTGATTCGGATGAGTTTTCTGCCATGTCTAGATCTTGTAATTTCTTTGCGTGCAATGTTGTGGTTTGGAACTATTCTCGTGTATCCCCGCCCAGGTTGCTATCGATTATAGCGCCTTGATTGTGCCTCTCTTTTGGTTCTCCCCTTTGGCCTTGCTTTGTGATTTTCTAGCTGTCTTGTGTTGTTCAATGAATTCTCTCTTCAGCAGAGAAAAGAAAAGCAAAATCACCCAGGTTAAGTTGTCAAATACCTCATTTTAGGAAACATGAATGAAAGTTTACAAAACAGGATTTTAAAAAGAAAAAGTGGTATAAGCTATAAAAAGTAGAACAAAGAAAATCATTGTTACAAATTATTAGTGGGATATTAGAATATGTGTCTTACACTTTATTTTAATAAATGTACCTGTTTTTTTTTTTTTTTCCTGATGGCAGAATAAGATATATATCTGTTTATATACTAGCTTTAATTTATGTACCCAGTATATTAGTTTTAACAGTAGGTACATTATATTTTACACTTGGTATATATCCTAATATAATGGTTATTTTGCTACAGTATTTGAAATACGGACATTTACTTAAATTAAGCTCAAAACTCAGTCACTTTACTATAAGATGCCTTATTAGTTGGGTCTATTAAGTGTTAATAATCTAATCGAGAAAATGACGTGGGTAGGACTACTTAGGCCGAAATGACTTTTTTTGTGTATTTTTTTTTTTAAGTAACATTTTTAGTAGTGTCAAGATTTTCTTGAACATTGAAAAAACATCATTTATGACATTTTTAAGAGCTTTTCATAGTTAAGAAACTCTTAACTATAGGTCAAGACATCCTTAATACTCTTAAAAATGTTATTTTTAAAAAGAATGCACAAAAAGCTCATTTTGGCTCAAGTTAATCCTACCCATGCCTCTTCTCTGAAATTTAGTGACTCCTGAAGGCCCAACTATAACAAGGATTTTTCCCTATGAGTTGGGTAATTTAGAAGAGCAAGAAAAAGGAGAGAAGAAATGACACTATGGAAAATTTTCGACAAATTGATGGGTGTTTTGGTAACACTGCTAGTAGGACTCACCTACATGGTCAATTGATGGTTGTTTTGGTAACATCGCTAGTAGGATTCACCTACATGATCACTTATTGGTACACTGTATAAGAACTTTATATTATATTAATTAAATATAATATTGTGTTTGGTTGTGCTTTTGTATTGTATTATTTAATGCGACATCAAAATTTAATATAATACGGAGAGTATTATAATACAGAATAAAATATCTGTATTACATAATTTTAACTTTAACATAGTATTGTACAACACCTACTCTCCTCACTTTTTCTATTCTTAATTTCTCTCTCATCACTCTCTCTCTCTCACATCACTTTATTCCTTTCAAAAGTGATATTTTTCTAAATCAATTTTTAAAAGTGGTCATTTTCTAAATTTATATCTAAAAAGTGGTTTTTTTTTTATAAATAAATTTTTAAAAAGTGATAATTTTACAAGTGGCATTTTCCTAAACAATTTTTGAAAATGGTATTATTTAAGTAAATTTTTAAAAATAGTATTTTTCAAAATTAATTTTTTTAATACAACATCTTAATACAATTGCAAAACCAATTATAGTATTATAATAAAATAATACAATATAATATAATACAATACAATACAATACATCACAATACCATATAATATAATACGGTGCACCAAATATAGCCTAGTCACTTAATGGGTGACTTGGCCACACAACTGATTAAAGTTGCCCATAATTGGTCACCTAATCAGTACTTGTGGGTAACTCGGTCACATTCAAAATTTGTTCTTGGCAAGAAATGAGGATGTCGTTCATGACGGTGTTATGATTAGGGATGGCAATTATACCCGCCAACCCATTTACTACCCGACCCTAATGGGGACGGGTAATACCTGGTTATTCGGGTAAACGGGGCAGGTACGAGTACTACGTGAAAAATCCGATCCAGGAACAGGGCGAGTACAAGTATAGGGGTACCCGCCCCGATTATTTATATACATAAAATATAAAAAATATATATTAAGTATATATATAATTTATGTAAAATACACATGAATAAATATGTATATATAAAAATTAGGTTATATTGCTAATTTTAGTATATGGTATTGTCATTAGTTTTTTTTCTCTCTATAAATTTATATTTTTTTATTTTTTAAATTATTCAAATAATATATTTTTTTAAATTTTTAACCAGGTATGGGTACCTGTGGGTACCTGCCAACCCGTGCGGGTAATACCCGAATCTGCCCTGCCAACTTAAATAGGTAAATAGGGCGGGTATGGGTTTGATTTTTCTCCCCGGGTACGGGGGCGAGATAGCCATACTTGCCCCGAACCCGATCTGTTGCCATCCCTAGTTATGATGGGATGTGCAGTGATTGTTGTCTGCCAGTTAATTTTGGTGGCATAGTGAGTTAGGGTCAAGTAGTGGTTAAAGGTAGAAAACTCCATACCAAGCTAGACAACTATGACAGCAGTTGTGGGTAACTCGGTCACATTCAAAATTTGTTCTTAAGAAGAAACGAGGATGTCGTTCATGACGGTGTTATGATTAGGGATGGCAATTATACCCGCTAACCCATTTACTCGCGGGTACCTGACCCTAATGGGGTGGGTAATACCTGGTTATTCGGGTAAACAGGACAGGTACGAGTACTAAGTGAAAAACCCGATCCAGGTACGGGGCGGGTACAAGTATAGGGGTACCCGTCCCAATTATTTATATACATAAAATATAAAAAATATATATTAAGTATATATATAATTTATGTAAAATACACATGAATAAATATGTATATATAAAAATTAGGTTGTATTGCTAATTTTAGTATATGGTATTGTCATTAGTTTTTTTTTTCTCTTTAAATTTATATTTTTTTATTTTTTAAATTATTCAAATAATATATTTTTTTAATTTTTAACCAGGTATGGGTAGCTAACCCGTGCGGGTAATACCCGAATCTGTCCTGCCAACTTAAACAGGTAAATAGGGCGGGTATGGGTTTGATTTTTCTCCCCGGGTACGGGGGCGAGATAGCCATACTTGCCCCGAATCCGATCTGTTGCCATCCCTAGTTATGATGGGATGTGCAGTGATTGTTGTCTGCCAGTTAATTTTGGTGGCATAGTGAGTTAGGGTCTAAGTAGTGGTTAAAGGTAGAAAACTCCATACCAAGCTAGACGACTATGACAGCAGTTGTGGCCATGATCCATGAGAAGCTGCATTATAGTAGATTAGTAGCTTAGAAAGAGAAAGTGGAATGGAAGAGAGTTTGTGTGCTGACTGTTGAGAGACTTGGAAGTATAAAATACTATTAAAATTAATATATTTTTACTATCAGCACAATTTTTTTTGTTTTTTTGAAAAAAGAAGATTCGCAAGGTGTAATTTCCCCTTAAAAGTTTGTTAACATTTTAATTTTCTTTATTTTTCTGGCCTTTTTAATCCTCTCCCCACCTAATTGGTTTGGAGGTTTTGACAATGACAGTACTTTTAAAAAGAGTTTCCCAAATAAAACTCCAAAAAAATCTATATCTATATATATATATATTAAGCCTGGAGCAGAGAGAGTGTAAAAATTCTGATAGCTTCTTTGATCACCATTCTATTTTTAAAATTTTTAGAAAAATCATAATTTTTTCATGATATGATTGGTCATATTATTATTTTTCTTTGCTATAATTGGTTGAAATATATATTTGTATTATATAATATTATATTTAGTTTAATATTAATTGATACTTTATATTAAATTTAGTTCATCGAACAAATAGCTGTGACACATTCGTTGTATCAAAATAAATGTAAAAATAAATACATTGTTTAACTAATACCTGTGATACATTCGTTGCATCAAAATAAATGTAAAAATAAATACATTGTTTAATGTTTTATATAATATTATATTTAATTTAATATTAATTATACCTTATATTAAATTTAATCCATTGAATAAAAAGTTATGTAATATTCATCTCATCAAAATAAATATAGAGACAAATACATTCTTTAGTATTGTAATACATTGAACCTAACTATAAATTAATAGATAAAATAACGTCTAGTAATATATATATAAGTAAATAGATAAAATAAATTCCCAAATCACATTTGGGACATCAGGCATGTACTCTGACTACTTCCCGTGCGGGCCGCGGGGTTCCCACAGCGATAAATCCCGAGCAATCGAACTTAATATTAGATTTCCTAATTTGTATTTCGTACCATTTTGTTTGTTAAAGATATTTCATACCCAATTCTACTTTACCTCCTTTTTCCTTTTTCTAAAGTTAGGAAATAATATTATATTGCCATTTGTGAGGCATGGACAACTAGTTTGTATCTATTGCTTAAACAACGACATCAATGCTTCGTTTCCTTGGACAAAAAATTAGTATAATGAACCATAATATATTCTTTTTGTCTTTTCTTAGTAATATTCCTTAACTAAGCATGATGTCATATTCCTTGATTTCATTGATAAAAAAAAGAAGAAAAAACATCACGTAAATTAAACAACAAACAACAAGGATAAAAAGGAAGAAAACAAAACAAAATAAATCAAGTTGAACTCGAAATCCTTATCTAGTAGCCACCGGCTTAAAATACCAATCTCGGTCCTTAAAAATAAAATAAAACACAAAAACCCGATGCCTAATATTAACCTAGTCTAAAAACATTTATGGATTTAAGTCGAGGAATTTTAAATGTACTTTTTTTTTTAAACGCTAATTTTGCATTCTTTAAGTCTCATTATTTGACACATGTATATTATTATCGTTATTGTCGTTTACTATATTATTAAAATGTTATAATTAATGCAGCATAAAATTCACGTGTCTTGCAGTATGACATGAAAAAAATAGAGGTTTTTTTTTTTCAAGAGTCCAAAATTTATGGATAAAAAATACAAAAAATGAATAATTGAAGGTATTTTTTATTTTACAATTTACTTAAAAAAAAGAAAAAAAGAAAAAGAAGGGTATTATAGGTAATATATAATAAAAAATGGGAGTCCAACTCGATTTTGATTTTCGAATGCATAAATTAAGAGGATGACTACGGTAGGGACGTCCCTACGTAGGATCATGCCTTAATTATCGTTGGATGGGAATCTGTGAGAAATAACGGAAATCTATGGAGAATCTATTTATTTAGAGATTCTCATCCAACGGTGTGAATAGACTACTGTAGACGCGCCATAAATTAAAATAAATAAAATAAACTGCTCCTCCTATCTCGTGCAGACACACAAACACACGCACTCACTTCGCTCTCTCAGTCTCTCTCTCGCTTTCTCTCGCTTGCCTTCTTCTCCAATCAATCAATCTCTCTCTCTCTCTAAATCCTTTGCTTCCATTATAGTTCTTTTAAACCAGTAACCCATTAAGCAGAAAAACCAAACCAAAGCCAAGCAAAGCAAAATTAGTTATATGGTGTTTCAGTCCGTACCATTCCCCCCTGGAATCGAACCCAAAACCACTTCATCATCAACAATGGCTTCCACCCTCTCCGCCAACTCTCACCACCCTCTCCACAGCAAATTCCCATTACCCAATTTCAAATGCTCCGATACCCACTTCAGGTTCCCAACCAAACTCCCCGCCTCGGCTCAGAACTCTCCCTCTCCGCGCCAAGCGGACGAGGACCAATTGGATTACGCCACCTGTAGTGGTAGCGGTGCGTCCCTGCAAAAACAGCCTCCTCCGGTGACGGCGCAAGAGGCGAAGTCGAAGATCTTCATTCGTATCCGTACGAAGACGAAGACCTCCTCCTCCTCCGACGAGGTTCAGGTGGCCGCCGGCGATCGGGATGAGGCTGAGCCCAGAGCCGAGGAGCCGTCGGAGGAGGCCACAGCGCCGCCCAAGACGTGGAATCTGAGGCCCAGGAAACCGCCGGTGGCGGGTAAGGACTCCAATGGCGGTGCGGGTCCACTGAGGACGGGAGCAATGCCGCAGAAGGACGTGAATACCCGGAATCAAACATCGGGTCGACCCGAATTGTCCCGGTCTCGGGTGGTGGTGAATGAGGCTACTAGAGCTGATCAAGAAAAGAAAAAGAGGAAGACGCTTTCGATTACGATTCCGCTTTCGAAATACGAGATTGAAGAAGATTTCTTGGCCATGACGGGGTCCAAGCCCTCTAGGAGGACGAGCAAGAGATCAAGAACTGTCAAGAAACAACTTGATGTATCTACTTTTCCAAACCAGTTCAATGCCTAATATGTTACAATTTCGTGTCCTGTTATGTTTTTCCAAAATTTTTGTTTATATTGTTTGGGATCGGATGAAAGGATTTGATTTGAACTGATTGTGGTTTTCATGGTTTTGCAGAGTCTCTTTCCGGGCTTGCACTTGGATTCAATAGGACTTGATTCATACTGAGTACCGAGTCCCTGAAACTTTTGCCAAGGTATAATGTTATCGCATACTTTCTTTGGAATTGTTTTGAGTGTGTTGATTCTTTTAGAGAGAGTGTTTTTTTATGTTTCAAATTGGTTTCAACTGAGATATCTTTGGCTTCAAGTAATAAGATATGGATTTTAGTTTGGTTTTGCGAGTTAACGGTGTTATTTGGGATATGAAGCTGAAAATTTTATCATGATGCATACAGGGTTAGAGAACATTGTCAATCTGTGAATGGTCTTGGAGCTTCGAAATCTTGTGGCTGCTCTCAACAATTTGACATCAATTGAAGGTATAATAATTCATAGATTGAGAAGATGAAAAGGTTAATAAATGTATCTCGTTTTAGTGCCATTTATCGATTTCATGAGTAGTTAAATCGAAGTTGAAAGTACAGTTATATAGGTTTTAGCTTTTCAGAAGTTGTTGCAGATGTAAATAGGCGCTATTGTCGCAGAAGTTGTCGCAGAGTTTGAATGAATAAGGTTTATGGTAGTTCCAAATTTTACATTGTTTTTTTTCCTTGATCGATAATGCTTTTCGGAAGAATCTATTCTCGTGCTGACTCATTAGACCTTTTTTTTTTTTTTTTTTTTTTCTGTTAGTCATGTTAAATTTAATTCATCCACCTAAGTGTCAGTAGTTCATGAATATTTGTTTCTATGGATACGCCTATCTTTTCTTATATCAGTATGCACCTTGTTTGATTTATTTCCTGATTTTTATCGACTTAAGAAGGTAGAGCTTGCATTTGCAGTTTTAGTCTCGGATCTGAAAAGGGTAAAAGTGATTTAAACATTTGAGGGTTTTGTGCAGTAAAATAGCTTTTTTGATTCTTTGTGACGGTTGATTGAGTTTATTCAATCGTGCTCTTGAAGAATGATTACTTATTTTCATCTGGTTTATTGGTACCTTTTGGCGATGTAAGATTCTGTTCAGGTTCTCACTTCACACGTTAAATTATTGAAGTTAGTGGTTTCACATTTGTTCATTGCTTACCCTTTTCATTTTACTTGAAGGGTGCATGAGAACATACACATTATGCGCACAAGCGGTTCTATGAGTTTACAAAATTTGAAAAATTCAATGATGAAGTAGCAATCACAGAACATACATATTATACGCATTAGAACATTTCAAAGTGGCGGTTAGTCATGTTCTAAATACGAATTTTCTTATATAAGAACAAAGGAGCGGGAGCCATTTTGAGGGCAGGACTATGTTGGTCTTAGAAGGTGTTGCTTAAGAGTTGATGCAGTTAAAACTTATCCTCATGTTTGAACTTAAAGATTGAGCACGCTGCATTTGTGTTGTGCTTTGCATAGTCCACCAAATGCGTTGGTCTACTTTGGTCCTCCTTCCATGGAACTCAGTAATTGAAACCTCCGACTATGATGTCAGAGGAGTTACAGGTGATGTCTAGTTAAAGTCCAAAACCTGCCATGCAACTGTATTGGTGAACACTAACAACGAATTATCTGGCAGTGCTTATTTGATAAGCACAAGCATAACCTAACAAATGGGAAAGGTATCTTGATCTTGTAGTTCGTATAAACTTTCAGTTCAAAATTTGATGTATGATTGTTTACAACGATTTGATGTCTTGTTTTCTTCACAAGTTATGTCTTTGCATTTATTTTCCAGATAAAAAAAAATGACTGTAACTAGATGTTCTCTGTATTTGAGATTATAATTATATTTTATAGATTGCTTTGCATTTTTTTGGGGTGAGTGTTTGAGGGGCTTGAGGAAGATAGAAGTCTTCTCCAACGGGAGTAGAGGATCTGGCCTGCTGCCCCTTGCAACAAAATAAGTAGATTAGTCAGGTAGATCTTAGCCTAATGACTAGGATTCACCAATGCCTGTCAGTTTTTCTTAATTAGAATATGTCAAGTATTTGATAGTTTGAGAAAGTGGGTCTCATGAAACCACATGGCATAAGGTACTGGTAGAAAGTGACGGCGGCTGGCCGGTAATATCTCGCGAATTTAGCTATTGACACTTAACAGTGCTCTATACGTGGTTACCACATAAGTTGCACCAAAAGTCATTAGAAAAAGCTATTTCATGGAATTGTTTTGTTCCGCATATTCGTCTGGTTAATGACGATTTGTCATCGTGTCATTTTCTCTTGTATTGCAACTTATTGATTCCTTGTGTATACGATGAAAAGCAAATGAGCAACTTTTTCTCTTAAAGAAAGCACTCCCTAGAATAATCTTTGTCAATCATCAAATGAATATAACCTAAGTTGGCAATTCATGATAGAGGAGTTTTAGCTGCATTTAATTTTATATTTTTCAGTTTCACATTATCTAGTTTAATAATGCAACAAACTATAGTAGAATTCATGTGTCAAGCAGTGAAACTTTGAAAATACAAAAAAGAGTGTAGTTAGTATTGTTCTTCTACTAAAATGATGTTAAAAGTATAATTATATTTAAATATCAAGTAATGAGACAAAAGATTGTAAAAAAGAGAGTACACCTAATACTCATCTTTATAGTGTGAAAAGGAAATGAAAAAGAATAGTGCTAACAATCTCTTTTGTGTTATTTTTTTTAGGATTTTTGGCATGATTTGCCCTTATATTATTCGTGATTGGTAGAATGGTCCTTAAATTATTTTTTTTGGCAGTTAAGTCCCCTAAGTTTTAAAATTTTGGCAATTAAGTCCTTTTCATAGGTAATTGTAAAAATGTTAGATGGAATTGAGTATTTTTAGGTCACATAAAAGGTCAAAATTCATATTTGGAAGGAAAATAACTAAATAATAATTACAATTAACAACATAATATAAAAAAAATTTTAAAAAGAGTAGGAAATTTCAAAAATTTTATTTTTTTTTTAAATTTCTTTATATATCCCTTCTAAACTAATTGGTGCTAGTGAAATACTAATTTCTTTCACTTAAACATGTTCAATTTCATGAAAACTTTAACATTTACAAACAAAAATGACTAATTAAGTCCTTTTCATAGGTAATTGTAAAAATGTTAGATGGAATTGAGTATTTTTAGGTCACATAAAATGTCAAAATTCATATTTGGAAGGAAAATAACTAAATAATAATTACAATTAACAACATAATATAAAAAAAAATTTAAAAAGAGTAGGAAATTTCAAAAATTTTAATTTTTTTTTAAAATTTCTTTATATATCCCTTCTAAACTAATTGGTGCTAGTGAAATACTAATTTTTTTCGCTTAAACATGTTCAGTTTCATGAAAACTTTAACATTTACAAACAAAAATGATTAATTGCCAAAATCTTTGAAATTTAAGGACCTAATTGCTAAAAAAATAACTCAGGGACTATTTTGTCAATTTGTGAATAACATAGAAGCCAAACATGTCAAATAAACTTTCTAGTTTCACTACTAGACACATAAATATATATATATATATATATTCATCTTACTTGTTATATTATTAAAAGGGATAATTGCAAAAAAATATCCTGAGGTTCGGGTGTTCTGTAATTTAAATCCTGAAGTTTGGACTCTGCAAAATAATACTCTGAGATTAAGAATTTCTGAAATTTAATACCCTGAATTGACTTTTTGAATATTTTTAACTGATAAAATACAATAATATCTTCAAAATTAAGATGAATAATATAGATTAATCTAGTTTTAATGGAGGATATTATTATTTTTTCGTTCCTAAAATTGGTCAAAAAGTCTGTTCAGTGTATTAATTTTCAGAAATTTGTAATCTCAAGGTATTATTTTGCAGAGTCCAAAATTCAGGGATTAAATTGTAAATTACTCAAATTTAAGGATATTTTTTGTAATTATCCTTTATTAAAATATGGACCTGGATGTTACCCAAAATAAATAAATAAATAAATAAAATTAGACTGTGGAATCCACATTTAAGCTCTGAGACTGGAGAGGTGAAAGATGGAATATATAAAAAAAAAAAGTTGCATTTAGCATGTGGCAATTGAAGTTTGGGAAGAGCTTTTTTTTATTTTTTATTTTTTCCTTTTATGTCTAATCAGATTAATATGGGGTTGATAAGATATGAATTTGTGTCTCATTAACAAAGGTTCGTTGAAAATAAAACCACAGGGGCATCTTCTCCCATTAGCGAACTGATTTCGTCTTGTTTTCTCTTGGCTAGGTTTCATTTTCGACTAATTAATAAATTCTCTCCATCTCTAGGGCTACTTTTGCTAGGTTCGGCGACCCTTATTTCGACGTGTTTGGCTCTCTTGATGCTTCAAAACTTGGAAATGGAGCAGAACTTTCCTTTGTACCACCGCTTAATGAACCGGCAGAAAGTTGTAGAACTGGTGATGCAATATAGAAATTCGACACTACCCCTGATGTCTTCTTCGATGACCTCCCCATAGACATGTTTCATCAAACTGAACTGCTTCCAAAATCATCACAGTAGTGACCAACACTTACATTACATTAAATTAATTGAACTTGTGTTAATTTCTCTAGCCCATAACTAGAACTTTGACAGGAACCTTGTGCTGTGGCATTATTCTTTATATCAAGTAATCAAGACTTGTGTCAACACTTTAGTTGGCCAATTTGCCCTTTTTCTCTATGGTCATGCGTAGCTATCTTATTGATTTTGTGAAAACCAATTATCTAAAGTAAGTTCGTTCTCTTGTATGAGAACTCTCTCTGAAAACTTCATATTTCAGCACTGTACTTCTTTTCATGTTATAACTTCACATACTTGCTAATCGGTAAAGAAAAAGCCAAAACTTGTCTTTCAGCCCGAACTCTCGGTCAACATCAATTAGGTACAATAATTATGTTGACTTCTTATGATAGAACATAGTAACATTCATTTCCAATCTACAGTCACCAAAGCAGAACATAAACATTTTTTATTATGGAGGAAAAAGCGAGGCATATCTGATACCAAGAAAAAAACAAATCTGCAATTTCTCCTTTAATCATAACCCGCAAAAGGGCTAGCATCAATACATGAAAAACCCGGATCAAAGAACCAAAACCATAGACTGATCAACTTCTTCATCTAAGGAGACTGATGACCCTCTGAAATGAGTCTCAAAATAAAAGGTTCAGATGTAAATATGCATCGAACAACGTTGAAAATAATCACATGGACACTTCATCGACATCAGTTGTGGGGGCTAAAGGTAGGAAATGGATACCGGAGAGGCCTTTATCTGTCGGTACCTGAAATTCTCCTCCCGTATGTGACTTGTCTCTGTAGAAGACTGGCCTTTTCAGTAATGCATGGGCACAATACTCTATTTCATATATAGTTACACCCTCTATGAATGTCGACACTGCAACTCCAACTCCTTCCGCTGAACATGTTCAAAGTAATAAAATTAATACATTAACGTGTGTGTATATTATATATATATATAAAACATATTGTTACGATTTTATTTATTTATTATTTATTTTGTAATTTTTAGAATTTTTTTAGTTGACTAAGTCGGACGTAGGTTGTATTTGTTCTTTTATTTTAGGAAACCACTTATTTTGTGGGTTAGTGTAGACTGTAGAGGGTGTGATGATGATTCTTTTTTTTCTTAACAATTTGTTTATTTAATTGTATATAAATTCCATATGAGTAATGAAATGGAGTGTGGAGAAAATATTTGCAATTGGTGTTGTATTTGGGACCCGCGAAGCGTCAAACCATAAGGAGGAGTTAGCCCTTGACGAGCTAGCAACTGTTTTAATATTATGTTATATTTTAAACATTTATCTATTATTTAGTATGAGATAACTGCAAAAAAATACAATGAAGTATGATCTTTCTGTAATTTTAATCATGTCTTTTGTCTTGTGTAAAATTATACCTCTACATTTTAAATCAATGCAAATTTATACTTTTTGTGTATGTAATTTGTGCTAACTGTTTTAAGTTATTTTTAATATATTTTTTGTGTTAGTCATTAGAAATAAGATATCCTTAATTTAAATTCCATGTTCAGTGAGGAATTTATTAGTCAATTTATATGTAAAAAATTCAAATTTACAGAAACTTGAAATATATATAGAGATATAATTTCGTAAAAGCCAAAAATAGAATTAAATTTGTAAAAATATTATACTTTAGGTATTTTTTTTGGCAGATAACCACATTTAGTATATATCTTTCTTAGTAATTTAATTTTAAAAAAAATCCAATTATAAAATATATCTTTATATAAACAGGTATACTTTATTTATATATAGATATTTTCTTATTTAAATAATTTTCTTCCTTTTAACTCTTTATTTTCCGTGCAATTCTACGCTTCCATATCATTTGGTAAGCGCTGGGTTATAAGAGGAGGCCACTAGAAAAAGGAAAAAAAAAAAAGGAAAGGTTGAGTATGGAGCTATTTAAGCAATAGGAGCTTAGGCAAAACATCTTGCCCATCCAAACAAAATTGGAGAAGGACCTCTTGCAAATACGATTGAAGTACGTACGCTAAAAAGAATTGACAAGAGACGATATTATTTTAGAGAATGAAGAAGATATTCAAGAAAACCATATGTCAATGACTTGTGAGTGCATTCAAGATGATCAAGCTTTGAAAATTTTTAACAAGAACCATGCAAAAAAACTAAAGGCCCGGAAACGCAATAAGAGAGGAGGCAAAATTTTCTCTTGTGGGTCAAAACCTTCTCATGGTTTCGATCGTCGTGGTAAAAAGACTTTCGTCAACCAAGCAGAAACAAAATCGGAGAAGGAAAATATCGATGAATCAATGGCATATGTTCAAAAAGAGTTTAAGGCCTCAATTCATTTAATTACAACTTGGAAGCGGAGAAGAAAACAACAATTTGAAAAAGTCCACCCTTCAAGACAATGGTGTTTTTAAGGGGAAGGGAATGTTACGATTCTATTTATTTATTTATTATCATTTTGAATTTTTTTTTGAATTTTATTAGTTGACTAAGTTTATTTATTATATATTTTGTAATTTTTAGAATTTTATTAGTGGACTAAGTCTTAGGTTGTTTGTTCCTTTATTTAAAGGACTTATTTTTTGTAGGTTAGTATAGAACTGTGATAATCGCTATTCCTTTGTTTTCCTAACAATTTGTTTATCTCATCATATATAAATTCCACACGAGTAATGAAATGGGGTGTTGAGAATTTATTTGCAATGGTGTTGTATTTGGGAGGATTTGACCCCTCGAAGCGTCAAACTATTGGGTGGAGTTTTCTACTAAAAGAACTATTGAGTGGGGTGGTCTAGAGATAAGCGTTGTTCTATGGATAGCTGTGATCAAGAATTCGAATGTTTGGTAACTCTGTTGAGAGTTTTAAATGTAAAAATTTATTCCATGCCAACTCAACACTCGATGTAGAGTTCCCAAGACCTCATCCCACGCAAGTCTTACCCATAGCTTGTTAATTAGGGGGGTTGGAAGCTACCATGGTCATGTTATACCTCTCTCGCCTCCCTTCTTCTCATTTTCTCTCATTAAAAAAAAAAAAACCCCTCGAAGAGCTATCATTTATTTTAATATTATGTTATATTACATTATTATATTTTCTAAAATATCAAAATCTTATTCTACTTATCTTTATATAATATTTAGTATCTATCTTTCTTAGCAATTTATTTAAAAAATAAAGTCAATTATAAACTATTATCTTTATATATAAAAGTATATTTTATTTATACAGATATTTAATTATTTGAATAATTTTCTTCCTTTAACCCTTTATTTCCCGTATAATATATGTCTTTAGATATATCTTTAGACATTGCAGTAAAAATAAAACAAAGAATTAAAGCTTTACCATGAGTGACAAGAAGTAGGTTTTCATCGGGATACTTATCAGCGAGGGCCTTAATAACGTGTACATATCTATTTCTTGCAGCGTTCACTTCCTCTGGCCACTTGGGCAACTGCGGTTCCCAAAAAACGACAACCACTAAGCAAAAACGACATCTTTTGTCCTACTAAATGAACCCCAGAAAATCTTTACGTTACCTCTTTATAGACTGGCTCAACAGAGCGATCCACAGTTCCATCCGGGAACAAACCCTCCAGCTCCGAGACCTTGAACCCGAAATCCCCATCTCGGGGCACCGATACGGGTTGGATCGCCTCGTTGTTGAGCATCTCGCAGATTCCGTACTCGATCGAGACTTTGACCTTCGAGGCGTCGATCGGGACGGAGCCGCCGGTGACGGAGTTGGGATCGTCGGCGAGTGCAAAGAGGCCGGAGATGACTTCTCCGGCGGTCTGGACGCACCGGAGGAACGGTGACACGAAGACCCGGTGGATCGGGAAACCCAGGTTGTTTCGGAACTTCCGGCCTGTGTGGAACGCCCGGGTCAGACCCGATTCGAGAAGGGGTGGGTCCCAGGGCCGCGCCGCCGTGGAGACCCAGAGGGGCTCGAAGTGGTCGAGGCGGTCGCCGTGCCTCATGACGACGACGTTTTGGCGGTGGGCCGGTGGGCCCTGGTGGGCGATTGGGCCGTTGGGGGTTTGGGCTTCCGACGGGTCCATTGGCGGAAGAGAGGAAGAGAGTTGGATGACTTGGATCCGAGTCGGAGAGTTTTTCTTGTCGTTGGAGAGTAGAAATTGTGTAAAAGAGAGTGGTTTATGCTATAAAATACTATACTGTTGTAAAATATGTAGATGCCCACTTAAAATGGTCATAAATAATTATTAGAAAGGCAAAAGATGCATTGTACGTAGAAGAAAACTAAAACGGAAAGCAGTGCCGGCTTTATTTTACGAGCAATATATTGAGACGTCATGATTCTCATGTCTTACCTAAATTATAATCATAATTAATTATTAACACACGTGTCCCATAACCTGTTACTTTTATTTATAACAATTTAGGTGTTCGCCTAAGACCTCACGTCAAGTCAAGCTCCCAATTTTTTCCCAATGTTTTCCATTTTCACTTTTAGTATTCTTTTTTAAAAAAAAAAAATTAGAGAAGGAACCAAAAAAGAAAAAAATTTCAAAAAAAAAAAAAAAATTTAAGAAGCCTATACTTTTGGAAATTGGTACAATGATACCCTGAATTTTGGGCTTCGATAGTCAAACAAAATCCTTTTCTTTCAAATTTTGATAAGAATTATATGCATATCTTTTCATGATTCCGTAATTAATGTTTCGAAAATATATTTTCATAATTTATATACCTTAAAGTTATATATTACCTAAAAAATTAGAAAAGACAATTTAATATTTTTTAGACATTCCTTTTCTTTTATCATTATACTTTAGTTTAATTTCTAACCATTTTTCTTTCTTTTACTTTTATGTAGATATCTATTTATTTTCATTTTACAACACATTTTGCAAAAAGAAGATAAAAGAAATTACTCCAATTCGTTTTCCATCTCTCAAGCTCAGTTCGTATTTTTTCCCAAAAAAGAAAGGAAAAAAAAGACACTAGAAAATGAAGATAAAAAGAACTATTAGAAGAGTTTGATTTAAAGAAGCTATTTGGAATTACTTGTTTGCTTGGCCATAATTGATCAACAGGTTATATCTTTCTTTCTTACTTCTTTCCTATTAATTTATTGATTAATATTGTTGCTTGAATTTCACAATAGCTATTTTATTTTTTGTGTTGTTTTTGTATCTAATCAATTAGAATAAATATCTCTAATAGAAAATATCCACCTGGATATGAGAAACTTAAAAAATAAAAATAAAAAAAAACAATGAGTTCGATTTAATCACAAAAATGAGTTCTGAAAAAGTTTCACATATGTAGTTAAATTGAGGTAAAGAACTTAAAGAAACAATTGAACAAACAAGTTTTAATGAATTTAGGATAATAATGTTAATGGTATAGAAAAAAACATAGAGAATGATAATGATAAAACATAAGATAGTGTAATTGATAAGAAAGAATGTTAAGAAAATAATAAATTGGCTGGAATTGACTTAGAAATTAGGGATCTAAATGATTGCTTGAGTCATGTGCAAAAACTTTTATAATAAATCGAGAGATTTATTAGTGAATATTTCTTGTATTATAAGTGTTGGATTACTAATAAAATATCAAACTAATCCCACAAATGAAAGAAAAGAATAGTTTTCTTTTAAGTTTTAAAAAGGCCTCATTTAAGAATGTGGAAATTAGGCATTGTACGACTTTTTTAGAAAAAAATTAGAAAAATACGGTGAGCTCTGTTTTTTGTAGATTTGGTTTTTATTAGAAAAATGTTATTTTTTTAAAAAATATTTAGAAAAGTGTCATTTTTAATAGTAGTAACTAATAACCGGTAACCAATTTTTGAGTAATGGTAACTAGTAACCAAAGATATTTAAAACTGATAAGCGATAACCAATTTTTACAAACTAGTAACTAGTAACCATTTTAAAAATGGAGTATTTCTAAATTTTTTTAAAAAGTGATATTTTTCTAATAAAAACCGTACGAGAATTAGAAGAAAAGAACTTATCTCCGTATTTTTGTAATTCTTTTTAGTTTTTATAAGTAAAAGCGTTAGAAACCCTTTAAGAATTTGCCTAAGGCCCTAAAAGTGCTTGAGCCAGCACTGAATGAAAGAAAAATATGCCATTTTTGTTAGAAAAGGTAATCTCCCTCAAAGGCCTATAAATATGACCTATCTATTGTAAACCAAACGTACCAAGCAGCAAACTAAAAGAAGAGAAATAAAATAAGAAACAGAGAAGAAAGAAAAAATTTTCTCATATCAATATTTTGTGTTGACATTAATATTTAGCTCTAAAATTTTATATAATATTATTATTTATAATATGTTATAGCATAAGTCTCTAACCATTAGAGCTGTAAATATGGGCCACCTGGTCTAGCCCGGTCCGTTCGGGCCAAAAGAGAAATTCGGGCCGGGCCGGGCCGGCTCGAAAGTCTAAAAAGAAGGCCCGGCCCTGCCTTATAGCCCGATAGTTATAGACCAGGCCAGCCCGACCTGGCCTGATACTATTTTATTAAAATATTGTTTTTTAAATATTAATTACAAAAAATGACAAAAAAATGTTCTATTTTTTTTTAAGAAAATTGACAACCAGGCCGGTTCGACGGACTCACTACCTCGGCCCAGTCCGACCCTGTCTTAGGGCCGAGCCGATCCTGGCCTGTGAATAGTGTCGGGCTGGGCCGACCAAACCCGAGCCAAATTTGCGGGTCGCGGGCCGGCCCGTTTGGCCCGGCCCATATTTACACCTCTACTAATCATTAATTATTATATTGAGGTAATCACTTCTTTTGCTGCCCTCTTCTCGCTTTTGTTGAATGGCTGCACGTGAGTTCCATATGAAGCTTTACACATTTGTTTTTTTTTTCGTTTCTTTAAATTACTTTGGGCTTTGAGGCCAATTGTTGGTCCAAGCCCACAAAGATGGGGCAGACCCAACAATTATATACATTAGAGAAGTTTGGACTGGCCATCTGAGGTGCTTTTGGGTTTGTTGTGGAAAGTTTTTGTGATATACTATCCAAGTTTCTTAGTTTGGGAATGAGTGAACTGCAAAAGATGTCCTAAAGTTTAGGTATTCTGCAATATAAACTCTAAAGTTTGTACTCTGCAAAATAATATCTAAGATTAAAAATTTGCTTAAATTGATACCCTCCACTAATTTTTTAGTTATAAAAAGACAGTAATATTCTTCATTATAACTGAATTAGTCCTTATTATTCTCTTTAATTTTGACAGTATTATTATGTTATACTTGTTAAAGTCAATCCAATATATCAATTTTAAAAAATTCTTAATCTCAGATTATTATTTTGATGAGTCAAAGTTTTAGGGTTTAAGTTATAGAACACCAAAATCTCAAGGTATTTTTTTTGCAGTTCACCCGTTTGGGAATTAATATGTTCTATATATGTATTTGAGATTTGATTCTTTTTGAATTGTTTGCAAGGAGTTTTCACAAATGAATTAGTTTGTCAAAATAGAACATACTAAGAAAAAGACCTAGGGATTAGGGGTGAGCATCACCCGCCCGTCCAACCCACCTAATCAATTTTGGGTTACATTTTAGCAACCCGAAACCCGCCCAATTTTAGAATATTAAATTTGTAACCCGACGAAATTATTGGTCGGGTTAACCCGACTTAATGTTTATATATATAATTTTAATGTTTTTTTAATTATTTTTTCCTAATTTTTTGACTTTTATATAATATATATTTAAAAATAATTTAAAAAAATAAGAATATATCTTATTCGGTCGGGTTGGGTTACATTGGGCGGTTTATCAGAACCGTCCAACCCGACTATTGTAATTTCGGGTTGGCATTTATTAACCCGAATTCAACTCAGGTTACCTTTTGGTCGGGTTATTCGGGTTCGGGTTGGTCGGGTTAAAGCGTTTTTTGCACACCCCTACTAGGGATTGAAAAGTTCCTGCCAATAGTAGTTGACGTATTACCCCTTAATTATAAGTGGGAGGTTCTTGATTTAACCATTTGAGAGGGTAGATAGAGTCCTTCGCATCATTTAACTGTGGGCTCTTTCTATCAATAGGGAGTTCACTTTCAAGTCAGCTTACCAAGCCCTACAACAAAGCAAAATTTCTCACCACCAACTTGCGACATCTCCGATATATTGGCGAAATCTATGGAAGGCAAAAGTTCACCCCAGACACAAGCTTCTTTGGTGGAGAATCTTTGCAAATGCGTTGCCAGTGTGGTCTAGGCTTGCAACAATGTTTAGTATTGGATCTAACTTATGTTCAATCTGTGACCAACATGAAGAAACCATTTACCATCTCTTTTAGACGTGTGAGTTGTCCAAGCGAATATGGTTTTCATCTATCTGGGGTATTCAAGTAGACCAACTCCAGGTCAGTTCCATAACGGATATTGCAAACTTATTCTTCTCAGATAATCAAATGCTAGGACCAATGATAGATCATGACAATATTGTACTGTTTGCTTCTATTTGCTTGGAGGGAATTTGGTTGAGTGGAATTCCATTATACATAACAAGCACAAATCTGCTCTGAATCAACTAGTACAAAGGACTTTAGTGGGTTTTAACTTGTATTCCCAAGTTTTGAGTTCAACTAAAGGTCTGTAATACCTTGGACAAGATGCATGGCTGCCTCCTCCACCACTATGTACTAAACACAATGTAGATGCGACTGTTTGAGATGATTACTCTGTTGCTATGTCAGTGGCTCGAGATGATAATGGTGTTGTACTTAATCTATTCACTCAGAAATGTAGTGAAATTAACCCTTTGGTCATTGAAGCCAAGCCATCTTTTTGGCTATCAACCAGGTGATTGTTAACAATTGGAAATCTGTGGTTATCGAGAGCGATTGTAAGAATGCTCTAGCTGAGTTTGAAGGGTACGACACTTATTGTCACTGGGAAATTAAGGACCTGATATCTCAAAGAAAGTTGTTGCTTAGCTATTTTGATTTCTTTTAGTTTTGTACTATTCATAGGGAAAATAATTGTGTAGCGCATAATACAGCTATTTAGGCTGCTTCAACTCTTTCTTTTGGTTGTTTTTCTGCTTATAATATTCATAATATGGTCTTTTCTGACCGCTAGACTGTAAATGTAACTTAGTTCATTGTTAAGGCTGGTTGTGGCTTTTCCCTAGGCCTTCTTTATTTTGTTTCTTTTTTAATGAAGTGTTTCTTTAGCCAAAGAAAAAGTACCTGATAGTCTAATCATTTTCTTGTACTTCTAATAACAATATGTTCTACTTTTATTTGGCAAGAAATTTGACAAAAGCAATAATTTCACATTAATATATTGCACTAGTTTTGGGAAAAATACTAGTTTTGGGAGTTTTAAGGACAACCATAATATAAATTATTTGCATTTCTTTTGGAACTTCCCAATTGACACAGGAAAAAAGGACAAAAAGTGTAATGCCCCAAATCTCATTTCGGGTATACTTTGGGAAGATCATGCGTATTTAAGTGATAGTCTATGAGCCCAAAGGTACTTTCAAGCTAGCACTTTTGAGTGATGCCTACTGGTGTTACAAAAAGACTAAGGTAATTGAACTCTTTTTGCTTTTGTTGTGTTCTAGAATATAGTTCAGACTATTTCAAATAAAGTTTTCGAACGCCTTTATCACGTTTCAAGGTTTACCAATTATGTGATGGCTAATCGTGAGTAACTTTGGTTGGAAAGGAATAATAGAATTATTGAAAAGGTTAAGGGGATATCTTATAATTTTTTGTAACTTTTTCTATAGTATTTCTAATAGATTATCTGTGTTTCTTATAGAAAACAATTAATTATAGAATTGTAGTACACTACTAGATATATATATTCAACTATGTCTTGTTATATTATTAAAATATATCGGACAATAGAATCCAAATTCATATTTGACCTATATGCTGAAGTTACTAAACATTTGAAATTTATGTATCTAGACAATTTTTAGATGAAAATATTGCTAAAAATTTTGAGCATATTTTTTCACCCAAATATAAGTTATTATCCCAATTTCTCGGTTTAAATGCAATTGGTATAGTTTAAAATAGTTTGTTATCAAATTTTGAGATATTCTAAGGTAATTTATATGTGAAAAAATCAAATTCGAATTGATTTTATTGATTTTTAACAATAATTTGCAAACTATCAAAAACTATCGAAATAGTATCGAAAATGTCACTTGATTGAAATGGTATTGAAAACTACTGAAGTTTATCGAAAGTACTACTTTCATAAGAATTATATCGAAAATTATCGAAAAAGCTAGTTTCAACAAAATTTTATCAAAAATACCAACTTTTTATAAAAATGTAACTTTTATCGAAAACTTTTGACAATTAACATGATTATTTGTTAAAACTCACAACATTTAACCCAAAATTGATTTTAATATATAAATTACTTGAGAACATCTCGAAATCTTGTAATAAGCTATTTTAAGCTATACTTATTGTCTATAAACTCGGTTTTCAAAATAGTATTGAAGAATTTGACAATTTTTTTTTTTAAAGAAACTATGCCTTTTAAGGGGTATTTTTGTCAAAGAGCATATATTTCAAAGGTTTATTAAGTTGGGATAGAGGTCAAATTAGAATATTTTCAATGTAATATATTGTCTAATTTCTCACCATAGAGGTATCTTCTTCTATTATCTCTTATTTTCACTTCGTTAGGTCTCCTTTTCGCCTAATTAATTTAATAACTATTAAATTACCTTGTATGAAAATTCTCTCCATCTCTTATCTCTCTACTATTCACTTTTGTCTCTAAAGCTTTATCATATTAAATCAAATGATTCAATCTAATAGAGGCAAAGGAGAATAACTACAAAATGATATTGACAAGTATAAAAACAAACACAACTACAAAACGACATACTAAAAATTGACATCCCCTTTAAAACGATGTTGATTTGAAAATGATAGTAAATGACATCGACTGTTGAATGACAATTTACAACAACTTTAGAATAGACATCGCATATTATAAACAAGGCTTAATTGTAGAAAAAAGCCCTGAAGTATGGCCTTTTTGTAGTTTTAACATATCTTTTGAGTTGCGCAAAATTATATTTATACATTTGAAATCTCTGTAAATTTTTATTTTCTGTGTACAAATTTAGTGATTTATGCTTACTGTTCTAAGTTATTTTCAAGGGATAATATCACTTTTATACATTGTATTTTGATACTTTGTTCAAATTATACTTTGTGTTTTAGTTATTATCAAAATTGATATTTAGATTTGAAATGTATTATAAATTTATATCCTGACACCAATTTATAGTAGTTAATTTACCAAGATGCTGTTTAAAAACTTAAAAATAAACTATATAAAAACTGATCCAAGAATAAGTTTATTAAATCATCTTGGTAAATTAATTGCTCTAAATTGGTGTCAGGTATAAATTTATAACAAATATTAAATCTAAGGATCAATATTGATAATAACCAAAATATAAAGTACAAACTGATGAAAGTGTCGGAATACAAGGTATAAAAGTGATATTATCCATATTTTCAATAGATGGTAACTGTTTGTCAGCAGAAAGATAAGATAGCCTCAATTCAAATTCTGTATTTTAGTAGATAATTTTTTGGTCAGTTTGGACACAAAATGTAGATATTTTTTGAAGTTTTTAGATATGGAGGTATAATTTTGTACAAACTAAAAGATATGGTTAGAAAGACAAATTAGAGGGGTTTTGTTTTTTTTTTTTCTTCAGTTATCTCTATAAACAAAAACGTGCCAAAAAAAGAGAGCCACATCATTTAGAAAACGAGAATAACTGAACGGAAAAGGAAAAAAAATAAAAGTAAAAAGTTTTCTTAGTCAAATAGCTGAATTTTAGATCATAGTTTACAAAATAACCGTTTTTCACACACTATTAAATAATAGCAAAATTTTAAAAATTATTTAAAAAATGGCCATTTTTAATATTTAGTATATCATAATATATTGATTTATTTTTTGAAATTGATTTACTCTTTCAAAAATTTACTTTATAAAAATTTGATTTACTTTTTAAATAATAGATCAACTAGAAAACAGCTATTTTCAAAATAAAATTATAAAACGGTCATTTATTAAATAGGTGTAAAAAAGCAGACATTTTTTAAATTGATCTTAAAAAAGAGGCAATTTCTTATAAATACTCAAAAATAAAACGACGACGTGAACCGGACAGTACGACAATAATAAGCCCAAAATGAAGTGGGCCCAATATGTTGAAAGTCCATTTTTAGCCCCATGCCGGCTGCACATTGCACAAGGCCTGTCTAAGAAGCAAAGGGGTAGGCCGAAGACGTACGGACTCGAGAGTAGCGTGGATGCAAAATGAATGAGACGGCGGAGATAGAGGAAGAGGAGTACGAAGCTGAAGGTGCTAGTGGCGCTGCTACTGGTACTGGTACTGGTACGGGTAGTCCCAAAATTGAGACCCACTGGTGGTGGGGCGCAGCCAGCGCTGGTCAACTGGGATGGGGCATAGCTTCCTTCAGAAGAGGCTACGCGGGACACTCCAACCTCATGCCCCTGAAAGCCTTCGCCGTCGCCTCCCTCTTCGTCGGCGCCGCCGCCTCCGCCTCCTTCGCTGCCCTTCATGCCTCTGGCATCCACAAGGTCTGTTTAGTAATTTCCTGCCCTCGGATCCCTCTTGTTCTTCGTAGCTTAATTGTATGAAATTAAAGGGGGGGAAAAAAAAAGTTAGGATCGATGAACATGGTGGAGTCTGCTTTATGTTCCCTATTGCATTAATATGCCCAATCAAATGTATATTCGTAAAGGTCTGTGATTTCATATAGTCCACTGCATACATTATTACTTTACCATGAAGGATTAGTTTCAAATGCATCAATTATCATCCATGGTGTGTGGGTTTTGTCTAGAATGCTCAATCAGTTACTCTCATGCTAGAAAAGACTTGCTTTTGTGGACCAAGAATTAAGTCTAGTCTATGTCATTTGTGCCACGTTTATTTATTTATTTATTTATTTTTTTCAAATGCTCTGACATTTTGTGTTTAGAATTCTACAGTTTGGATCTTGGTGTCACAGGTATTTTCTTCCCTTTTTATTATGTACAATTCCCATCAGGATAAATCTTCTCTTCAGGCTCATGTGGTGAATTCTGCTCTACTATTTAACTCTTCAATTCTTTTCTTGATAATGCTCTAAACCCAATTCTTGTTTTCTCATAGGTGGAAGACATGATGGAAGTTGGTGCAAATATGAGGACTGGACTTGGGATTCGTCCAAGAACTCGAGATGAATAACAACATCATTTTTGTCTTTCAGTCCACATTTGCCCTTTTCCAAATTTCTGCATACGTACGAGGATCATGTTTGACATTGCAGCTGCAGGTTCTTGAAAATTCTGAAATAATGAGAAAATTTACCGCCGTCTCTTTTTCGATCACTTCACTTGTATCGTGTTTCAGACCAAATTCTCATTGCTCTCTGAATGCAGATCTTAATAACATTATTGGTGCAGAAACATAGTAAGAGAATACGTGTTACTGGAACAAAATAGAAATTATTCCTAGTAGCAATTCATTTTCAACAAAGCTCCATGTTATTGGACTAGTAGAAGCTATATGTTGTTATCTGGTTTTAAACACTTACTAGTTTCTACCCATAAATGCAAAATGAATAATGGAGCTTAAAACTACTAGAATTATGTATATTTATAATTTTTCTTTTGAGAGGAATTGCATGTTTATAATTATCCATCATGAGACCAATTGTAATATTTCGGAAACTTTCAAATGTTTGGAGTAGTTTCATAAACAATGTGGCTTTTTTCTTTTATAATTTTTTTTTTCGCCTGATTTTTTATTTATTTATTTATATTTTTAAGGGTGTGTTTATGGATCGAGGAAGGCCTATTTCAGTAATTTTACTCACAATATATATTTTTTCGAGGAAATTTTACTCACATTTTAAAACCAGAGAAAAGTAGGGAACGTGGGGTAATTAGTGGGAGTGGTGGCTATAACCGCCCTTAACCGTCACTACCCCAAGAAAGTCGATGTAAAATCTAAGATATTGAGTTTCACAACGTTCAAAAGACAAAATAAAACGAAAAAAACAGTGAAATAGAGGGACAGAGAGTCTGGTTGGAAGTGTAAGAGAATGCTCGTTGAAACGTGAGAAAAATATATAGTCGAGAGAAATGGAAGGGAACAGGGAAGAAGGCATAAGAAAAGGGCCTTGGAAGGCTGAGGAAGATGAGGTACTGATTAACCATGTCAGGAAGTATGGCCCTAGAGACTGGAGCTCCATTCGATCCAAAGGCCTTCTTCAAAGGACCGGCAAGTCTTGCCGTCTCCGTTGGGTCAATAAGCTTAGACCCAATTTGAAAAAGTAAGATCATTCATCACTTACATTCTCATTCTCTCTCTATTTCTCCTTGTTTATAGACATGAAAATATGTGTTACATATCAAAAACGTGCATATCTAACATGGGTTTTTGCCATAATCTTTTTTGGAACATCGAATTTTCTTAGTGGATGCAAATTTTCATTGGAGGAGGAGAGGGTGGTGATCGAGTTGCAGGCACAATTTGGGAACAAATGGGCTAGAATCGCAACATATTTGCCTGGAAGAACCGATAACGATGTCAAGAATTTTTGGAGTAGTAGGCAGAAAAGGCTGGCAAGAATTCTGCAAACATCGCCAAATTCTTCCAAATCGCAGAAAAACAAGGGGGAAGGTCCCAGTTATAATGAGGTTCCCACTTTCGAGGTAAATGGAATCATTGTTGAAAGTCGAAACCATTTGGAATTTGTTCTTGATGCAATTTTGGGGTCCTGCATTTATCTGATAAAGACAATCTCTTACTTCCGGTTTTCAATCATTTTCTTTTATCACTTTCTGCACAATGATACTCTCGAAGATGGAAAAATGAAACTCATTTTCCCTTTGTCCTCATCTTTAGATGATAATAAAAAAACAGTAAGAACAAGGGTAGTGTGATGTATTTCTTTAGTTGGTGGATATAGTAATGCTAATTTTTAAGGAAGTCAGATTTTTCGTTTTATTATAGAAGTGCAAGGCCTTCATGTTCTCCCTGTCTCTTGTTGGTAATGTAGTTTTTTTTCCCCCCCTATCCTTAGGCTCGAAATTTCTCCTCTTCATCAGGAGAATCGTCATCAAAGGTACTTCCACGCTCATCATCATGCATTCAGAACTCGGACATGATTAAAATGGTGCCGCTACCTGATCTAGTCAACCCTTCTAAACTGGTTAATTTTGATCAAGATCTTGGTCATCAACCAGAGTTCAACACTACAGAGAAGAATCTCTGCATTGGTTCACAACCATTGATCCCTTTCCCTCCAGCTTTAAAGTCCCAGCCAGACCTCACATTTTCGTCGGAAAGCCAAGACCATTTGGCCAGATTCGGCGACCCTTATTTCGACGTGTTCGGCTCTCTGGATGCTTCGAAACTTGGAAATGGAGCAGAACTTTCCTTTGGACCACCGTTTCTTGAACCAACGGAAAGTTGTAGAACTGGTGGAGCAATTGAGAAATTCGACACTACCCCTGATGTCTTCTTCGATGACTTTCCCATAGACATGTTTGATCAAATTGAACTGCTTCCAAAATCATCACAGCAGTGACCAAGACTTACGTTACATTAAATTAATTGAACTTGTATTAGTTTCTTTAGCCCATAACTAGAACTTTGACAAGAAACTTGTGATGTGCCATTATTCTTTATATCAAGTAGTCAAGACTTGTGTCAACACTTTAGTTGGCCATGCGTAGCCTCTTTTTTTCATTTTATGGTAATCAATTATCTAAAATAAGTTCATTCTCTCGTATGAGAACTCTCTCTTTGGAAACTTCATATTTCAGCACATTACTTTTTATTTATTTATTTATGTTTATAACTTTATTTATATTTATAACTTTATATATTTGCTAAACAGTAAAGGAAAAGCCAAAACTTGTCTTTCAGCCCGAACACTCGGTCAACATCAATTAGCTACAATAATTATGTTGACCTCTTATGATAGAACGGAGGAGTAACATTCATTTCCAATCAACAGTCACCAAAGCAGATCATAATCATTCTTCAGGAAAAAGCGACGCATATCTGTTACAAAAGAAAACCTTCTTCTGCAATTTCTTCTTTAATCACAACCCACAAAAGGGGCTAGCATCAAACCAAATACATGAAAACCCGGATTAAAAAGACAAAACCACAGACTGATCAACTTCTTCATCCAACGACCGTTGACCCTCCAAAATGAGTCTCAAAATAAAGGGTTCAGACCAAAAAAAGAATCCAATGCATCAAATAACGTTTATGGTAATCACTCGGGTACTTCAACGACATCTGTTGTGGAGTCTATATGTAGGTACCGGACACCGGAGAGGCCTTTTTGTGGTACCTGAAATTCTCCTCTCGAATACGACTCGTCCCTGTAGAAGACTGGCCTTTTTAGTAAAGCATGGGCACAATAATCTACTTCATATACAGTTACACCCTCCATAAATGTCGATACTGCAACTCCAACTCCTTCCCCTGAACATAACCAAAGTATAAGATCGTTATATGTAATAATGTAAATATCTATAAAAAATGAAATAACATAAAGCTTTACCATGAGTGACAAGAAGTAGGTTTTCATTGGGATACTTATCAGCGAGGGCCTTAATAACGTGTACATATCTATTTCTTGAAGCGTTCACTTGCTCTGGCCACTTGGGCAACTGCAGTTCATCAAGAAAACGACGACTATTAAGCAAAAACGACATCTTTTGTCCTACTAAAAAATGAACCCCAGAAAATCTTTACGTTACCTCTTTGTAGACTGGCTCAACAGAGCGATCCACAGTCCCATCCGGGAACAAACCCTCCAGCTCCGAGACATTGAACCCGAAGTCCCCATCTCGGGGCGCCGATACGGGTCGGATCGCCTCGTTGTTCAGCATCTCGCAGAGTCCGTACTCGATCGATACTTTGATCTTCGAGGCGTCGATCGGGACGGAGCCGCCGGTGACGGCGAAGAGGCCGGAGATGACTTCGCAGGCGGTCTGGACGCACCGGAGGAACGGCGACACGAAGACCCGATGGATCGGGAAACCCAGATTGTTTCGGAGCTTCTGGCCCGTGCTGAACGCCCGGATCAGACCCGATTCGAAAAGAGGCGGGTCCCAGGGGCGCGCCGCCTTGGAGACCCAGAGGTGCTCGAAGTTGTCGAGGCGGTCACCGTGCCTCATGACGACGACGTTTTGGTGGTGGGCCGGTGGGCCCTGGTGGGCGAATGGGCCGTTATGGCGGGCTTGGGCCGGGGTTTGTGTGTCCGATGGGTCCATTGGCGGAGGGGAGCGAGAGACTTGGATCCGAGTCGGAGAGTTTTTCTTCCTGTTGGAGAGTAGAAATTGCGTAAGAGAGAGTGGTTTAGGGAATCTGGTGGCAAACGGTAAGCCTAGCATTATTTTCTAAAGGGGAATAATCCAACTAACACAATATAATAAAATTAGTTAAAAAAAGAAAGAAACAACTGTAACATATAGTAATAAATTGTATATATTCGAATTAAACGAAATTAAAGTGTTAATAATATAACAACCGTCGATATATATATATATATATATATTGGCAAATTCAAAAGACTATCAATATTTAGGCATGAAATTTCCTTAAAAAAAATATTTAGGCATGAAATATAGTACCGTAGAAACTTGAAAGTTTTATTGGGGCTGAGAAAATAAGCAAATCCAAGTGGTTAACTTTAATTGGAAAAATGGTCTCTTTATAGATACTTGTGAGAAGAGATTTGAGAGTTGAGACTTCGGGAGGTTCGTCCATCGAGTGGGGGTGAGACGTACTGGACCCGCCAGGCAATGGGTAATTTTGATTGACCATATTGACCCTCGAGGAGTTAGAGGATTGGAATTTGAAATTGAAAATTAAACTGGTTTAAGCATATGAAATAGTGCTTTTCAGAATTAATAATAATGAGTTAATGATAGGGACACCAAAATTATACACCAGAAAATTACACCAGTGATGTGGCATTACTTTCAGCTTTATAATTTTCAACAGTGTGGTCCCACTCTTAAATAAAAAATAGTTAAAATGCATACCACATTATTTAGTGTGAGTGTTTGGTGCAAGATTTTAGTGTCTCTATTATTACTCTATCAGCGATATCTAAATTTGAGAGAGCCTTTTGTTTAAAAAATAAATAAAAAAAATGGAGAGAGCCTTTGTGGAAAAATGACGTGGTTAGGCATGGTCTGTCTAAGCAATACCGTGGATTTGGTGTTTGTCATGATTAGTGACGTGGATGGCTGACGTATGCCAATTTTTGTGTTTTCTACCACTCTTTTCCAAGAAATTAAGTACGAAAGTCGTTGGCTAACTTTCTTTTTCTTTGTTTCGATTTAGGACGTCTTGGCGAAATGATTTTATTTTATTTTTTCAAAATAGTAATAGTTCAAAAAAATCTAAAATTTTACAATGGTAATAAAATGCAAAAAAAAAAAAAAAAAATTGAAATGTAAAAGCAAAACCATATTATTAAATTTTTTATTTAAAAACCCTACTACATACAAATACAAATGTAAAATCATAATAGAGCGACAATTATTAAATTCTATATCTCTTGACTTATATACTTTAACTTTAGGAATCTAATCCCTACAAAATAATTATAAGCATTATAAAAAAATCTAAAAAGTATAAAAACAAAAATTATTAAAGAAAAAATTGAATTTTTTTATAATATTAATATAAATGAGAGAAAAATGAATAAGAAAGACATGTTAACATATCATTAAGTATTGTATAATTTAGTTATTAAATAAAATTACAAAAATTTGAAATGTAAAAGCAAAACCATATTATTAAATTTTTTATTTAAAAACCCTACTACATACAAATACAAATGTAAAATCATAATAGAGCGACAATTATTAAATTCTATATATCTTGACTTATATACTTTAACTTTAGGAATCTAATCCCTACAAAATAATTATAAGCATTATAAAAAAATCTAAAAAGTATAAAAACAAAAATTATTAAAGAAAAAATTGAATTTTTTTTTATAATATTAATATAAATGAGAGAAAAATGAATAAAAAAGACATGTTAACATATCATTAAGTATTGTATAATTTAGTTATTAAATAAAATTACAAACTTTTTCATTCAAAAGAAAAAAAAGGTCCTTCAAAAAGGGGAAAAAAAAGAAGAAGTAGTATAAGCTTCAACACTAAAACCAAAAATTAAATCTTCTATATAAAAACTCTCCATATAAATAAAATATAAACTTAACAACTAATTTGAATTTAAGTGAATGTATACAGCATATATATATAAAAATAAAAAACATATATCAAGAAATTATTGTTAGAAAAATTATTACAAATAATAATAATAAATCTAGAAATTTAAATGCTACGGGAGCAATAATATTATTAGAAATAATCTAGCAAAATTAAATGATAGGATAAATCATAAAAATTTCACAATATATAAGATAAAGGAAATTACAGAGTAAGTTTTAAGAAAACCAAACCAAGTCTTGTGTTTCACACAATCTCCTTAAAACAGTTACGCTTCATCTCCGGAGTACTACGAGGACTGGTAACAGCATCTGTTTCTTAGGATAAAACGATTTACGAATAGTAACATTGCACTAATTTGCTACTCCTAATGATCTGAGTCACATCCAAACTTTATCACCAAGACAACACTAAGGAGGCTCAACCTTCTAAGAACTTGACTACACCAAAGGAAGAAGAACTCGAATTCTCACAACTACCAACTAACTTGTGCCTAACTGCCATAGAGAAATTTTAGAGAAAAGAGAGAGCAGATTACTTTGGTGTATGTAAAAATGAAAGAAAGGATCTCGTTTTATAGTGTTCAAGGGGGAAACATACATTAAACATCCCAATTAAAATGGTAAAAAATATTTGGTTGTTACAACAATAAAGCCAAAACATTTTGGTTGTTATGCCTGTTGCATATAGCAGTTTTTCCATTCCAACTACCTCACTTTGGATATCAATTTCTCATTCACCCAAGCTCCATTTTAGGCATATAAATATATCACTTTGATGTATTCGCGAAGGAGAACATGATACAATCAAGAGTACCCACTAACACAAAGTAGATCCCACTCATTTTTATGCCTCAAATTGGCCATTTACAGTGGTTTATATAACCATTTTCTAACAATTATTTGATTTGATTTTGTCTTCACTTTTCTATATTTATAGAGGATAGGAAGACTTTGAATTTAGAATAGAAAAATGCTGTTAGAGAACAAAAAAATCATTTTCTAATAGTAAATTAGGTGAAATACACTCCTTCTACAGTCAATTTTAGAAAATACACCACTCCTAATAGTTTTCATGTAGCTACATCCCTTTAAAAAAAATGAGGTACAAAAAGACTTTTATAACCTTAAGTCAAAAGTGCTAGACATGGAACTTGATCGACAAAAAAAAAAAAAAAAAGAATATTGAGCAGTAGATAGGATGTCAGGAACTCTAGACATGAGTGTTGAGCGGCGTTAAATAAGGTGTCTACTGTCTAGCAACTCGACCTCTCCAGTCTAGCTAGATCTGGATCTTTGTTTGAATGTTATGCGCAAGATATGGTATCAGAAGCATTAGACACGAGTGTTGAGAGGCGCTATACAAGATGTCTAGCAACTCGACTTTCCTTGTCTAGCCAGAATGTAGATACTTGATAAGATAAGTACTAAGGACATTTTTGTATTTAAAATAATTTAAAACTTAAAAATGTGTATACTAAAAAATTATTAAAAGGGGTGTATTTTCTAAAATACACTATAGCAAAAATGTGTTTTGCAAAGAACCCCTTTTCTAATTCTACTTTTTTCCTCCTCAATTTTAATTTCAAAAATTGAACAAAGAATAGAAATTTAAAATTTAAGTTGGTCCTTAAATGAATAAAGATGAAAATTTATATCTTATATAGGGGACATTGTTGGAAGAAAAATAACTTTAATGGGAGCAAATTAGAAATTAACAAAACTCTTACATATAAAATGAAAAAAAATTAAAAAATTAAGTGATAGTTAGAGCTCTTTTTGCCAAAGGCCTCGTGGAAATATGCCTTGACACACGCCAGTCGCCACATTACTAATAAACGGACAAAAAAGAAAAGCAAGCTCTTTGTTGTGTAATTTACGCATGCAATTCAGAAAAAGCAAAGGCCAGCGTGATCACGTTTTTAATAAAAAAGATTATTGTAATTTCTCAAAATGCAGCATCAGCCATCAAATGTTGACAAATTCGAATCTTTTTTGTTCGAATTACAGGCTTTGTATTTTGAATTCTGTCATGTTGCATTCGTTCCTTTGTATCATTTGTATAAAATTTATCATTCCGTGCATAACTTGAACAAATGATGCCTTATGGTTTATTCTTTATTTTTCTTTGGCTAAATTATTCGAAAAAGTAAATTAAATATACAAATAAAATTAACAAAGAAATTAAATTAAAACTTAAACTTAAGCTGATCAGAAGAAGAAGATGAGCTATATGGGATGGGACCAAAAACTTGTGTTCTTTTCCCAATTTTGATCTCCAGTTAGGTAGATAATGTTTGATGGTCAAAATATAGCAAACCGATGATTCTCTCCCCCCCCTCCCCCATGTGTCTTAGTATAACAAACTGACTTTTGTTTTCATCTGTCTCAGTAAAAATTTAGCTTGTAGAATTACGTAATCGAGTGGATGAGGTGATTTAATTTGTATGGTTAATTTCACTTTTAGCACCTGAAGGTTTATCTTTGCCCCATTTTGGCACTTGATTTTTAAATTTATGTACTTTACAACCCAAAAATGCTAATATTGTAGATTCAACTCTTTTGTAATTGTCTGTAAAAAATAGACAGAAAACTGATAATTTGATCAATTATCACGGGTAGAAATGTATCATTGCTTAGAACAGGAAATGTCTTTTCCTCCCCCCCCCCTAAACCGATTCTTTACTTTTTTTTTTCCTTTTTCCCCCAGGCTCCCTTTGGTATTCTTACAATTTTAAACCCCAAGCTTCTTCCCTTCTATATTGCTTATCTGTAAGTGAAAATTTAGGATTTTCTTGTAAGCTTGAATCAAGAGAATTCGAAGCTTTTTTCCTCAAAAAATTCAACAAAGGAATAGATTAATCTACGAGATGGTCAATTGGATTAGATGACACTGGCTGAGGTAGTCAATCTATTAGTAAGGAAATTGGGCATCAAGCGGCTGCAACTTGTCATAATCTAGTATGGGGGAATCAACTGAAAGAAGATAATCTAATTTATCCATGGTGGAATGATGAGGTGATTAGAGCATGCTTTGCAATCTTCCTGAGTCTCATGCTTTACAAATTATTTTTTGGTTAGTAAACTATCTAAATTTAAGAATTAGGGGCTAAAAGGGACAAAAATAAAATTTCGAGGGCCATGATTTTAAGCCTAAAATTGTTTGACCAATTTTATTGTTGCATCAACCCATTGTTTGATTTCAAGGGTTAAAAGGAGAGGAAATTTGATTTTTTAATGGTAATTTTTCAAAAAAATTGAAAAATCCCGGATTTTGAAATTGTTTGAAAAATCCCGAATTTTAATTAAAAAAATATAATTTTTAAAAGTATTTAGAAAAATACAACTTTTATTAATTGACGAGATACTTGAAGTAACCTATCAAATGACCTGAGTTAACTTGACCGGTTACCTCAAATAACTAGAATAGTTACTCTAAGTAACCCAACTAGTTACCTTGTGTACCTTTGAAAAATACCATTTATGTAGAAAAAGTAGTATTTTGCTAAATATTTATTACGAATATTATTTTTCTTAATTTTTTTTAAAAAGTGATATTTTTCTAAATCAATCCGGAATTTTTCAAAAAATTCAACACATCGGGAATTTTTCAATTTTTGGAAGTCGGTCCCATATCTTAGCATCTCACATGTATACATATGTTTACGGGCATAGAAACTTGGGATTTAAAAGCTAATTGAGACTTAACTCAATTGGTCTATGATTCTTGGGAGTATATGGGAGGGGAGAGATTCGAATCCTAATTAGGCCAATTTATGTATAAATTTCATAATAAAAATTTAATCTGGGGATTTAAAGAGGGGAACTTGTGAGGTGTTTTATCATCTATATTCATATGTATAGGATCGTACATAACAACATAAAGGAAATTTAAAAAAAAAAGGACCAGCAGCAACAACAGAGAGTGGATTAGTGAAAAAATAGCAGGTAGAGCAGAGAAGAAATAGAATGAGAATAGTTAGAAGCCGAATTGGAAGAAGAAGTCTCCTGTCATTCTCAATAATTCCTACTCTCGCTCAATTCTCATTTATTTGATCATTTAGTTTTTATTTTTAGTTTTTCATCATGTTTGCAAGTTTTTATTCATAGTTTAGTTATTCCAATTATGAACTAAATATTTGTTTTTAGGATGTTAATGGATTTGGACCATGAATTTTAATTTTTCTTAGTTGATTTTTAATTCCAATTACTTTATATTACCAAATAATTATTCTATCATTACTTAATACTTTTAATTAAATTGGCCACTCAGTTAACTGATTAGGAAATTCTAGACTAAATTGGAAGTGGAGGTTGGGAATAAGTTCATGAATAGAATAATATAAATTGTATGGGATAGGAATATACTCATAGGTTCACATAGTTTTAATAGAAATAATAGAACCTAAAGAATCTTTTACTTAATTTAATTTGCATACGAATATAGTAAATTATTAAGTAATAATATTATTGCTAAGTCTTGGATGAGATTAGTAATAAACATAAAGATTTTCTAATTGGTGCTCGGGTAAAATAATTGGATTAAAAAAAGAATAATAAAAAATTAAGAAGATTGAGAAGGTGAAATTAGTATCCTATGGTATCTCAAATTTGTATTTTTCTCTACATAGTTTTTGGTAGTTTCGTTGATAAAGTATTTTGTTTTTATTTTTTTTCATTAGTACTTTTCTTTTCTTTATCTTTCAAATTTGATTTTTAATTTGTTAGATAAAATTAATGTTAATCCAATTTCAATAGTTAGTGGAATAATTTTAATTAATCAATGTCTGTGGGAGCAATACTTTTTTTTTTTTTTTAAAAAAAGGAAAGAACTTCATTAATACTCACATAAGGGTTATAATAGCCAATCATGTTATATATAACCTCTTACAATGAGAATCCGGAAAACAATCTATAAATTTGAATATAACAAATTTTTCGGAAATCTCGGAGCACTGGTGATCCCCGTGGGAACAATACTATTTCCTAACATTATATTACTTGTTTTGCAACTTCATGCACTGGTGAGTTTTTTTTACAAAATTGCAATAAGGGTCGGGGTTATTGCCACTTTTGTGGCTAAAAAACATTGGCTCAAGACTCTCTTCCCAAAAATTTATTGTACAAGCTACTTATGCAACATCATGTGTTGCCGCTATAACATTAAGGTTAACATTTGGTACATCAAATCGTGTCAAATTATTATCTAAAAGGACAAAATAATAACCTAAAATATATCATCGCTATAGATTCTTATACCGTGTCATCTTCATCCTTTTCGTTCAATTTATTGCGGTGACAAAAATCTTTGCAATTGCTCAAAATTGTGATTGATGATTGTACTTATTTTTGCAATTTATCTTTTGCGATGACATGAATATCTATTGCAACGACAAATGGTGTTACGATATAACCAATTTCCTGTAATGCATGGATAGGTATATACCTTTCTTGGCTTTGCCGTCAGGCTTGGCTTTAGGTGACCCGTAGCTATGACACTGAGATTTCTCGTGGGAGAAAGAAGATAGGTCGTTTGAGATAGGAATCTCAGGGAACATTTGAAGATTGAAGAGAAGTTTGCTAATAGACGAAGGTGAACGTACCTGAAAGCGAACACGAGAGCTACATGGTAAAAAACATAACTTATTATAATACATTTGTAAAAAAGTGCTTTTCTCTCAACAAGATCTCAACCCCGGATTTGACCCATGGGTGTTAATCCCTCATTATATAATTGTGAGTGAAGACACCATTGACGATGGTTCTTCAAAGTTTTTGCATAGCTATCCATTCGGATTTTGAATTTTTCCTATCGCTAATTATTCTAATAAAGTATCTATGTAAATAATGTAAGTTTTTGGTTGGAATATGTTTGCTGATACAAGTTTTTTTCTTGAAAAAATATGCGTGTCAGAAGAGGCAGAGGGAGAAATAGGGGACGGTATTTTTTTCTCAAATTCTTATGAAATTGATATATATATTTTTTTTGAAAGCAGAAATTCATATAATTTTGAAAAGCTTAATGAAAAAAATTATAAAATAGCTCCCATCAGTATTTTTGTCAAGTAATACACAGACTGGACGAAACAACCAATATTGTAACAAATGAATTTGATAGGGAATGAGTATAACATGAAAAACTTCGAAGGAAAAAGGTCTACGAAGTCCATAACGCTGTAATTCACTAATTTGTTCTTTCAAAACCTTTAGAGAAAACTACACGGGATGCCTTCTTTGGCATCGGGTGTAAGGGTAGGGTTATACCCTTTTTCTAAAGTTGTAACCTTTATATCCTTTAAAAAAGAAAAAGAAAACATTAGAGCTAGTTTTGCAAATTTATCCTTATGTTGATTCTAAAATAGATAGACGAGTAATTGACTTAGCTGGCCACGATGTTAACTCGAAAAAAAAAAAGAAAAAAAAAACGATTGTAGCTTCCTTCCTAGTGCTTGGTGAGAAACAAATTAACCCTCCCAATTTTCCTGGGAAACAAATAGCTCCGCCAATACTTGTAAATTCAAATTTTTTTTTTCCCGATTTTGAGGTATTTTCTCTATATTTTGACCGATTTGGTTTTGATTTTCTCGATATTTTCGTTTATTTTATTCCTCAATTTTTTAGGGAAACAGACAGGTTCACCAATGTTTCTAGATACAGTTTTGTTTGGATTTTTTTCCTCCATATTTTGATCAATCTAACTTTGAATTTCTTTGTATTTTTTACTTTCTATCTTGATTTGAAATAGATTATTCCCTTTCAATTTTTCTGGGTAACGAAACAGTATTCTCGATGTATCTAACCCAAACTTGTCTCGATTTTTGAGCATTTTTTTATCCACATTTTGGGTTTTTGTCAACCAAAGTACGTTTTTGTTCTTATATTGATTATTTTTCTCTTACTTCTAGATTTTGGTCGATAACACCATTTTTGTTCCAATTTGAGCTATTTTTCTCTTAGTTTTGGATTTTGGTTTATTTAATTTCGAGGTACTCGATATTTTTATTGATTTTCTTCAAAGTTTCTGGGATTTGCTTTGAGTTCGTGTCACAATTTGGTTACTACATTGGAGTTTTTAATGGCTAACTTCTAAGAGAACTATGTATTGCATCCATTATATTTTGTACGTGACCTGATTTTGAGCTATTTCTTTTGCTATCGTAACTTATTAATTGATGAGAAGTAAGATACTTATGATATTTGATTTGTTGGAATGAGTTTCTATTAAATGTTATTTACCATCTGATTTTGGTACTTTTATATTTTATATTTGATAGAGTAAAACCTCTTAATAACCTCGATTAAATAATAAAATCTTCCGGTCCCAACTCGGGTAACTTAGTAAATTAATAATCTCGCTAAATGTATAAGATAATATTTTTTTCAGAATCCCTTTAGGACCCAATGAATATATAAATTAATAATTAATTAAATACATTAAAAAAAAAAACACACACATAAACATCCATAGTATTAAGAATTATTTTTCTTTGACAACTTCTATTTTTTTGATTATGTTCTTTTTCAAAATATATAAATCTAAAATCATATGATTTTTCTTTGTACCTAAATTGAACTTTTTAACATTACTTTTTCTCATCCGATTTGACAAAGATTTTGCTGAGCTTTTAAGAGTAATATTTGATATGATTAATTAGCTGATAGAGAGATGATTAATGTTTATTTGATTTTGGTCGATAACTCTTTTTTTGTTCCAATTTGAGCTATTTTTCTCCAGCTTTTGAATTTTGGTCTATTTAATTTCAAGATACTCGATATTTTCGTTGATTTTTTTCAAATTTTCTGGGATTTGCTTTGAGTTCGAATCACAATTTGGTTATCACATTGGAGTTTTTAACGGTTAACTTCTAAGAGAGCTATGTATTGCATCCGTTATATTTTGTACATGACCTAATTTTGAGCTATTTCTTTTGCTGTCTTAACTAATTAATTGATGAGAAGCAAGATACTTATGATATTTGATTAATTTGTTGGAATCAGTTTCTATTAAATGTTATTTACTATCTGATTTTGGTACTTTTATATTTTATATTTGATACAGTAAAACCTCTTAATAACCTTGATTAAATAATAAAATCTTCTTATCCCAACTTGGGCAATGTAGTAAATTAATAATCTCGCTAAATACATAAGACAATAATTTTTTCAAAATTTCTTTAGGGCCCAATGAATGTATAAATTAATAATTAATTAAATACATTAAAAACAAATAACACATAAACATCCATAATATTAAGAATTATTTTTCGTTGACAACTTATATTTTCTTGATTATATTCTTTTTCAAAATATATGTATCTAAATTCATCTGATTTTTCTTTGTACCTAAATTGAGCTTTTTAACATTATTTTTTCTCATCCGATTTGACAAAGATTCTGCTGAGGTTTTAAGAGTAATATTTGATATGTCACGACCCAAAACTCGGGCCAGTGGCAGAAGGGAAATTTCACAAGGATGGGAAATTCCTTGATTTATTTGAAAAAAATCTAAAAAGTTTTGGTTTTGTAAACAGTCCATTAAAATAAAATATTTAGAATTTCATCCCGTGAACCTCTCCCACAGTTCGCATACACCATTAAACATAGACTGAATAATAATTAGAAAACGTAAAATCAAATATAAGTCTAAGCATCATCATCATCCACAACAATAAATTAAAATCTCAGAATGGCATACATAAGTTCACAGACAAATTAGAAAGTAGTAATCTTGGTTTAATGCTAATACAAAATCCAAACACTCCAAACACTCCAACAGTAAACTTCTAGCATTACCAAGAATCGAACTACAATCAAGATGGCCTCTTACTCCTCTTGATCACCAAGATCGCACTGGACACCACCTGAGGAAGGGAGGAAGGTAGGGAGGGGTGAGCATACAATGCCCAGTAGAAAAATAATTACCTCGATCGAAAACATTTAAGTGATGGAAAATTCCTGCATGGTTAGTTTAGTCCAAAACATACATACATATATAATCCAAACCGGAAATCCATATATATATATATATATATATACATATATAAAGCAGTGTAATCAAAACCAATCAATCCATATGCACATGACACAAATCAACCCACACCCATGAGCTCTCATCCTCTCATCTGTGGAACTCAGGATGATGGCACTAAGTATGCCTAACAGCCTGCCTGACACCTAAGCTCATACCCGGAGGGGACACCCATGTGTCGCCTACCAAACCTGGAGGGGCAACCGTATTGCCTACGCCTACCAATGGGGAGGTAATCAGAAATAACAAACCCCGCGCGGGTTTACGGACTCTGCACCGACGGTGGGGCAAGCAGTGCCACACTGTAAACCCACGATGCTAACATGGTGCTCATGTATGATCCTATGACACGTGCAATACAGAACTGAAGTGTAAAAACTACTGTACTCTGGTTTTTCAGTAAAATATGCATAATAGGATTTTACAGAAAAACGGGCAGCATAACGGCCCTATTTTGATATACCCAAAATAACCTGCACTCAGAAAATTCCCAGAACAATACAGTATATTCATCATACAATCAATTCCCATCACAGATATTCAAACAGTCTAAAAATCACATTTGTTCTCATATGTTGCAGAAAATAAGTTTTATTCGAAAACGATATAAAACAGAGGTAATTGAGTCCCTACCTCGACCGAAATAGCGATACCACGCTATCGAGTCCTCGAGGCGTCGTTGACGATCGCCCGGAGGGTCGGGAACCAATTCCGAGCCCTCGATCGTCTTCTTGCGAAAAACCAACTTCTCACCGGAGTTTCAATTCCACAAACGGACCTCTTCGTTGAATTTCTAGCACCCAAAATAGCTAGGTTAGACATCCAAATTGTCCAATTCGGACCCGGGCCCATACCGGGCCGGTGGCACGCAAAACGAGGCGAAATCGGGACCGTCCGATCGCGATTTTCACACCGATCACAAAACAACACAAAATATATATCAAACTTCTCCATTTTCCGAGTACATTCCAAATATGAAGTCAAAAACACAATCTAACGGCCGGATTTAACAAGATCAAGCTTAAGCTCAATAAACCCAAAAATGGCAAATTTTGATCCGGACAGTATGGGGTCGAGATATATATACCTTGACGACCCTTGCGACGATACGAATCCAACGAGACCGGTTTAGAGTCATTTGGTGGCCGGAATCTTCGCCGGTGACGAAAAATCCAAAATGGGTCAAAACGGCACTTTGGTCTTCTCCGGCTCCGGTGGGTTTCTCCGGCGGTCGCTGCTGCTCGGCGTCGACTTCTGGTGGCTTGGGTGAGTTCCGCCTACTTCCTGGTGGCCGGACGACGGCGCGACGCGGTGGCGAGCGGCGGTTTCTTCCTTCGGCCGTGAGTGAGAAACAGAGAGGGCGAGAGTGAGAGACGAGAGGGGGAGAGAGAAAAGACAGAAACATATATGTATATATATATAAATTGTTTTTCTTTTTCTTTTAGCTGGTCAAAGACCACTTTTGACTCCTTGAAAAACGGGTTCTCACATGATATGATTAATTAGCTAATAGAGGGATGATTAATGTTTATTAGATTTTGGTTGATAACTCTTTTTTTGTTTCAATTTGAGCGATTTTTCTCTAGCTTTTGAATTTTGGTCTATTTAATTTCTCGATATTTTCGTTGATTTTCTTCAAATTTTTTGGGATTTGCTTTGAGTTTAGGTCACAATTTGGGTACTACGTTGGAGTTTTTAACGGCTAACTTCTAAGAGAGCTATGTATTGCATCCATTATATTTTGTACGCGACCTAATTTTGAGCTATTTCTTTTGCTATCCTAACTAATTAATTGATGAGAAGTAAAATACTTATGATATTTGAGTTGTTGGAATCAGTTTCTACTAAATGTTATTTACCATCTGATTTTGGTACTTCAATATTTTATATTTGATACCGTAAAACTTCTTAATAACCTTGATTAAATAATAAAATCTTCCGATCCCAACTTGGGTAATGTAGTAAATTAATATTCTTACTAAATGCATAAGATAATAATTTTTTCAAAATTTCTTTAGGGCCCAATGAATGTATAAATTAATAATTGATTAAATACATTAAAAAAATAACACATAAATATCCATAATATTAAGAATTATTTTTCCTTGACAACTTCTATTTTCTTGATTATGTTCTTTTTCAAAATATATGTATCTAAATTCATCTGATTTTTCTTTGTACCTAAATTGAACTTTTTAACATTATTTTTTCTCATCCGATTTGATAAAGATTCTACTGAACTTTTAAGAGTAATATTTGATATGATTAATTAGCTGATAGAGAGATGATTAATGTTTATTGAATTCATTGTTTCAATTTTTTTTTTCAATTAAAAGAATGTTTATTTTATTTTCAAACAATGCTCTCTACATGTCATCAATCGATGTAGATATTTTCATTCATTTTAATTAGATGACATGGTGAGATAAGATATAAAATTTATAATAATTTGGAATCTCAAAGTAAAATTGATGATTTTTTATATAAATTATGTTTAATGTACGTTAAAAATTTTAAATACTATATCATATAAGGTATTAAATTTTAAGGCTATATGTACCAACTTACTAACATTTTTATGTACAATCGATGATAATTTTTGGTTTACCATTTATTTACAAACAGTAATATATATTAAATTTATATATGTACATGTTAACCTTTGAGCTTTTATATATGCGTACACATTACATTTTGGCTATATTTATTATTTGTTGTTAATTCATAAGTCATGTATGTATTTTAGTTAAAAAATACCAATACAAGAACAAGTATCAAAATCATGCAACTCCTTTTAAATTAATAAATATTCATTTACCGATAAATTAATAAATTATTCATTTATCAATAAATAAATGATCTCTCTAAAATAATAATTTTTGGTTTTACTGTAGTTTAAATTCAAGATGATGTTTGTCTTTATCATAATTTATTATTCTTTAATTTCTATGTTTAGGCTAATTATGGGTAAAATTCTGCTCATTGTTTCTTATGATAGGTAAAATAATAATTATGCCATTTAACTTCACACCATATGAAGCTTTCATTACGAATAGGTGTGACAAAATAAATATTCTCGACGTCAGGGGTTTTGCCCCAAAAAATGAGTTCAATTAATTTTACAAAATTAGTTAGACTTCAGAGAGTTTTTGGTATTAAATAGTCCCAAATCTTTCCATATATAGTTCAACTAGGACTATTTATCTGTCAGATTTATCGTTACGCATTTATTATATGTGTGTATATATAGGGCACTACTCCAGTCGAGGTTTTTTTTTTTAGTCGTTGAATCGTATTATCTAACATTTACAATGATTTGAGTAGTTGGAAAAAAAATCACAATAAATACATATTATTTAATACTCTTTCTCTTTCTACTATTATTAATTTAGTAGATCATATTATTCAATGATCATATCATTTAATATACATTATAGTATTTATTTTTGTAACTACTGAATTGTCAAAATTGAATTCTCTATTGATAGGTAATAAAAAAAAATCCCTACTGTACTAGCTTCTATATATATATAGTATCCATCTTCTATTGACTCCAAGTTGAAGTCCTTATCACAGATATAGAGAGAATAACTAATCTATATGTTTTTAAAATATAGATTTAATTTTGTCCAAAGTTTAGCATCGGACATCAACAAAGAGATTTCCTATGTGATAAATTAGGAACACAAGTAGAATATTTAGGCTCCGTTTGGAACTCGGATTTTGAAGGACAAAAAATTATAAGGAAAAAGCCATAGAAAAAGAAAGAGGAAAATGCTTTTCTTAAAAGTTCATAAAACTTTATTTTCACACTTTTGGATAAAACTAAGATAACGGTCTCAAAGCCGACTAAACAATACTAAATGAGTCATGTGCTCAACATTACATATTTTAAAATGAACGACACTAGACTAACTGGCATTTTGAGATAAAATGACCACTCTTTATTGATACTAAAATGACAGTGCCTCCTACATTAATCCTCCCTGGCATGAAAAGAGTTTGACTCCAGCAAGTCTCAAGCAACAGGCGCAGCATCTGGTAGGTGGTACTCGAAGATGTTAGCTATATTGAAGGTAGAGGAAATATGCCAATCCGCTGGGAGATCGATAACATAAGCATTGTTGCCGAGCCTCTGTTTCACCAGAAAGGGTCCAAATTTATGGGCTTGAAGTTTGTTGTAGGTGCCCACCAGAAACCTCTTACGGTGTAAATGGACCATAACAAGGTCTCCCTCGATGAAGGATTTTGGTCATCGGTGTTTATTAGTGGCCATCTTATAATGAGCATTAGCATCTTTAAGACGCAGATGGACTACCAAATGGTTCTGGACAATGGCCTTCGATAAAGAGTGAGTAGCTGGATCGTGAGTGTGGGGTAGAGCAACGAGGTCCAGCATGTGATTCAATACTTTGGTATAGACAATGGCAAAAGATAATTTACCAGTGGAGCGGTTGATCGAGTTGTTGTAGGCAAACTCGGCTTGGGGTAGAATGGTATCCTATTGACGTGGTTTGTCATCGAGAAGAGCACGAATGAGATTACCCAAAAAGTGATTAACAACCTCCGTCTGGCCATTAGTTTGGGGATGTTAGGCACTACTTGACTGTAAAGTGGTATCAAAGTGGCGCCACAGAGTTCGCCAAAAGTGACTGATGAATTTAATATCCTGGCCGGAGGTGATGGTGTTAGGGTTTATGCCCTAAAAGCATGTATATTTTGGATATTTGCTGAATTAATAAAATGACATTTTTCTATTTGAATTTGTACATAATTAGTATGTTTTTAAATATCAGAAAATTCCTAGTTTATTTATGTAACCACAAATTTAGTATATAAGTGTTATATACGTGAGGATTAAATTTGTGGATAATAAAACTAAATATAGTCCGTAATAATTAATTAAAGTTTGGGATCTTTAATTAAATATTATTAGTATGCTCCATTAACATTGAGAATGTAATAGTCTTATCCGGACTATTGATGTGTTGACATCACAATGGAGATACTTTATATAATTTGATTATATAGGACTGGACCAGACATAATTTGAATCTCACATAAATTCCGTTAACTGTTGAGAGTTCAAATAATGTCACTAGATGATCATATGTAGATCAATCTTAATCCTGAGTAGTTATAGACTCCTATTTATAACGTTATGTTCTTTGACATACTTGTTAAAGATTTGTTTTTTAAACATATCGAAATACTTGTATATTGGGAGCATAATGAGATGAGTAGCTAGGAATGTAACTTACAGATATGGAATCCATTCCTTCCATTAGGAAGTTAGAAAGATGATTCCCTTGTGTATTGATTCAGGACTTGAACAGTTTGAGTACTCAATTTATAATAGATTTATAAATTAATTGTTCATTAGAGAATCAATGGTACACAAGGATAAAGATGTAATTGGAGAGGTAAACGGAACTTGACCTAGCTCCAATTATGAATTGTCTATGGAGGATTGAACTACATGTAATGATTAAATCGATGGATTGCTCGTTGTTTTCTGAGTAAATTAATTCTGTAACTTCAAGAGTGCAATTCCAGATTTTTAGTGGAGTAATACTGGAATTAATAAATTAGACA